>VZRS01005268.1:0-23391 GCA_013398055.1 Ifrita kowaldi | reverse complement strand
TTTTTTTTTTTTTTTACTATAAACGCCTTATTGTTGATGCATATTTCCTGCTGTGTAAGTGTAAATTCCGGTTTGGGGGCAAATAGTTCAAGAAGCAGGAGCTGAACTTTAATCATCTTTCTATTTTCAGTCTGCTACAGTATATGAATGTTAGCTAATTCAGCATAATTTAAGATAATGTAGTAGGAAGTTTATGCTTGATGTTTGAACTAGTTTCAAATAACCCTGATAAAAGGAATTCATCAGACTTAGCCAACAGAAATCCAATGCTTTAGATTTGTTTTCCCCAGGAATTAATTTAAAAAAGAAAACTACCCAAAATAAAACAAAACCATCAAAAAAAGTCCCCAAACCCAAACAAGCTCTCCCCTCCAAACAAACAAACAAATGCCCTAATTTCCTTCCCCTTCTTCTTAATTTTAAGATTAATTTAATTTTAATTTTTAACTCTTACATTATTTAAAGAGTGTTCTTCAATTATTACCTTTATTGTACTACCAGAAGTGATGCTGACAGCTGGATAGCTTTGCACCAGTATCACAAATAAGTAATAGGCTATGAAAATAAATTGCTATTCATCTTGCAAAAAGATCAGGCACCAGTGAAGATTTCAGTCTATGTATTGTAGAAATTTTTCTTGCTGGTTTTTGACATTGTACCATAGAAGAACAAGAAGTAATATAAAAGGGGTATTTAGGAATATTTCACAGGAACAAGACAGAATATAACATCCAATCATTCTCAATAGGTATAAGCAGATTTTTATCTTAGTCAGGGAAGAAGAAATTTAATTAACAGAAATTCAAAACTAAGCAGATCTGAAAGTCAATTAACTAAATCAATAAGGAGAAAAGGGATATTTAAATATACTAATTACTTTTTCCCATTTTTCTAATACATCCAGCTGCAAAAGATATTTTTCACAGGGCCTTTTCTGTATATTGATATCAAGTTAATCCGTATTCTGTTTTCTAGCAATACAGAGATTGTGGAAAAAGTGAAGAATTTTTGTAACATCTTTTCTACCCCAACAGTTATTTTGTGATCATTAATTATATGCCTTTGAAGCAAATTCCAGCCTGATAGGCACATTTGAAAAGTTACCTGCACAACTGCAGGAAGTAAATTTTGTTGTCCTTCTTTTTTCTTGGTTGCAAAAATGCCAGAACTGGCTAAGAGAGAACCAATTAGTGTGAATAGGAACAGGAAATGAGAAAGGTTTATTGTTGTAGAAAAGTTAACTTTTTTTGTAGCTCCTTCTTCTGTAAAAATCATACAAACACTTTTTTGTTCTGAAATGAGAGAAATTCTAGTCTGAGTACATAAAAAGTATATCCCTACTTTGCTACTCATTTGTGCAGAAAGTTTGTAGTTACAGAAAATATAAACTTTAAACCCGTTTTGTTCTAATCAGAAAGTTTATACTCACTTTAAGCTTATATTTTTATGCCACCCAATAAGGGAAGTTTTTCATATGATATACTAAGAATTAGGTCGCTTTATTAGAAACATTAGTAAGTTCAAGATCTGAAGTCTTGAATCAGTTTGCAAGCTCTTTATAATATTCTGCTCAGATTCAGAAATAAAAGATCAGTGGCATTTGTATTCCTGCCTGAGACAGTTTTTAGAAAAAACCCAAATGTTCAGATGCTACAAGATAACTACTTTTTGTGTATAGTGGAACCAAAGATACCACCACTGTTACCAACCTTGAATAAGGGCATCTGTATAGCACTGTAATAAGACTGGAAAGAGCATGTTACCTTTTACAATATCTATTATTTCCATAAATGGTCATTTTTCCTTATGTAAAAACTGCAGAAATACGACATTTTGTTGCTTTTGCACGAAATGAAGAATGTGATAGAAGTATTAATAGCACTTTTTTTTGTCTGAAAAGGACAGAAAAAAAAGTCAGCATCTGGATTCAACAATATAATCAAGGAACTCTATTGTCAGCACATATAAACTGGTATCATACTGAGTCCTAGATGAACCTGTTGCTTAAGATCATCTTTACCAGAAAGTGACTATGAATCTTTCCAAACTAAAAGAGGAGAGAAAGGCAAGGAATGTATCAAGACTACAAAAGATATGTTACAGTCTCTTTTAGTAATAATCAGCATGTTTTTCTTTGCCATACATCTGTTTCTATTTGTGCACGCTTTTTCCGGAATGCTTGTTTTTTGACCTCTCCCCACTGCTTAACATGTGCAGACTTCTCAGAAAATTCCATGTTCACTGAAAGATCTTTTAGTATGACCTGCATATTATGTTCAGTAAACTTATGAAGCTTTGAAAACTAGAAATTTCAATGATGCAACTGATAAGCAAAACTATAGAAGGCAAACTTCTAGAGAAGTTTCACCAAAACATAAAAAAGAGAATTTAAGTAAAATTGCATAAATAATAAAGGGGTTAAAAAACTCCAAAAACACCCTGGAAAGCCTATCAAAATGTCAAAAAATGGGAACCACATCAAAATTCCATTTAAAAAAACATCACTTAGGAAGAAAACCAGAAAGAATTTTATTAGTAAAATTCTTAAGGGAATTATTATTTTTCTACATTTCAGAAGCATAAATTTCTTTATTCATCTGTGTCATAGCAATAATAAAGCATATTTTAAATTGCAGAAAATTTCCAGGTTTTTCTTTTGTTCAAGGAGGATAAACAAAAATTACGATATAAGAAAGGTTGTCTCAATAATAGACACTTATGATTTCTATTTCTACTTTCATTACTATATCCCACACCAAAAACATACAATCTCTTGCATATTAAGTAGCTCTTGAATGTTTACATATCAAGATTACTTTTTGTGTATTTTACTTAAATAAGGAGAAAAATATTTTGGAAGGTGCAGGCTGCTATTCCTAGTTTCAAAACAAAATGTTGTTCACATAATAAAATATTTTGGCTATGACTATGAAATAAAAACATACAAAACAATACAGCATTTTCAAGAAGAATGTCCTTCAAGCCCATATGTGAGACTGAGATAACTCCAGCATTTCTAGCACTTGAAGGCACAAATTAGCTTTGCTTTCTACTTACCATTTTATCCAATATTTTATACTGCCTAATGGTCACACGGAAACAGCTCTTCTTTATGCCAGGAATTATGAAAGGGATTATGTTTAGAATGGATTTGTACCCTATAGGACACCTTGCTTAAGCAGCTAAATGCTATGCTGAAGTTGGATATCCCGTGGGAACGCATGTAACCACTTCCTCAGAGTATCACTGGAGTCAAGTATTTTGTAATGTCTGCTTTTGAACAGATTTTCTTATTGGCTTTGACAAAGTCTGAAATCTTTGGCACCATGGTTGCCTGCAGCTTTATAACTGGTTCAGTCATACTCCCACATCTCAGTTTTGTTACCTAATTTCAGGGAGTGATATGAGACCAAGCAGAGAGGGAGGATTAATGTCTGTCAACTTCAGAATCTCATCCAGTTATTTAGAAGACATCTTTATTCTCTTGGCTAGAAGTAAGTGGCATATGGGCAACCTGTGTTGCCAGTTCTGGACAGGCTCTAAGGAGTCTGGCTGTTTATTTGTAGCCTTCACTGTAAAAGCTGTGCTGTTCCAGATAAAGCAATTGTTGGACTGTATGCCCAGCACTCTCATGAACGCCATAATTGCTGATGTAGCCAGATACCATGGATTAAAGCCTTAACTGGTGGGTGATGTTCTTGCTTAAAGAGAAGAAATATTTAGTTTCAAGGACTATAACAATATTTCCTTGATATTGTCTTTTGTAGAGACCTCGGGAAGGAGTTTCATTAACATATTTTGTGCTCTGACATAAAAATAAGCATTACCTGCGCCTTTCAAAAGCAATTCTCAGTCCACTGCTCTACCAACCTATCTCTGCCTCTGTCTTGTTTTTCTGAGTGTTAAAAGCATATGCCAGTTATGGCTTCTGTATACAAGAAGTGGTTGGTTGGCTGAAAGAGTGAGGGGAAGATCAATGCAGAGTTTGCTCCATCCAACAGTAGCTTTAGCTACTTGTAACCAGTTGAGTAAATTAATTTCAACTCAATGTGAGCCCAAATTGTGACACTTTTGCTATGCCTTTTTTTTACTTTCCTGTAACAGAGAAGTTCTGGAAAGGTGAGCCAAGACCCTTTTCTTCATTTACAACACATTTGTAGATTTGTTCACAAATCTGATTGTCAAACTGTGTTTGTTCATAATGTTGAAACTTGATGCAGGACATTAAGCATGTTTTTGATCCCAGGATGATGTTAAGATCATTTTCATAAGCAATATTTTTATTCACAGCTGTTAGTGCCTAAACAGGAAGTCAGAAGCAAACTGACCATTCTGGAAATTATAATAATACAGAATTTTTGAGCTTCTGAGGGGTGAGGAACTAAAAAATGAAATCAAACAATTGCTGTGGTAATTGTGCAAAGCAGGCAACTAAATGTAGAAATGACAGAAGTCAAATCCAGCTACAAAAAGTTTAGAACCTATCTTTTGTATGCAGACTGGTTTGAATATAGTTAGCAAATTACAAAGACTTTCACTCTCAGCACCATAATTAACTTTAAAATCAAGAAAGATTTTGGCTATAAGAAAAGCAAGTATCATGGATGTTTCAGGAAAGCAATTAACCAATCTGTTCTTTGAGTGTTTTATAATGGATCCATCATAATGGAGTATTTGCAGTATATGATTGCACATGTGGGTATTTAATAGTCTGCCCATGTTTGAAAGTGTCCTACATTGCAAATGGGGACTTGACATTTGGCTTTAGGTATGACACATCATGGGTAGGAAGTAACTTAAATGTCAGAATGAGTGTAGTCTTGACCTTTTAAAGGATTTAGAGGGAAAGATGGCATCCTTGGAGGTTTTTTTTCTTTTTGTGCATTAGGAAAGTGTTTGAGATACACTGTGATTCAGCCCTACACTGTAGACTATGTGCTCTAGAACAGGATAGCTCCCCAAGGGCTAATTCTTGCAAATGCTGCATCATGAATCAAGAACAACCTTAGCAAGTGTGTCTTTTGTACTATTCCACTGCAAGAAAACACACCATATAAATAGTTCTGAAATTTGATATTAATGACATAGTGTAAGTGACTTTGAAAACCCAACAAAAATAGGCACCTCTAGAGATCTTTCTTATGATGTATTTTGCAAGATTTTGGGGTTTTTTTTTTTGCAAGATCAATAGTATTAGGCATGGAAAATAGGAATAATTTATTTCTACACCTGCAATGAAGAGGACACTGTACATATTCTCTATGTCACATATTACTATATTGACACCAGATGCAGAGGTAGAGCAGGTACGTATGACAAGCATACAAAACACTTATTCTGGGATTTATTACCTTGCCTCACATTTTCTCATTTCTAACATAGATGTTAAATATATGAAATTGTCACATATGTGATTAATGAAACAGTACTTGTCTTCCATAGAGAGATTATTCAAAACATATATAGAACAAAGAACCATATACCTGCACCAATGTTAGAAAAATCTCCTTCAGGTAATGAACACTTTGAGAGACATTTAGAGAAAAAAAAGCATTAGAACTTTGCTCAGTCATTAAAATTGGGTGTTTTTATAACATTGAAGTAATGGCCAAAGCTAGGCAGGGTTACATAACAACGTGCTTGTGAAGAGTTTTCTGGCTTCATGCCTGACAGTCTCTTTAGGCTGTTTGCCTAAATCTTTCTGACTTTTTAAAGAAAACCCTTTCAATGTAGTTTTCTCTTACTACATGATTTACAGAGCAACCACTCAGAATAACATTAGGGAATCCAGAGCTTCAGGATCCATGATATTAGGAAAACGTACAAGTCAAGGCTGGACATTCTGATTTGCTTAATGAAATATGTTTTTGTCTTAGAGCAACTGTTTGAAAGCTCCAGTGGTTCTCTGACTTACATATGGAACGGAATAAAAACAAAGTCTCAAAAGTAAAAATTCTGTGACAAACAACATACTACTGTCTACATGAGTTTCACAACACTGTACATGTTAATGAAGGAAAGACCTTGGTAACTGGAGTATTCCACATGACTGAACCTTTAGTAATAGATAAGTACTGTATTCCTTTAAGTATAAGTATTTCTTTATTTTCTATATGGTCCAATTAATTAATTAGTATTTTTTCCCTAGACCTTTGCATTTTTTTTTTTTTTTGTAAACTATAAACAGAGAGAGAAGTAGGATTCCTGTGTAGGAGTAAAAAACTATGATGCTTCAGGAGAGTTTTGATCAGATGTTTATATGCTCAGGATTGTGTGCATAAATGTATGTCTAGTTAATCCAAACCCAAATATAAGGTTGTTCTCTGCAGGTAGCCACTGTGTTTCTTGGTCTGGACTGCTAAAAAGTCAGGGAAATAAAGTATCTGCCTCTGGTCACCATGCTGAACAGAAGATTCTCAAAGGTTAAGCTATGTCTCTGGTGAGATAAACAGCATGTTCTTTGACAATTTTTATACTTCAGAATTACTATTGTAATAATTTTCCTAAAATTTCTGTGTTGTTTTGGTCATCTATTTTGGAACAGTATAAACAATACCTGCTGATTTATGCCAAGGGCGAGCAGAAACAAACTACCATCCTTTTACTCAGGCTACCCTTTTCAGCTGTTCCAAAAATCCCATGGAAGTACAGGTGTCCAAGTACACAATATTACTTCTGCTTCTGGCCTGCCCAAGTTCTAGTTGCTGTCCTTCAGCTGCTCCTCCCTCAAAAGCTCATTAGAAGTCCTGTTGTAAGTCATTAAATTTGTAATGAGACATCTGAGATTAATGCTGGGCACATATGGTCCTTGGAAGCATTTACATGCTCTAAGTACATATGCATTCTTTTTAAAGTTTTTAAATAACTCTCACTATCAATATTTTGGGATGAAGTAAAATATGTAAATCACTGTATTGAGTACATCTGGCTTGTTCTTTGTGACAGGTCAAAACCAGTAAAGGGAATTGTGTATGAAAGCTTTTATTTTTACTTCATAAAACAAGCAAATAAGCAAAGATGCTTTCTCTGTGAAAGCTTTTCTTTCATAAATGTTTTTAAGGAAAGTAATGTTTTTCTTCCTGTAGGCTGGGCACTAGCCCCAGTTTGATCTGTCATAAAGGCAAATAAACAGAGGATTACTAGTTCCTAAAGAGAGATTTCTCTGCCTCTCCAGATTCTTCAAAATTAGTAACTTCTTTCCTGCTTATATGCCAGATCTCTGGGCAGTACTTGCAGCTGCCCTGGAGATGGCATTTCCCAGCCCATAAAACTGCTACACCTACAGTATCCTAGAGGGGAGAACGTCTGGACTTGGTCCGTAACCCAGAGGAATTGGTTTTCATAACCCTCCAAACCAAGCTATTACAGTGAAAGTTTGGTTTGGTTTTGTTTTGTTTTGTTTTGTTTTTTGTTTTGTTTTGCTGTGTTGTTTTTTTTTTTAACAGAATTAAACATCCTAAAATTATGACACGCTGTTCTCTACTTCGCTGGAGATGGTATACATTGAAGTAGACTGCAGTGACACATGGCATCTCAAGCATCAAGCATTGCCATTGTACCATGCTTTTTATCTTGTTCAAAAAGCTCTTTAGATGGAACATTTCTGGACCTTGCTCTTTAAGGAAGCGTATTTTTGGGACATGTGTTGAAGATTTATTTTAGGTTTTGAATCTGCTCTGAATTTAATACCTTTTATAGAGGAATTACAGAATGATAACAAATAGTAGGAAGATTAACTTTCAAGAGTCAAACTTGGTATCTTGCAGGTATCAAAGAGTTATGGACTGGCCAAGGACTGGCCAGTGATGCATTTGTCTACCTGTGCTCCACATTTCAAAACTCTTTGTTGCTTGAGGAGCAAAAAATCGGGTGTTCATAGACCTAAAGCATCACATTCCACCTCAGTTTCTGCTTTGAGAGCCCAGGGTTGTACACAGAAATACTGCGATATTTCACCTGATTTTTTCCCATTTTTTTCACGATGCATATTGTCAGAATTTGTCTAATGACCATGGCTGATTATTAGGAAACTTTTTTCTGTTCTAATTCGCCAGTGGTAAAAAATAGATATGTATTTATTGGGAGACACTGAGTTTAAATTGTCCCCAAGAAATGCAGTACACAAAGGTTAAGAGGACACTAATACTTCCTTTAACTTAATTCCTCCAATGCCTTTCATGTTTCTGACTTAAAACTGTCAGTGATTTAATAGCAACAGAGAAAAAAAAAAAGGAATACCATTATATAAAACCAAAAGGTATGTCTAAAGTAGGGAACAGAAAAAGTTTCAAACTCCTAGCACATTATATGACTTCATCGTGCTTGATTTTATTTGAAGTCATTTAAATACTGTGGTGTCTGATGGTAACATAAAGCTCAGTTTAAAAGATGTT
This sequence comes from Ifrita kowaldi, assembly GCA_013398055.1. Taxonomy (NCBI): domain Eukaryota; kingdom Metazoa; phylum Chordata; class Aves; order Passeriformes; family Cinclosomatidae; genus Ifrita; species Ifrita kowaldi. The sequence continues at coordinate 14,998 of VZRS01005268.1, read as the reverse complement.
TCAAACTCCAGATAACTTTGGATTAAATGTTTTCATTTAGGTCTCAGTTTTCTTTTAAACAGTGACCAAGAAAAGACAATGCAAATTTTTTAATCCCAATTTAATAGTTCATCTTAATAATAGTAATATTTCTCGAGAAATAGTATTAAATTATTTGAGTTTATAATTTACAATATACCATCAAAAATTTGCATCATTTTACAGCAAAATAATCTTCCTTTGTCTTCAAAAGGAGCATTTGTTTAAGAGAGATTGTCAAACTTGCTGCTTCTGGTAAAAGAAAAATTGAGCTCCTGGCTCTATCTGCTGGGCTAAGAGCCGTAGGAGTTAACTCTGCTGATGATAATGAGATTGAGCAGGCAGCAGATGCTCATGTGCCTTTACAATCCAAGTCTACCAAAAAATTCATCTCACAGAAAATTTAAGGAATGTCTGGCACCCTGGAGACGCTGACAGACTCAGTATTAGCCATATGCTACCTGTTAGAGCCACTGTTAAACAAACCACAGGATTTTAAGGCAGTATAAGAAGTTGTTACTCACGAGATTTTGTTCTATTCCAAATCATATAATCTTCCCTTACAACAACTTTTAAACCACTAGTCATGCTAAGCTCTGAAAATAATTAATTTTTTGAAACATGTTAAATAAATTAATTCAAGAGTATTCTATAAGATACTCTATTTACAACCACCCATGCATAGGAACATAGTGTTCATTATGGTAGGTTATTATTCCCATAAAATCTCAAATACTTTACATGTACTCATTCACATTTACAATTTTAACATCTGTTTCCTTAAAGGTTTTGCCAGGCTCTGTTACCATTTTCACGCATTAGCATATTTGACATCATTCTGAGACAAAAATGTGTTCTGTAAAATATGCAAACGTCTTCATTTACAAAACCTGTAAAAGAATGATACCTCACTGTAAAGAGGAACACTTCTGAGAGCTGCAGAACGTATAATGCATATCTGTGATGCCTTCATGGTTAATAAAAGCATATTTTTCCTCTAGTCAGCAATTCTGGAATAAGTAGGTACAGAAAAAAAAAAAAAAATCTTTAGTTGTGACCTTGGAAACTCACATCTCAGAGACCAAATCATTGACAATGTGGCCAAAAATGCTCTTGGACAATTGGTACCTATTCCTGGGCATATGTGTGAGTGTTTGTTTTGAAAATATCACAAGAAAAAATATTAAGTTAAGGAAATAAATGCCATTCATATAAAGACAAAAATCTCTCATGACACATGGCTTCAGATGATCCAACAGCTCAATTTGATTGAGAGGTAGAAAGGGTTTGAACCTGAGAATTATGCAGCAGAGTCTCACTGGAAAAGCAGGAGAAAACATCAACATTTAGAATTACTGTAGGAGTCTGGGACAGTGAAAATGTGTGTCCTCTTCCTAATGAAAGTTCCTAATATCCAAACATGTTGAATATTCCTGTCTCTCAGAAGCTGAATTTGGCCCTATATCTTTGGTTAGTCTTTATTTTACTGTCATGTAATAGTAAGAATTGTGTTTCAGGAAACCAAATCAAACCAAAATTATAAACAATTATGCTTGATTGTAGTTGAAGCTCAGAATGTCTCTGATTTACATACACGGAGGCAGGTTGGGGCTAGAATTTAGTGCCATGGGCAGTTCAGATTTAGTGGAGAATTCATAAGGTCTTTTGAAGAACTAAACTACATATAGCTGTTTATTTTAAATTTAAAGCATCAGCCACTTCTGAATTACCTTAACTAAAGGAAGAAACAAAATATTTATTGATGCAACCCTTGTAATTCTTTACTCAAAGAGTCATGAAACTCAAGTGTAGTCCTTGCTAAATACAGACATTTAATTTCTCTTCATTTCCCTTACTTAGATTGCTGTATTAATCTCCCTTTCTATATTTGAGGTGCTGAAGATTGTTAGAATATATTTTGCAGAATATTTTTGCTCCAGAGTAACTCATTCAGATTCAGGCTCAGATTCATTTCAGTATGAAAAGATTGAGGCTTACGTATTTTAGAGTTTTAGCTCCAGCACGAAAAACAACGTCTTTGTTTTATAGATATGTTCCAATCTAAAAGAATTTTTTTTTAGTGTCAGCAGAGAGAAAACTGGAATGGATGAAAATCAGAGGGAAAAAAGTACTTCTTTGTCTCTGGATTCATTCTCATTTTTAATACTCTGTCAACTTACTATACAAACAGTCTCAGAAGCTACAACCTTTCCAAGGGTTCATTTGCATTTTTTTTCTGTGCAAGTTTTTTGTGAATAAAAATGATTGCAATTCTTCTGTCAGAGATGTAGAATGCAGACGTAGAAAAAATAATTATTCTTAGTACTGACTCTGTTTCTGAAACATATTCATGACTTACCATCTCCGTCTCCAGTTGCACAGTTCAGCAAAATAACTAGGAAGAGAGACTGTCTCATTGTAAATCTACCATGGCACTTACACCTGGGAATCATGATGTTGTCAGAAATAGGTGTGGGTATTCTTTGAACATGTTTAGGCTGACAACTGGAAGATACTATAACAATATTCCTAACCGCCAATGCAATCAGGTATAATGCAGTCTTTCAGCAGAGTTGTTAGGGGGGAAATTCCTCTTATTAATTGTAAGATTAAGTTGATGTGTTTTTGAAAAGGTTTACACACTGCATTTACCTGACATAATAAGGTGCTGTTCATTAGAAAGAAAGCTCCTGCTAATCCTGTTTTTCTAAATACACTTGTATTTCTTTGTACTCATTCTCTGATTATGCTAAATAGCAACTACAAAGAACGCATTTTGTCTTTTGAGTAATGAGCTGGATGCTGCTGCAGAGCTTATCATATTCACTTCTGAACATGCAAAGTGATATCCATAGCACAGAACTGCTCATCCTATGTCTGCCTCATTTGGAAAGCAGGAAGTACTTCTGTCATTAAAAAACCTTGACAGACCCATTTCTAAGGTTTGCTTAGTTGCAAGACAACCAGATAGGTGCTGACACCAGCTCTAGTTTTACTCTAATAGAGATGTTCCACTCTGCAAAGCACCATTATTGCTTCCATTATATCTCTTCACTTTATGCCTACTGTGCAGAATAACTGATTCAGGAAAATAGAACAATTCCATGAACAGGGAAATTTTTCACTTGTTACCTTCACATCTGCTCATTCACTATACTACCAACAGAAAAGGATGTAGAGTTAAGATTACAACTTATCTTCAGGATTCAATACTGATCTGTGTTGGTATGTTCTTCATTTATTATTCATACTAATTTCAATATGCAGAAAACTCTTTCTGACCTCCCTTCACAAAGATGAGTTTCTGCACATTGATTCTTGTCTCGTGGACTGTAACAGGCCACCCGAGTTCCTTCAGAGAGAAAAGAAAGCCTTGGTTAGCACAGTAGCCTCATAAATGCTTGTTCTCCCATTTTCTTTGTTCTCTCACATGTTCAAAAGATCCTTTCATACTGTTGACATTCTAATGCTTTCCCTGTTTCCCAAATACCATTTCTATAGCATTTGTTTTTGTAACCACAAGCAATTCTTCCTTTCTGGAGGTCCTCAAGGGCTAAATAAGATAATTAAATAGGGAAAATAACACAAAAGAAATTTTTTTTACTCCTGACATTTTTAATATGTGGTCTTTTCAACAGAAGTGCCAAACAATTTTTTGAATCAGGCTCTAAAACATCTATACAGTGAATGGTCATTTGTCTATGATGAATCTACTCACCTTCCTTCTGGAGTGGGAGAACTATGATAAAATATTGACTACTGAATGTTATATTTCCTTACCGTAGTTTAAAAAATCTCATAAAATAAGTAAAAATATAAAAAATTATTAATAAAATGTCTTTTGGTTATGGTTTCAGTAATTTCTCCTTGGTTTACATCTATCTTATCTATTTATGGTTTTATTCTGAATTATACACTCCCTCAGAAGCTGACAATGATACTAGTACCAAAAATTTTTTTCTTTCAGTTGAAACTATGATGATATAAAAACTCTCTAAATCAAGTGTGGGTTTTTTTACTTTTTCTTCCATTTGCAATTACAACATTGACAGGCTTGGTTTTTTTTGGGCTAAGGTATTGTGAGAGGACTTCACAGCTTTACAAAAAGCTCTGAGTGATAGAATTGTATTACCTCTGAAACATCTCTTCAGCTGGCTACCAACTTGCTTTTTATTTTCTTGATCTTTGCAAACTTTCATTGAGAGTACTGAATTGATGACATTATTTCAGTTTGTTAAGAAGGTAAAATTGATAGTTGTAGCTTTTAAAAGCTCCTGTTTTTCCTGGCAGCTTTTCTTGTTTACATATTGAATTTCAGGCTCAGGAACTGAAGAGTACTGGGAAAAAAAATATTCATAGCACAAGGTTTTGGCTTGGATTTTTTTTGTAGCAGGCAACTTTTTCACTGACTAGGGAACTTTGCTGTCTTACAGAATTATCTATATTTTTGCCTTGTAAACAGATACTGGTTCAATTTAATAAAAAACATGTTTATATATATTATTTCTTTTGAAGTAAGAAGACTCATGAATTAAAATCTAAGTCATATTTGCTACAATAATGCTTCAGATCTTAGTAGCTTATGGTTTAGGAGTGGGCAGTTGAGTCAAGCTCAATGTGTTTGTTGTGGCTGTCATGACACATCCCACTAGTGATAGACACGTTGTCTAGAATTGATGGACAAACTTTTAAAACAATATTAAAGGCGGTAACATAAAGAGTAGTTCTTTAATGAAAGCATTGACCTGCACAAAATCTAGATATGTGCAACGCAGCATCAGATTCTCACAAGTTTTATAAGTTTAATTAATTAGTGTATCTAGAAAGTACATCCAAGAGGAGACGAGTTGCCCTGATGTCCCACCCTTGGGCCTGCCCCTTGGAGTCTCTCTAGGGGACACCTTAGCCATGTATTTTGTTATGTCTCCCAAGTGCTGATGCAAAACAGGGTGTCCTTGTTAGAAATTCTTTTCTTGAAAATAAGAGTAAAGAGAGTATCAAGAAAGTGGTGTAATGTGTGAGAAAGGGTAGTCTACTATTCTAAAGTGTGAGAAAGACTTTAAAACTATACAGCTATATATTAAAAATCTACAAAGCCACAAAAATATAAAAAATACATAAAAACCTAAAAATCTTTAGGCATCAATATCACATAGGTTCTCTTGTGGTTCACCTAGTCCAGAGAGATGTAGTGCATCTACAGAACATCCCGATTATTCACTTTCACTGCACATGTAGGCTTCCACAGAATTTGCATGTTTATGCACAGTAAAAGCATGTTTATGGATACCTGTTTTCTAAGACAATGAATTCTTACTGATGCAAAAATGCTATTTTGAGTACAAGGAATTTTTAGTCATAAAGAAGACCAGAAGATTCATTTTTCATTTTTAAATCTAGACATACAGTCTAGTTTTGTTTCTCAGTAAAACTACCCCAAGAGAAAAACTATAGTGCTAAGAGGAAGATTGACAGGAAACAAATGCATCAGTCCTACAGATTACATATACCTAATATTTGAGAAAAAAAAAAGGGATTTGAAAGAAGCACAAAAAAATCTTAAGGAAATGTGACTTCTCTACAATTGAAAAAAAATTAATTTGTATTTCAAACTTTTTTTGTTAAGTATCACTTAAAGTAGATGAGTAGACTACTAGAAAAGTTAGCAAGGAAATTGCTATTCACTTCCAGGCAGAGCTAGATGTAGATCATTTTGGTTTGAGGTTTAAAGACAGATAAAACAAAATTGGAAGTTCTTGCTAGTGCATGAATTCAAAGACACAAAAGGCTTTTATACATTATGATCTCACGGAGCTGATGACAATCAGCTTGGTTTTACAGGTTTCTAACATCATCACCACACCCTTCTGCTAATAAATGAATGGTATTTGTCTTCAGAAATGTATTCCTGGTGTATAAATAGGAGCAGAACAGTGAGGCTAAGGTCCTTGAAGTTAATCCTAACCATAGAGAGCTAAAAATTCTAGTGTCAGGAAGTATTCTGTGATTCCTCTTACTACGGAGGAAGATCCCAAAAGAGTATTTCCAAGAAAATGTTATTATTTAGAAAATGAGAGTTCCAGCCATTGTGTAAAAACCAAAAACATACTTTGACTTGATTTTAAACTGCTAAGATATAGCAAGGACTACAATACCTTTCTCCCTTGCTTTTCATTGCACAGAGAAACATAAATTCATATCTAAAGAAACTTCAGTGCTGTTCAAAACTGCAATTGCGTAAAGATAGACAAGCAGCTTTTCCTGCCACAAGGGTGTATTTCTGGCTTGTGTTCACTTGACACATCAGCCTTTGGATTAAATGCTTATTCATTCCTTATTCTGTCTGATATGATCCTGCATAAAATATACACATGACAAAGACAGCTTAGCTGACTGAGCAGAGCTGTGAGCAGTTACTGTGTAAAGTAGCATTGAAAAAAAGAAAAAGGTTTGCATAGGCAATTTATAAGGTCTTTACAGACATGGTAGAATATAGTTTGCCAGGGGACATTGAAACTAGTAAAACTTTTAGAGAATGCTGCTAACAAGTCAACAAGATGTCATTCTTGCATTTAGTCTTTTTCTGCACACCTGAAGATTATGCAGTGCTGCATGAAATCAGTCCTAAAGCCAATATTTGGATTTCCTCTCCTGTCCATTGTTCCCATACAAAACATGATCTATTGCACATAAAAGACAGGTCTAAATTTTGTGAACAGAATCAAACTTAGAAGTTAGCTTCAAGTACCAAGGGAAGCTTCTGAGTTTCAGTAGGTAGCTGACTTCCTTCAGGTATCTGATCCATGCCATGGTCACCAGCAAAAGCCAAAATATTGGTTGGATTGTAAAATGAAAAACTGGGAAGTTAGGAGAACACATATTTTAAAGACTTCTATCACTGCATGCATGCTTTATTTTGTTTACTACAGGGTGCCATAAGTGCGTCTTCGATGTCATTGCACCATGTGGATGCTGTATATCCTGCTGAAGGTCTGAGTTCCAGCTGCTACAGGAGTAACTGGCTTTGTGCTCCCCTTACTGATCTTCTGGTGTCGGGTACATTTTTGCTGAAGATCATGAACAACAAAAGAAATATGAAAAATTTTAATCTCAGCAGGAGCTGGTCAGAAAAGGTGCTTTGGTAGACCAAAGACATTTCCAGTCTACTTGCTACCAATAAGAGAGTACTTAAAGCTTTTTTGTGGAACAGGGTAATCTCTTTTAAAGGAAAGCAGCAGGCAAATTGCATCAAGGGATTGCATCCCAGGTTCTTGATACGTTTTGTAATATTTTGCAGTGGAATGATAAATTGCAGTTGTTACAAAATAAGTATCAATGTTAAGAGGACATTATTTCAGACCTGGAGGCCTGGATTAAAACTGTTTTGTCAGATACCAAATTGGGTGTCTAATTTTTGTCAGTCATTGCATAAGTATCACCCATCACCATCAGTACCTTAATGAATATCTGAATGCCTTTGTTTTAGAGTGACTTAACAGCAGTATTCTTGGTAAATAATGCACACAACTTTAATATATTGAGCAAAAGTGAAATGATATAACACTGCAAAGAACTGTCTTGTTATGTATCATAGAATACATTTCAGAGGAGTTTGTGTATTATAGTAAGCACACAACAAAAGCTTAGAATTTTGGCACTCAAGGTAAAACATGCCACAGTGGATTATTAACCCTACTTGTAGCCAATGAACTAGTCATGAATTTGTAATTAGAGAACAACTAAAGAGGAGTAATAAAACTTATTTTTTTATATTGGGAAATAACAATTTCTGTGGAAAAAAGGCTTTATCCAATAAAGACATTACCAAAAAAAGCAAGTAAGCCTGTTTTTCTATTTATTGTTATGGCCCCAGTTACCCACTGTTCCTCTGCTCATGTTCATCATTCGTGTGTCTGGACAAGCTCATACTTTATGTGGTTCACAGCTATGAAAATACTGACTCGCTAGTCAGTTCAAGCATGCAGAAATGAAATGTAAGACTGCTTTAGATTGTTTTTTGCATTTCTCTGCCAAATTAAAGTTTTTACATTTAATGAGCATTTATTCTGCTCTCCTGCAAGTTAACCTTGTAAAAGGGCAGATTCTCTGAGTTGCTGACTTGTGCTTTTTTTTTTTTTTAACTTTTCCTTTTCTGAAGGTCAATAATGCAATTTACAATATTTTCAGATTACTTTGATTACAGTTTGTCAGTGAGACCTGTGAATGATGAGAGGCTTTAAGAAGGCCTGTTTAGCTAATATTCATCCTTTTTATTTACCTTGAGTTTGAAAGAGCACACAGCAATTCCACTTAGGACAGCCTAAGGAGGAACATCAGAAAGTAATTCACTGTATCATCAAGTTGTAGTACACACTCCAATTTTCTTACAGTTTCATACATTTTAATAATAATGCCTACTATTACTATCTTTCCTGCAGTTGGAGATTTGAAACTGTGGAAAGATATATCAATTGCCATTTGAAAGAAATATATCATGCTTTTAGCTAAGGGAGCTTTTTTTCCTTTTCTGTGGTAGAATTTTCTACTTCAGTAGTTTGTGTTTCTTACAGCTTTATGACTTGATTGCATAGTTCCCTGATTGATCAACATGTATTGTTTACCAGTGTTTCAAAATGGCTTGTTGTAGTAGCAACCTGTTAGTGAGATTGAGCATTTTGTTAACTCACTGTGTTGCTGATTTAGCTGTATTTTTTATGGCTTGCTTTTCATTCAAGTAGATTGACTTTTTGATTTAAGCTTTTGATTCTGTTATTTAAAAGCAACTAAGACATTTCAATAGGTGAATTTTCAGATTCTTTTTTTTTGACAATATCACATACTTAACTGATTAAGAGATTAGTCTGAAGTATTTGACTGGTGTTATTTTACATATTAGTTTAGCTGAAGACAGACATTTCAATAGTCAAGCAGCTAGATAAGCAGGAATCAAGACTGAAGTGTTTCTTGAGTGAAACCTCTTTTGTGTAAAGATTATGTGTTGTATTAAATGTTCAGAAAATGCAGTGGGTACAGTTTAATAAAACATAAAAATAAAATGAGACTTTGTAAGAGTAGATTTTATAAATCGACTTTCTTACAATAATAAAATTCTAGAAACAGGCAGAAGAGAGGCTGTGTGATAAAAGACTGATAATACACTTATTGTTGTTCCTGGGGAGGCAGATAAAAATTCATTGCATTGAATCATATTGTCCAAACCTGGGGCTACGGCAAATAAATACAAAAAATTAGTTTCCTCCAAAGGTATTCTCTAAACAGCTACTTACTGTGAGGTTTTTGCTTCTTTTGTCCTGCTTAGTTTTTATGATATTTATTTATTTATTGTCTTTCTGATATCTCTAATATCCGACTCATTTGCATCTCACCAACTTGAATACAGAGATAGTATGGAAGACAGTGGCAAAAGCCTCACTGTTGTCACGCTAAAAAATATGTATGTTACATCCCCTATATCCACAAACCCATTTGTCTCATCATTAGAGTCAGGCAACATTTGAAGCTGATAATCCATATTGGCTGTTCTGAACCATCATTTTGTGCTTAGAATATGTGCTTAGAAATGACTTTCAGATTTGCCCTGTAAACATCCAGGGCATTAAGTGGAGGCTGATCCACCTGTAGATCCAGGAATCATCTTTCTTTCCCTTCTCCAAGATAGGTATAATGTTTTTCATGTCCCCATCACCATGATGTTTCAAAAATGATGGAGACAGGTATGACAATAATATTGACCAGCTCTCTTAACACACTCAAATGCATCCTATCTGGTTCCTTGGGCTCATGTATTTTACATTACCTATGATGCTCTCTATCCTGGTAGGATATAGCACCCCCACTACACAGTCATTGTGCTCTAAGGGTCAGGATTTTCACAAGGCTACAGACCCCCTTTAGCCCTAATGAGGTGACAGCACTTCACTAGCCCTTGAGTTTTTAGTAGTGTGTGGTAATTTTGTATTAGATACATGTCATTGAATGTTGGCATGTAATGTGATTAGTATTGTGATTGAATTTGGATGGCATTTATCAATGTAGGGTATGCCATGGTTGTATTCTACTTCTCTTACTGACGGTGAACTGGCAGCAGTTCTAAATGCAGTAACAAATGAGGCACTACAGCAGTACAGGCTATGACATGGAAATGGATTTTCAATTCTTTGTCTTTTCATCATTATTTATGGAAACTGCCATCACTGAGTTTCAAATAGATTCTTATTTTCTATGAATGTTTAAAGATCTATATATTAATTCATTTCACATTTGGTTCTATAATTATGTACAGATATAGAGCACTCTTAGGATTAACACTTCTCTCAGGAGTTATGTAGTGATGGTAATATGGAGATACATACCATGACTACAATGAGAAAAGTATTGAATATGGTAATGAGAGAAAAAATTATTGAAAACAGTTTTTATGAAAAGTGCAATTGAAGAAGCATAAAGATTGAGCCATGGATATGGTGGACTAGAAGCAAATCAACCACTGGAACGGAACAGCTGTGCGTGCACAGCACATGCAGGAAGATTGGTTTGATATAAGCTTGATTCTTAACTACTTGGTTTGATACATTTTTACTTCATAATTCTTGGGATTTTAGAAGCTTAAATATTTTTGATTTTGCCATTCTGGAATGCCTTAACTACCATCACAAAATTCTATCTCTTAATGCTATCAAATCTTTATAAAGGCATCTGAGTTTTTTCTTACGGTTTATACAATAATAGTTACAGTATAACTATGTAAACTACAGGAAATTCCAGAGAAAAGCTCTAAAAAATACACCACAAATTAGGCTTATGTTGGTGCATGTAGCTTTTATGATTAGAGAAGCTACAGAGTTGAAGAATGTAGAGTTCTGATGCTTCTCTAAAAACAGAACTTTTACAAACACTGTAAATTGCATTTTACTTAATATTATTGAGATTCTGTGCTGATACCAGACACCACTTTGACAGTAGTAGTGCATTTACTTTATCTGCTTTGATACCAAATCTGCACAATGCATACATGAATTATTTATTCAGGGAAGAATTCTGATTTATTTTAGTAGGATGTTTCAGCATGTCAGAGAAGGGCTTATGGGACTTATACACAGCAATTGTGATTTTTAATGTAATGAGCCAGGATATGTAGAGATAGGGCAAATAAATATTGGAACAGTTGTACAATGACAAGGGACATATTGCAAATGGGAAATATGACATTCAACTGGCCTGAATAATTTGAGTGCACAGTGAATAATAGTATCATCTCATATCTTGATAGTAATGATGCAGTAATTCAGCACTGGCTGCACTGTGCTTACTGATAACATTTCAAATCAGATACTGTGTGGCATTTGCTATTTACTGGCAGGGATTTTCCATCAAGGAAAGAAGGCAAGCAGAGAAAATCTATATAAATCTTGCGCTGATATAATGGAACTATTTAGTACTAGAGTTCTATAGATTTTTCTACAAAAAGCATTTATATTCTATTTTTTCCTGCATCTGTATTTTAAATGTCCACATGTGATGTTTTCAAAATAAATCAAGAGTTTAGATATCTGAAACACTTTGGTATATATTACTTGAAGAATGTAGAACTTTTTTGTGTGTAGCCCCTTGGAATCATTATTGAGATTGGAAAAATGATGAATATATAATGATTTCAGTGCAACTGTGATTGGCAGCAACACCTCTTCAGATGTTACAGATGCCTACCTGGATTCCTATTATATGTAGGTAAAGGTGTTTAGTACAAATGTACCACAGTTTTCCGTGAATTAAATATTTAGTAAATAACGACATGAAGGCAATATTGCAGTATTTTATGTCTTGGATACCATGCTCCTTATCAAAGTAAACATTTGCAGGAAAGGAGCCTGGTTGTTGCCATATTAGTGCCAGCTGGGGTGGTCTGTACTGACTGTTAAATCTCAACAAACAGCAAATTTTCTGACGCCTCTGGCTTTTGAAAGATGTTTGTCATATTGTCACCCATATGATTTACTTGTCAACAACATCAAGATTATTGTTGTAAAGTGAATAGTCAACATCATTGCTAATTTGTTATATCAAATAATGTAGGAACCTAGAAAGTCGAAAAGTATGTTTTTTCACAAGTAAAATATATCTGTACTTCAGACTTACAAAATTTTAAGCACCATGTTCTCCTTCAAGCAAATGATTAATTCTTTTAACTTGAGTTAAAAGAACAGCTCAGTTATTAATTATTTAAACCACATTGAGTCCAGGCTGGGGTATCAACAAGGTCTGTGCAAAAAACATAAGTGACCTGAGGGTGGGAATTAAGATGAAATGGAGATCCAAGGAAGGGAAATTGAAAAGAATTAGAGGGAGATGAAAAAAAGCCAGAATCTGTATTTTCATTAATATAAATGCATCTCCCTTACAGGTATATGGAGGTCTCTGGCCTATTTCGCTGGAATTATTTCTTCACCTTCCAGCTTAGATTTTTAAGAGTGTTGTGGAAATGTAGACTTTGGAGTTACTCTTCCTGTTAGAGAATTCTTTGTCAGGGAGAACAAGAGTTTTTGCTGAAAACCTTTAGTCTACAGAGTTCTTGACATGAAATTATGTTATATTTGATCCACATTTATAAGAAAGGATCTGCATGAGAAGAAATCTATAACTAAATTTCTTAGCCTTTAACTATGCTGCTGGCATCACTAGGTAAAGTCTTCCTAAACACACATGAAAATTGACTTCTCCACTCCACCACTGATGCTGTTCAATACTTATGAAATTTCTCTTTGCTGTGTTACAAGCACTGTGTCTTCATGGCAATTTTTGAAAATCTGACTTGAGCACACCAAACTTGTAAGGTAGGGAAGAGAGTGTCATCATTAATTCAAGATTTTTTAGCCCACTGTGAGAGGCCCTCTGCGTAAACTGGGGAGCTTAAATCTCCATCATCCAATGTCATGCCCTCTAGCTCATCTCTCCTTATGCCCAGTTTCTGAGCATGATGGAAAGTGATACTAATTCTGTGTCCCCTTGTGTTCCACCAAACCCTGACTTGAACCAGCTGCTTGGTTTTCCAAGCAATGTTGTGTGGAAGGATTCCTCCTGTGTAGCTTTTACAATTGCAACTGGGGGAAGTTCTCAGCCTCCCCCCTGCACCTTCCCCCATGTCCCCTCACCCCTGTACAGAAGATACATTAGGTGTCTTCCCCTTCTCTATTCATGTTCTCAGCCTGCTCCACTACCATAAAATCCAAACACCTAAGCCACTTAATACTATAATAGCTTCTAATGGAGTCTTTCTTGGGTTTTTTCTGCTAACACCAATGCTGCAGCAGAGATTATGTTCTGTGGAAAATAACTGTGAAATATATGTGGAAAAGGGGGGAGAAAGTGTCAGACACCATGAGAAGTGACAACTGAAAAGCACTTGAAACTTCTTGGATATGTGTAAGATGGCAACATTTCTCTTCAGCTGCATAAGAGAATTCTTACAAGGACACCAGCGTGAATCTTTCAAAAGCAAAATTATATTATGGAAAGAAAATGAGCAGTGTAGTAACAGATTCTTTTGCTCAGGGCTACAAAGTACAACAGCATTACATGCTATATCTATATTTGGTATTAAAAAGAAATCAAAGATCCCCCTTAAAGCATTTTTTTCTGACAGGATTTTCATTAAAACCCAGCTCTTGTTATTAAGCACATTATAACATAATTAAAATTCAATAAGTCTTGTGGGAAAGTAATAATATGACAAAGAACCACCCTTAATTAAATTTCTTTTTTTTGCTTTGAATGGGTTCATTCAAAAGAGATTCAGTCTGAGAAACAATATTATTAGTCAAACATGTTTTAATTATCTTACTTCTTAAAATTTATATACTCAAAAGTACCACTTTGATATAGTAGTTTGAAAAATCTTTAAATTATTAAAGAAATCATATGCCAAAATATTTTATGCCTCCATGTAACCACAATGTGTTGTCATGTAATATTGAAGAAATAGATTATAGCAATTGGTCTTTGGCTTGCTAACTTTGCCCTCCTTGAAAGTTGTATTGACTTTTCTAAAAATAGCAGACATTACAATTTCGTCAACTTTGTTAAAATGTCTTCAAATATCACCCACTGTTAGAAAACCAGGTACATTTGATATCAAAGATTTTTCTTTGGTACACACAAGTCTAAAATGTTAGGCTTGAGGAGGCAAGGAGAAAACCAACTGAATATGGGCTATTTTAGGGTGCTGGACTGTCAGAGACTGAAATGTTATAGTTTATGGTTTAAGTATCTTCATGAAGTAGTTCTAACTATTGTAGCAAAACTGTATTACAAAAGCTGCATGGAAGACCACCACACCCTGAGTGGGGCCCTGACTGAGGCCCTGGACTGCACATTGATGGAGATAAGATAAAGTATGAGAGTCTGGGCTGGGGGAAGAGAATACATCCACAGGAGGATGAAGCCTTATACCTTTGGGGTAGAGACCACAGCCCCAGGCTTATTTGCTGGGAAGACTGCACAGACCCCTACACCAAAGAGGGGGGGAGGAGAGGTTTTAGGTGTGTGATAAAAAAGCCTCTGGTCAGAGACAGTTAACACCCATCCTCCACAGTGCAGACCAGCTCAGCTGTGGGGCCCTTCACCCCAGGAAAAGCCGCATCCACGTGAAGGACAGAAGAGGGGATGTCATGGCCCATGAAAGGCTCCCCTCAAAGGGGTTCCTGCACCTGAGCACTGCACATGCTGCAACAGATCCACAGTCTGTTGCAAGGGACAGTGCCAAACTTGCCCTCCCCAGGGGAGGCACCTGGGCTCTCCCACCTGGCCCACACGGATATTAATCCATGGCATTCTATACTTTTTGGCATGCGGTTGGCAGGGGACCCTCACCACCAAGAAGACCAGATGGAGGGGAGCAACAAGACATCATTGGGACCCTCAGAAAGGCGATACGTTTCTAGCTAACCCCTGTCACTCTCTCCCT
>VZRS01005267.1:0-12432 GCA_013398055.1 Ifrita kowaldi | reverse complement strand
CCCATCCCATCCCATCCCCTTCCATGGTGGAATTATCCCAGGTTGCTCCAAGCCCTGTCCAACCTGCCCTTGGACACTTCCAGGGATGGGGCAGCCACCGGGAAATGAGCTGAGCTCGAGTGACGACACCAAAAACCTTTGTGGGTTTTCAGACTTACTCATCCCCATTCCAAGGGACACCTCCCTCTCCAAAAAAAAAAGAAAAAGGGCGTTTCAATCCATTCTCCGTGGTTTTGAAAGGAAAATAAAACCAGGTAAAATTCTACGGAATGTAAAAGATTGGATTCCGTTACTCTGGGAGACACTGCCAGCCATACATTTTATCCCACTCAATTGCTGCTGTGTCCAGGAATCACAGAAATGAATAGGATCCAAATGAAGGCCTCATAAAGGCAGAGAAAAGAGGGATGCAGCTCACACGGGGAAATGTGGGATTTCGAGACAGTTTGAGACAGCTGAGAATCAAATGTGCTCCCAAAAAAAATAATCTCTCCGGGGCAGAAAGAGGGAGAGAAGTGAAAATTGTTTCTTCACTGCCACCCACAGAAAGCTGGAGATTATTTTAGGGAAGAGCTTGCACAAGCTGCTCCTTGGGAATCTGCAGGATGGAAGAAATCCCAAATAACTTCTCTGCTGAGGGCTGTGCTTATTCTGTCCTTTGTATGGCACATCCTTCAAATCCCTGCACAGGTGGAAATCATGGAATCTTGGAATGGGTTGGGTGGGAAGGGACCTTAAAGCCCATCCAGTGCCACCCCTGCCATGGGCAGGGACACCTTCCACTGTCCCAGGCTGCTCCAAGCCCCAGTGTCCAGCCTGGCCTTGGACACTGCCAGGGATCCAGGGGCAGCCACAGCTTCTCTGGGCACCCTGTGCCAGGGCCTCCCCACCCTCCCAGGGAACAATTCCTTCCCAATATCCCATCCATCCCTGCCCTCTGGCAGTGGGAAGCCATTCCCTGGGTCCTGTCCCTCCATCCCTTGTCCCAAGTCCCTCTCCAGCTCTCCTGGAGCCCCTTTGGGCCCTGGAAGGGACTCTGAGCTCTCCCTGGAGCCTTCTCCTCTCCAGGATGAACAATTCCAGCTGAAACACACATTCCAAAAATTATGTCAGGAAAACTAGGACACCAAGCCCCTGCTTATCCAGGTTTTTTCATCTTCAACAGAAATCACAACCTTATTAATGAGAGCCTGAAAGGTGTGAGACAGAAAACACTGCTGGATCCCTGAATCTGGAAAAAGCAGGAGCTATGGCTGGAGCAGGGATGTGCCTGTGTCAGGAATGTGCCCTGGAGCATTCCTGAGTCAGGAATGTGCCCACAGGAATTAAGAGCTCCACTTGTGGTGCCTCTTTTGGCTGTGGAGAGGTCACTTTGGACAGGTGACCTGCTCTTCCCATGGCTCTCCCCCTGTGTCCAGTGGGAGTGGAATGGACACTCCGGGATGCTCTGGGATGAGCCCCATCAGCACACGGAGCTGCTCCAACACTCTGCAATTCGGGATATAATTCCAGGCACGGTGGAGAGGAGCCTGTGCTGAGAGCTCTCATTTTCCATGACTCCTCCCTATCCAGCCCCTCCAAACAGCAGGGATTTGTTTTCCAACATTTTCTTTCCCAGGGCTGAGTGGGCTCCGTGTGATCCCATGGGAATGAGAGCCTGTTCTTCCCACCCCGAGATGAGACAGCTCCTCTGGAAACACTTTTTCCTTGTTTCATTTGCATCTTGTCACTGGAAAGCTGCCTCTCCACTGGAGTTTGGTTTTCATTGGGGATTTCTCGGATGACTGCAGGAATTCTGCAGTCCGAGAGCTTCCCGTGGCCTCTGGAGTCTTGGAAAGCTGCTGGGTCAGACAAGACGTGAGCTGGTTCCCAGTCTCATCCCGAGGATTTTCATCTGGTTTCTAAATATTCCAGCATTCTCCTGTCATTTAAATTCCTCCCAGTTGGAACGTTTTGGAGTCAGCATAAAGAGCAAAAGGGAAAAAGGGAAAGCAAGGAGAAGACGTGGAAAGAGCTTCCCAAGGGACTGGGCAGTGACAAGGTCCTGGAGCTGCCAGTGCCTCTGGATACATCCCGGGTATCCCAGAGTGCCCAGCTCTGCTGAGGGCCACTGACACCATCACCGAGGAGTTTCCCTGGATCATCCCATGTGGGTGACCTCAGCCATGGCTCTGGGAATGATGGGGCTGAAGGCTGGGACACTTCTCCCTTGGACTGGGAATCTTTGCCCTGAGGGTGAGCTCCGAACCCACCACAGCCATCCCTGTCTGTCCTTTTCCAGAAGCTCTTCTCCATCTCCCAGAGATCTTCTGGCAGCTTTGGTGATCCATGTGGGCACCAGCCCGGGAATGTCACTTCCAAGGCTTTCCCAGTGACATTCCTGCACTGGGAATCAGGGGAAGGACGAGAACCCTCAGAACCGATCCTGGTGCAGTTGGAAGTGCGGATGGCTGGGCTGCCTTGGAATGAGGGGGCATGGAAGGGCTGGAGCATGGAATGCTGGAATAATCAGGATGACAGGAAGGCATCCATCGCTTTGCTGGCTCTGCAGCACCTAGGGGACATCAGGGATGCTGCCATTTAATAAAAACGGGAATTTTGGCACCTGGAATTCCATGATGACCAAACTAACTGGGAAACTTTTCCTGGGAAACTCCCAGTGCACTCAGAAAGCTCTGCCCAAGCTGAAGTTCTGGATAATCTCATCCCTTTGCCTCTCTGATTTCTTCCAGAAATTCAGCATTGAGGATCAGAAGGGGAATTTTTTCCTGGGGAGTCAAGAAGGAAGAGACTGGCAAGGTTTTCCTGGAAAGGAGCGGGATGGGTGGGACTGGGGAGGAAAAGACGGGCCCAAAGGTGGCAGTGGAAGGGTTAAACCTCAGCCAGGGTTGAACCTCACCTAGGGCTGGACCTGCACCCAGGGTTAAACCTGAACCCACGGTTAGACCTCAGCCAGGGTTAAACCTGAACCCAGGGCTAAATCTGTAGCCAGGGTTAAACTTGCACCCAGGGTTAGACCTCAACCCACGGCTAAACCTGCACCTAAGGCTGAACCAATCCCCAGGGCTAAATCTGCACCCAGGGTTAAACCTGCGCTCAGGGCTAAACCATCACCCAGAGCTAAACCTGCACCAACAGTTAAACCTGTATCCAGGAATAAACCTGCATCCAGGACTAAACCTGCACCCAGGCTAGACCTGCATCCAGGGCTAAACCTGCACCCAGGACTAAACCTGCACCCAGGGGTAGACCTGCATCCAGGACTAGACCTGCCCCCAGGGCTAAACCTGCACCCAGGCTAGACTTGCACCCAGGGCTAAACCTGCACTCAGGAGTTAGACCTCAGCCAGGGCTAAACCTACACCCAGTGTTAAAACTTCACCCAGGCTAGACCTGCACCCAGGTTTAAACCTGACCTGGGCTTTGCTGAAGTGCTTTAAGCGGCGCTTGCCAAGCCTTCAGGCTCGGCCTTTCCTGTGCTATTCCCAAACATTTCCAGCAGTTTGTGTTTGCTGGGATATTTTGGGAGGGGCCGTTTGCTTTCTTCCTTCCTGAATTGGCCAAATATTTGCATTTCATTATCCCTCATTTGCATTCCAGGTGTTGCTGGGGGTCATTTCCTCTCCTCTCTTCTGCCTCTGGAAAATGTTCCGGGTTTTATCCTCGGGAATTGGGGTCGATCCTATGGGGCGGGTGTGGCTCTCCGTGAAAAACAGCTGCAAACCGAGGGAATTTGGGAGAGGGAGCTCAGAGGTGAGGAATGCTCCAGGGATGAGGGCCAGGAATTAGGGCAGGGGGCTGAAAGTGAACCAGATAAGGGAATTCGTTGGGGAAGAAGTGACATAAGGAAAAAATTATTCCAGAGGATTTGTGGGAGTAGCACAAGGAACATTTATGGGGTGTATCAGGTCGAAGCATCCCCGTGCAGGGGAGCTGCTCCATGAAAAGAGGGTGGAAATTGGGTCAACTTGGGGAAAAACATCCCACAGAAAAAAAACCCAGGAACATTCCAGGTGTAAAAAGCGAGGGAAGGGCAGGAGAAGGGAAAGAGCCAGCAGAGACACGAGGAGTGCTGAGAGTGCCTCCTGTGGGCACCTGAAACAGGAAAAACCCATCTGCTGCTCCTTGGGCAGGGAAAATTCCCCGGGGAAAGCACAAAGGGAAGCGTTTGCTGCCTTCCCTCTGCCTTAGCAGAGCTGGAATGCTCGGGACAGAGAGGTGGAGCTGCGGGAATGGGGCTGGAACAGGGAAAAGCTCCAGAAATTTGTGATTCCCGCATGCTCTGAACCTGCCACAGTTCAGCCCTGAGTGTTCCAGGCAAGTCTGAGCTGCTCATTCCTGATTCCAAGGGCACCTGGAGAAGGAGGAGGGAGGCTTCTGGATTCTGTGTCTAGTTCTGGAGGCTTGGAGAAGACCGAGAAGCCTTGTGAGGAGGGATATCCATGGAATAAGAGGGAATTCAGCCTGGAAGGGATCTGAGGGGGTCCCTAATCCTGTCCCGGGCTCAAAGGACAGTGAGCCACAAGATCAGGACAGTTTGGGCAGGGCTTTAGCCAGTTTGGGCGGGGCTTTATTGAGTTTGGGCGGGGCTTTATTCAGTTTGGGCGGGGCTTTATTCAGTTTGGGCTTGGCTTTAGCCAGTTTGGGCAGGGCTTTAACCAGTTTGGGCTTGGCTTTATCCAGTTTGGGCTGGACTTTATCCAGTTTGGGTGGGGTTTCATCCCGTTTGGGCTTGGCTTTAGCCAGTGTGGGTGGGGTTTTATCCAGTTTGGGTGGGGTTTTATCCAGTTTGGGCGGGGTTTTAGCCAGTTTAGGCTTGGTTTTAGCCAGTTTGGGCTTGGAAATCCCCACGAATGGAGCCTCCCAAGCTGTCCCAGTGACGGGATCAGAGCTGCAGGGATCAGCTGTGGTGATGCTGAGAGGTCTCGTTGTTACCTGGTACCTTTGGGGGCTCTCCCACAATCTCTCATTTGCAGGTGAATATTTTGGGGTCTTAAATTTGAATTTTGGGGTCTCGATTTTGGAATTTGCAGCTCCTGGGTACCGCTGCCAGCCCTAGCCACCGGGAGCTGCACATTCGCACAATCCAGGGTGTCCCCGGACCACGGCTCTCCTGGGAAATGGGAAAAGAGCCTCACTCTGCCCCTGCTCCACACATGGCTGTGGATACACCAGGGAGGGGAAAATGGGGATTGCAGCTCAATTTGGGGATAAACATCCATGTTCTTAACAGTGTTTTCCATGATGGATAAGTCCCGAATTGCCCAAGGATCCCTCCTGCTGCATCCCGGCCATGTGTCCTCATCTCAAACCCTTGCTCCTATAAAAAATATTCCCAAATAGAGCTGAGCAGCTCTAATGGAGGAGACCAAATCATGGGATCATGGAATGGTTTGGGGTTTTTTTATAGGGACCATATTGGAATAGGATCGCATGAACGTAAACCCTTTTCCAGGGGGATTTTCCAGAGGGATTTTGCAGGGTGCAGCCTCCATCCCTCACAGAGGTGGCTGTTCTAATCTGAACTGGTCAGCACTTGTCCGACACTAAAACTCCAACCCCAAGTGCTGCATCCATCGGGTTTCTCTTGGAAAGAGATTAAAACACAGAGGGACAAACTGCAGCTTTCCCTCCATCCAAAAAACCCGACAAGTTCAAAATAAAATTCCTTTATTTTGAAAGCTTTGTAAACAGATCCAAAGCCCACCCTGACCATGCTGGAGCCAGACCTGGCAGAGCCAGGAAGCCTTTCCAAGGGGATAATTCCCTGCAGGAATCCCCGCACGTGTCTGGGCTGGTTTGTTTCCCCAAACATCCCAAGTTGCTTCCTTGCTTCCCTGTCAGGGACAATTTGTTTCCCAACAGCGCACAGAAAACAGGGAAGGTCTTCCCTCCTCCTGCATCCTGCTGGGAATGCCTCCAGCTGCTCCCTGGAGCAGCAGCAGGAGCTGGCCAGCTTCCAGCCTGCCAGGATTTCAGCTGAAGTGAATGAGCTCAGAAAAAAATCCAAGCATCTGGTGCAGATTATCCAATTTCTGTCCCTCTTTCATTTGGCAGCCGGGAGCTCCGGCAGCTGGGCCACAGAAATTGTGGGAGCTTTGAACTCCTTTAAAAACCCTTTGGATTGGGAATTCTGGGCTCTTTCCTTGCTCTCTGCCCAGCTCAGGCTGGTTTAGGATTTCAGAGGCTGCCCCAAAACACAAGATTCAAGTCCAGCACTGCCAGCAGGGACCTTCCAGAGTGAAATGATTCCTTTAATCCTTGCGGGAAACAGGGAATTCATGGGTATCCTGCAAGCTCCGCGCGTTATCCACCTGTCTGGGCAGGGATTTATTTCCTGAGCTGCTCCATTAGGAGAATTAAACTCCATTTTTGGTTTGGGGTGAGGTGCTCTGAGCCCCAGCCGCAGCTGCAGCATCCACGGTGGGCTCTGCCATCCCACTTTGCTCCTCAATATCCACACTGAGCTCCAGGGAATGTGCTTGGATGTGTCTATAGGGCTGCACCCCCAGAGCTGGGCTCGGGTTTAAGTGATCCCAAACCCATCCCTTCCCATATTCCACCTCCTGCAGCATTTCCATCCCAGCCTTCCCCGACTCCCACTCTTCCCTGAAGAGGAGCAGAGCCCCAAACTCCCCTTTCAGAGCCCGTTTTCCCTGCTTCCCTATTTCTTCCCCGTTTCTGAGGGCCAGGGAAATGTGAAACCTTGCTGCTCTGCTTTCCAGCTCGATGCTGCCACGGCCCCACTCAAATATATTTTGACATCCCCCGAGTTATTCTCTGCGCCTCTTTATTTATTTAGTGGGATGAAGGATTCATTCCCGCCTGGACTGACGGAGCCCAAGGATTCCCACCCGCAGCTGCCCCTGCACTTCATCCTCGGCTGCTGGAATTGTTCGCATCCATTCCGGAGCTATTGCACTTCATTCCTGCCCAATAGATTTTTATTTGGGTATAAAATCAAAATGTGACAGCACATGGAAAGTTAAGGAGTGGAGAAATCCATCAATTACTTTTATACAGCAGAGCTGACGTGAGTGTGCTGCTCTCGCCTTAACCAGTGCTCAGCCAAACTCCAGTTTAGGCTTGGTTTTAAGGGGTGCACAAATCACCCTGAGTTTTCTCTTCCCTAAAAATCCTTTCCTAATAATCCTAATTACCAGCCAGGGATGTCGTTACAGCCCCAGTTCTGCCCTTGGAGCCCTGCTGGGCTTGGGGCACCCCCCTGGACTTCACGGTTCCTCAACCCTCCTGTGCATCCACATCTCATTCCATGGGTGGAGATCACTTGGAGATGTTCCCGCATGGCAGGAGATGTTTCTGCTGGACAACAGGAACTTTGGGAAGTTGTGTGGGACTGGTGGAGACCCTTTGTGTGCTGGCCCTTGAGCTCTGTGCCCAGGCAGGGGCAGGGCAGGGAGGAGAGGACGGGAGATCAGGCAGGAGCTGCTTCCCCTCATGGGAAACACATGGACAGAGCTTTCCTGGAGGCTTCCATTCCCTCCTCGGCAAGGCTCTGCCATCAGAACTTGTGGAATCATGGAATCATGGAATCATAGAATAGTTTGGGTGGGAAGGGACCTCAAAGCCCATCCAGTTCCACCCCTGCCATGGCAGGGACACCTTCCACTGTCCCCGGCTGCTCCAAGCCCCAATGTCCAGCCTGGCCTTGGACACTGCCAGGGATCCAGGGGCAGCCACAGCTTCTCTGGGCACCCTGTGCCAGGGCCTGCCCACCCTCCCAGGGAACACTTCCTTCCCAATATCCCATCCATCCCTGCCCTCTGGCACTGGGAAGCCATTCCCTGTGTCCTGTCCCTCCATCCCTTGTCCCAAGTCTCTCTCCAGCTCTCCTGGAGCCCCTTTAGGCCCTGGAAGGCCACAATAAGGTCCCCTTGGAGCTTCTCTTCCCCAGGCTGAACAATCCCAATAGCATTAAAAGCCGTCTCTTTTTTTCCATTAAGTTAAAAATTACAGTCGTTGGATTTTTAAATATTTGTATTAATTATTCCGAGTCATTTGCTGCATTCCATGATTAATAACTCCGGCAAAGTTCTTCCAAAGTCCCTCCTTTGCTGTATTTGATTTTTTTGGAGCCATTACCTTTGAGGGGTTTTGGTCCTCAGCTCTCACCTGAGGGGTACAAGGGGAGGGCGGGATTCAAGGGAGGTGAGGGATGTGAGGGATATGAGGACATGTTGGAACAGCAGGATTTGGGATTTCTAAGCCGTTCCTCTGCTCCATATGGACAATAAGGGATGTGTTGACCACAAATGAAGGATTTTACCCCAACAGAGCAGTGTGTGAGCAGGAATGGTGGGAATTCTCCACCTGGCTCATCTCCTGGTGGGACACACTGCCCCCCACCCTGCTCACAGAGCTCCGAGCAGCTGGAGAGGAGCATTCCAAGGAATCTCCCAGCCTGGAAGTCCAAGGGCTTTGGATCAGGCATTCCGACCACGGAGCATCCGGCAGGACACGGGACCAGTGACACTCCAGGGTGTCAGAGCCCACCGTGGGAATCCTTGGAGATGGAAAGAGGAGAGCAGGACCTGTCCTACCAAAGGGAACGGGCTGGAGATGGGAAGGAGCGGGAGCCTCACCCCCCTCATCCTCCCTGGGTACGGATTCTCCTGCCAGGGATGGGATGGATGTCTGGTTCTGGAGGAGTGATCCCAATTCCCAAGATGCTGAGGAGGAGAGTCAGGAGGAAAGGATCCAAAACTGTTGGGAATTTTTGGCTGTCTCACTTTGATTTCTTCTGGTTTTTCCCCTCATATGCCTTGAACCAGAATCCCTGGATCAGTTCCGAGGTGTTTGTCAAGCCCTTGGACATCATCCGTGGAAGGCCCAGATCCATGGGAATGATCCCATTATTATTACTAATTATTATTATTATTGTTGTTGTTGTTATTATTACTGTTATTATTGTTAATATTAGCATTAGCATTTTCCCACTGGCCTGTGGAAGATGGATCTGAGGACAAACATCCCAGGAAAACAGCTCGGGAAGGAGAGACAAATCAGGAGCGGAGCCTGGATTTCTCCATCTCTCCCTCCATCTCTTATTTTCCAGTTTTACCTTTTCCCAGCAGAGAAGACTCCAAAGGAGAGGAGCTTCCTCCAGCAGAACAGCCGGAGGCAGGGAGAGAGCAGGATTTATTCTGGGATTGCTGCTGAGGAGGGGAAGGTCAGGAGAGCCCTTTGGAAAGGCTGGATGAGGCTCCCACCACGGAAACCTCTGGCAGCACTTCCCAAGAGCACGGGAGTCTCCCACAGCCACAGCATCCACTGGCCTTGGATTTGGGAGAGAAAATCAGTGGGGAAAAATAGGAACAGAGTAAACGGCCCCTATTCCCAAAGTTTTCATGGATTGCTCCCCAGTTCCTGGGAGCCCTCCTGCTGCCAATCAATTGCTGAACTCTGGATGCTGCTCCGAGCTCGTGGCAAAGGTGGATTGACGGATCCTGAGCCTCAGGACAGAACAAGGAGAGGAAAATCCTCCCAGCCCAGGAATGCTGGAGGCCACCACAACCACGGAGAGTCTGTGGGGTTTGTTTGTGCTTTTTTTTCCGCACAAAAATGCTCCAAATGCACAAAAATGCTCCTGAAATGTTTCAGCTGAATTAGGATTTCCTTCGGCGTTTTCCAGCGTTCCTGAGAAAAGTGAGATGCAACTTTTCAGGGAAAAAGAGGGAGGAGATTGAGAGATGGAACCCATTTGTTTTCCAAGTTTTTAGGTATTTTTTACCAAACAGACCCTGTTTTCCGTGAGAAAAACAGAGCAAAAGGAATTTATAAGGGATCAGCACCCAGCCTTTCCTCTGGCAATCCATGTTTTCCCCAGCAGGGCTGTCCCTGCAGAAGGAATTG
The DNA here is from genome assembly GCA_013398055.1 of Ifrita kowaldi. Lineage (NCBI taxonomy): Eukaryota > Metazoa > Chordata > Aves > Passeriformes > Cinclosomatidae > Ifrita > Ifrita kowaldi. The sequence goes on along the minus strand of VZRS01005267.1, from coordinate 2,559 downwards.
CACCTCTCCTGTTTGCTCTGGTTGTATGGTTCCCAAATGAAACCTTCACTTCCACCTGGGAACGTCTCCCAGAGCCAGGGAAGGAAGCAGGATCTGTCCTTGGCTCATCATTCCGAACTGGGCAGGAGAGGAGGCAATTCCAACATTTCACTGCATTTTATTCCAATAAAAATGGAATAAGAATCCTTTTCAGATTTTAGGGATCTTNGGATCCTGAGCCTCAGGACAGAACAAGGAGAGGAAAATCCTCCCAGCCCAGGAATGCTGGAGGCCACCACAACCACGGAGAGTCTGTGGGGTTTGTTTGTGCTTTTTTTTCCGCACAAAAATGCTCCAAATGCACAAAAATGCTCCTGAAATGTTTCAGCTGAATTAGGATTTCCTTCGGCGTTTTCCAGCGTTCCTGAGAAAAGTGAGATGCAACTTTTCAGGGAAAAAGAGGGAGGAGATTGAGAGATGGAACCCATTTGTTTTCCAAGTTTTTAGGTATTTTTTACCAAACAGACCCTGTTTTCCGTGAGAAAAACAGAGCAAAAGGAATTTATAAGGGATCAGCACCCAGCCTTTCCTCTGGCAATCCATGTTTTCCCCAGCAGGGCTGTCCCTGCAGAAGGAATTGCACCTCTCCTGTTTGCTCTGGTTGTATGGTTCCCAAATGAAACCTTCACTTCCACCTGGGAACGTCTCCCAGAGCCAGGGAAGGAAGCAGGATCTGTCCTTGGCTCATCATTCCGAACTGGGCAGGAGAGGAGGCAATTCCAACATTTCACTGCATTTTATTCCAATAAAAATGGAATAAGAATCCTTTTCAGATTTTAGGGATCTTTAGACAGCAAATAAATACATTTTGGCTCTTGGGAAAACTATTTGGGATTTCTGTCAGTCATGTTTTCATCGCAGAATGTTTGTTCCTTTCTTTTTTTCCATGTGGAAAGCTGAGAAATTAAATTGTGCTGAAAAGCGACCAAAGGAAGGTTTTGATAAGAAAAACACGGCCTGGAACTTGGTGACATCCAGAAATCTCCAGGTACCAACAGCAGGACAGGGCCCCCAGGCAAATCCTGCCAGGATTTGGGGCAGGATGGGAATTCCAAACCATTCCCATGGATGTTTTGTGCAGGGGAAGATGGGATCATCCAGTGCTCTGGGGCTGAAGGGACCAGATCTGATTTCATCCACACTTGGTATCCCTGGAGAAGAAAGCTTTGGACTGGACAGGTTTCCTCTAATGCTGGATTTGTTTTCAACATCAGGGATGGCCCTGGATCCCTGGAAGTGTCCAAGGCCAGGTTGGATGGGGCTTGGAGCACCCTGGGATAGTGGGAGGTGTCCCTGCCCATGGCAGGGGTGGGATGGGATGAGCTTTAAGGTCCCTTGCACCCCNATTTCACTGCATTTTATTCCAATAAAAATGGAATAAGAATCCTTTTCAGATTTTAGGGATCTTTAGACAGCAAATAAATACATTTTGGCTCTTGGGAAAACTATTTGGGATTTCTGTCAGTCATGTTTTCATCACAGAATGTTTGTTCCTTTCTTTTTTTCCATGTGGAAAGCTGAGAAATTAAATTGTGCTGAAAAGCGACCAAAGGAAGGTTTTGATAAGAAAAACACGGCCTGGAACTTGGTGACATCCAGAAATCTCCAGGTACCAACAGCAGGACAGGGCCCCCAGGCAAATCCTGCCAGGATTTGGGGCAGGATGGGAATTCCAAACCATTCCCATGGATGTTTTGTGCAGGGGAAGATGGGATCATCCAGTGCTCTGGGGCTGAAGGGACCAGATCTGATTTCATCCACACTTGGTATCCCTGGAGAAGAAAGCTTTGGACTGGACAGGTTTCCTCTAATGCTGGATTTGTTTTCAACATCAGGGATGGCCCTGGATCCCTGGAAGTGTCCAAGGCCAGGTTGGATGGGGCTTGGAGCACCCTGGGATAGTGGGAGGTGTCCCTGCCCATGGCAGGGGTGGGATGGGATGAGCTTTAAGGTCCCTTGCACCCCAAACCATTCTGTGTTTCCATGATCTTGGGGTGCTACTGTGGGCACATCAACTCACGGAATGGGACAATCCATGATCTCCTCATGGAATGGGACAGTCCACGATCTCCTCATGGGATGGGGCAATCCACAATCCCGTGCCCCTTCACCGTTCAACTGCTCCAAACGGCTCCAAACCAAACCAGCCTGAACCCAATGAACGCACAGCCACTGGGATGCCTCAGTTCTGCTTCCCTTTCCATTTCTTCCAGGGAAGAGACAGTCTGGAAGCATCTGGGTCCAGGATATTATTTGAAGCCCCCCTATTATTTGTGTTTCCTCATTTTCTGGTTGTTATTTCCACTCCTCACCGTTCCGAGTGCCGTGGGGGCAGTTGGACACCCTCTGTCCTGAGCCACCTTGGAATTGTGCCCAACAGGAAAACTCAGGAATTGCCTTCAGCCAATGGCTGTCACCGTACAGGTCACTGAGAGCATCCATTGAGGATTCTGCTTTCTTCTCCCCAACCTTTTTTTCACAGTTTGAACATTAGATCCCAGAATCCTGGGATGGGTCAGG
>VZRS01005266.1:6166-32859 GCA_013398055.1 Ifrita kowaldi | reverse complement strand
TTACTGGATTACCTTGGTTCTATTATTCATCTAGAATTTCCTATGGAATGTGAATCCATAATTGCCATAATTATTTTTCTTTTAAAATACAATTGTAAGTTATTTTGGTAACCTTTGGAAAAGTTTGTGGTTTTTTGGGGCCATGCTTTTCTGCCTTGCAAAAGAAGAGCTGGAGGGTGGTACTTGCCTTTAAAATGACCACGTGCAATGAATTCTCTGCATGGCCCTATGTGATGATGGTCCATAAACATGTCCATTATGAATAACCAACAGGACAATATTCACACTTATTGCTGACAAGGACATCTGCATTCAAACTCTGTCACTGAGGGTCTTGCTCTGTTTCAGCCTTGTCAGACCCACGTTTAGGTGGCAAAATGACACCCAAGGTGTGCTTGGAAACAGCTCTGCCTGTCTCCTGTGGTGCAGGAATGGGACTCACAGGTAGGATTCCTTCTTGGGCTGCTTTTTGGCATTTGGGTGGGTGGGAGTGGAAAGCTGCCCTGGGTCCCTGGGATTGCTTGGACATTCTTGTGAGTCTGAGAGCTTCCAGGGAGAGGAACCTCTCCTGATGAAGGAGAGATTGAGTGGCTGACTGTGGAACATGAGGCACATTTTGCATTTGGATATTTGCCTGCAAGCTCTGGTGGTTTCAGTGAGCATCCAAGAGCAGAATTTGGTACCAAAGTCGGGCGTCCTTCCTGGGGGAGAGGACTCAGGCTCCCTCTCAATCACACTCTGGGATGGGCCCAGTGACTTAGAAACCTGTCAAAGGAACACAAAAGGGAATAATGAGCTGCTTGGAAGCACTTTTCCCTTGCCACAGTAACAGTGGAGGCAGCATCCACAGCATTGGTGTGTCAGGAAGCTGACACCCTTCTCTACCCAAAGATTTCCTGTTGTGTGACAGCAGCATCCTGCCATCCTCACATCCAATGGTGTGCCTGCCTTGGCCCTCTGCTGCCCTCTGTCACATCCCTTCCCCTATCTGAGAAACCTGTGGGAACGTGGAGAGAAGGATGGTATTCCAAAATAATTGTGACTACAAGAAAGAATTATCTCCCTTTTCTGCATCATTTCATGATGTAGGAGCAGGTCTGCACAAGTTTAGCAGTGCCCCCTTTGTAAAGTTCCTGTTTGTGGGTTTGAGGTTCAGGAAAATGAACAGAAAATAAATACCAGCAGAATGCCTGCATTTCCAAAAGGAGTTTCTGTAGAAAGGGCTCCTGCCACACAGAAGCCTGGAGTCATTCTGCCTCCTGGCAGCACAGGACCACCGGGATCATGGCTGGGTCTTCCTGCACCTTCAAGGGACTGGCCTTTTACATTGGCTTTATTAAAAACCTTAGTGCATTTCAGAGATAAGCTGCCCTAATGAGTGGAAGAAATGTCCATGTTCCCCCTCCCCATTTTACCTATCAAACTTTTTTTGCTCCTCCTCCCTGGCGCTGTCCCTGCACATAGCAGGAGGGTTGGAATGAAACCATCTCTAAGGTCCCTTCCAACCCAAGCCATTCTCTGATTCTACAAAATAATAGGAAATTTTTAAAAATCCATTGTATTTCAACCTTGAGCCAGGTCAGGGGCATGCAAAGGGTTAGAAAAGATGCTCATTGCTTTCACTTGGGCCTATTCTAGGACATGAAAAAGATCACAGAATTAGTCTTTCTGTTTTACCTGTTCATTTTGTCTGCCAGCTTTGACCTTCTATCAGTGAGGAAAACTTTAATTAAGGGCAGTAACTGACCTTCTGCCCAAAATCAGCGACGAGTGGGTGTGAATCAGCACCACAGACATGCAGAGGGGTGACTTTTACCCTGATGCCGAGGGGCTGGAGATAGCAGTGCCCTGCTCTGACTTCAGCAGGGCTGTGCTGGCTGTTCCTGTGGCCATGGGCTTTACAGAGCATCAACCTGTGGCCTCGGGATGCTGCACAGAAGAAAGATGTGCATGGATTTGCAATTACTTTCTCCCAGCACCTGAGTTAGGTGTGCTGGTTTGCACTGTGCTATTTTTTTTTCTTGTAAAATGCATGCAGGGGAAGATAATGTAGGAGCCTCTGTTAAGTCTTGCCTGTCAAGCAGATGTTTCTTGTTGGCTCTGCTGCCTCTCCCAGAACAGCCAGAGCTGCACAGTTGCCTGCTTAGAGTATAGTTGCATTCAAGTGCCACAAAGTGGCAGCAACGCCGACCTCGCTGACTGAGCCAAGGAGGAATTATAAATACAAGTTTCATCTCCTGGCAGGCTGTGCTTTATTTGTTACCATTTCCACTTGAGAAAACGTGCAAAGCTTTAGAAAACAAATACAGATGTGGTAAAAGCAGCCAGCAAAAAAATTTAAGTGGAGCATCCGGAACAGAGTACTTGGGTTTGCAAAACTCTGCACTGCAGTGATGCTGAAAATAGTTCCAAAACCAGTGTCAGCCTAAATGAGGACAGAAACCCCCATTTAAGGGTGGGAGCAATTTGGAGTTAAGAATTTCCCAGGCATTTGTTCTAATTAAGCTTGAATGGGCTAATTGGCTGAATTTTATCGCCTGTTGACAACTTGTTTGTAAAATGAATCTCAGTGTCACTTGATGTGGGAGCCACGGTCCCATCACAGGGGATCATGCCGAGCATCCTGCAGCTGTCCCAGCAGGCACAGCAGAGACACAGCAAACAAGGTGCACGCAGCTGCTTCTGGTTCTCATCCTGGTTCAGTGCAATTAGGTCAGGATGGAGTTGGGAAACCGTGCCAGGGTTGCATTCCGGGTACTTGATTTCATCTTCGACAAACCTTTATTTACTCAGGAGTTTCCCCGGGTTGGTGGGGCCTGACCTCATTCCTCAGTGATTGCTGTTCGTAGATTTCTTTTTCTCTTGATGTGTGTTTCATGCAGCTTGTTTCCAACTCCAAGAAGAGAGGAAAACACACCACAATTTAAATGTTGTTGTAAGTGGAGGTAAGGACACAGAACTGAGGTCCTGCAGCCAGGACATAGGAAGGCATCTGATTTTAAGTAACTGCACACAAAAGTTGATGGCAGCAAAATGATCTCATAAAATCTGGTGCCTCAATAGCCTTAGAACTGCTGGACTGCCTGCATCACTATTGCTCACCCTTGAATGCAGTGAGAAAGAGGCTGCTCTCCCAAGTGCTGGCTTCAGAATCTGCTGCCAGTCCTGCTTTTATTTAATTACCTTCCCACTTCTCTAAAAGAGCCTTACCAGATCACAGGCAAGAGTTTCCTTGGTTTTGATGAATAAATTGTTTCTGACATTTCCAGTCTGCCCTATGGGCATAGCATGTTAACCCTACAAGGATTATCAACACTGCAGTAACTGCCCCCAAATCCCACCGCCTCTGAAAGGTCCTGGAGACAGTCAGGGGATCCCTCCTGGCTGGGATCATTGCTGCCTCCTGCTGCTTCTCCCGTGCAGCCTCCCGAGGCCGCTGGTTGGTGCCCGCTGGTTGTGTTGATAAACACACGGTGTGTTTATCTGCCAGGGAGGGGCTCAGTTTTCCGCAGGGCTGCATCCCCCTCTGCAGGCAGGCGTTTCTAGTGGAATCATTTTCCCAGCCGGCGTTCAGGGAAGTCTGCAGTCTTTCTGATGGGAGTGCACGCATGTATTTGGTTTGTATTTTAAAATATGCAAGTATCATAGGCTTTGCCTTCTAAAACTTTCTGTTCTTAGCTGAGTATTTTAGCAGGATGTCGAATCCAAAGAGTTCTGCTGCCAGCATGGCTCTATTAGGAACGAGATTTTGTTGGGGAGTATTAAAAAGTATTTGAAGCTGGAAAACTATAACCAGATGCACCACAATCCCCTTTGAACATAAATAAATAAGGTGTGTGGGTGTAGGGCCTGCTGCCATTGCGGGGCTGCTCTGTCCCTCAGCATGGAGGCGGGGGGAAATTCCTTTGTCATCACTGTCCCCTTGCCAGGACAGCTGTTAAACCACAATAGCTTTATGTGCAGGTAGGTCACTGCAGTTTGTCACCACAGTAATCCTGTTCTTTTATTTCTTTTTATACTTTGTCGTCATTAGCACATTTCCAGCAATGGTGTTTCTAAAACCAGTTCTGTACAAAATGTGTTTAGCTGTGGTGCCATCCAAGATTAACAATGTGGGACTGTTCTGGGAACAGTGTTGTTCCTTGTGAACCTGCCTTGCAGTTTTCTTGCCAGTCCCTAGGGATATACCTCCAGAAGCCTGAACATGAGTGTTGGGGTGGGGGTGTGCATTGAAATACAAATGAGATGCCTGTTTTAGGATCCTACTGCGAGCTAGCACCATGTGACTTCCAGCTCTTCCCACACGGCAGAGAATCCCAGAGCTTTTGCTGTAACCTGATTTCCCTGCTGAATGCTTCCCCTTTTGGTGCCTGGCAGGTGCTGTAGTCAGTGTGGTCCAGGCATGTGAGTCACCCACAGGCTGCACCCATGGGTGTCACACTCTCCCACCAAGAGCAGAAATGGATCAGCTGGCAACCTGCACTGCCAGGCTACTTGGTTGAACAGTCAGGGTCACTCGGTAGAAAACTTGGGGTTTTTGTTAGCCAGGACATCCACAGAAGGCAGTATTTAGTCCCAGAGAGGGAACCTCTATCCCTCCTTTCCACCCCTCAGAGTCAGGTGAAGAGCCACAAGGGTAGCCACATCCTTGCGAGGAGGGCAGTGGGGTGGAACAGCCCATGGCTGTAATGCACGATTCTCTCTGCCAACAGAAGCTTCCTGTTGAGAAACACACACTGCAGAAACCAAAAAACACTCAATGTTGTAATGTTTCCCAGCACCAGCAAGCTCCAGCCATACAATAAACAAGGTGCTTTGAAGTACAAATGTTTTATTGCAATGTTTCATTATTTACAGTACCGTTCACTTTGTCCCTGGGTGCTACCGAAGTGCAAAGCCATTTCGGGCAGGGAAGCTAAATGATGGTAACTCAGCAGAAAAACACGACTGTGCCTCGCTCCTGCTGTCCTGCCTCTTCCCTGGGTCTGAATGCAGAGAAGTTTGCTGCTCTCCCTGGGCATTTGGAACAACTTGGTAACTGTGAAACTTTGGTCACAAAGGATTGTCACTTGTCGGTCTGTTCAAGGTGATGCAGCAGGGCTGTCATGTTGCTGTCTCAATTTTTGATGGAAGTACCGGTTTATTACCAATTATCTTTCTTGCTGACTCTCTTTGGTTCATTTAAGGTTTTGAGGTTAGTTATCTGCTCCCTTAAAAGAGCCAGTACCTCGAGAATGTTACCAGAGCTGCTACTGGATAATGAAATCAGTCATGTCTTCTAGAGTTGCACTTAAAAAGTTTTACAGAATACCACAAATTTTATTATGCATTTCCGTTTTGTATAAAAATGGTGATTCAAACACCACTGAAGCCTACATTTTCACACAGTACCATCTCAAAGTAGGACAAATTACACTGGTTACTTCAGAAAGGACCTCAACAGAAACTCTCCTTTGGAGAAGAGGGTAGTAACTACAGATTTTACTGAAGACTAGAGAATCCCAGTATTCCAGTGGCTAAACTCAGGTCAAGAATCTTTCCAGCTTTCTAACAAGTTCATTAGCTTGAGCATGTACTTTTTAAGACAGTTTTCAGACTGAATCCCTGCAATTTCCACTGGTGTCAGCATTCCCTCGGGAGGTGAGCAGTGAACTTGTCTGCCTCAGCTATCTCCGTGTGCATCAGGGATGTCGTTACCTTCTAAAACTTGAGACACCTTCTGTTCCAAAGGTCTTGTACAACTGGGAAACATTTAAGACTCCATTCCAGAAAATAAGTTATATGAAATGGCACTCGAGCTCTCCAGAGAACATGCAGCAGGGCTGTTGGGGGAAGCTCAGCAGCAGGAGCTGCTGCGGCTCTCCTCACCACATGCCTGGTTGATTTACAGTTCAATATTGAGTCCCTGCAACAGCTGCCTCAAATGATTCTGAAATTACAGCTTCTCAGAAATGGGATGATTGCAGTTCTTGGCAGGTTTGTTCCTGTGAGTCACACTTTTATTCCATGTTTTCACAGGCTTTTGTGTATCACTATTGATAGAAAGCCACTAAAAGCTTTACAGTTGCAGAAAATACCATTTTCACAAAGAAAATGTATTTGATTTATTCCTTAACCTACCATACAAAACACAGTGTTTAAAAGCTGCGCAGTGCCTCCCTAGTAGCATTCCTTTGGAATTTGGAGGAGGCAGCAGAGCTCACATGCAGTCCACAACGTTGCTGGACCCTTGGCCCACGTCCCGGATCTGGCTGCTGAGACAGGAGCACACGGCCACGCCTGCCCCTGCCCTGCAGTGCGACACCGAGCCCACGAGTTCCCACCTATGGCAAAAAAGAAAAGGAAGTTCCTGCCCTTTTTGAGCAACCTGAAAGTACTTTCTGCACCTGAAATTCTGTTACACTGCCTAGCTGTTCACTCTGCACAAAAATGCACCCCACTTAGTGCAAAATCAGATTGAAACAAGCAGGAGAATGTAGATTGTTATTGAATGAAAGGGTGAGGACAAGGGTTAGAGAGGAGCAGAGGAGCAGGAGGAGGTGCTTAAATATTTAGAAGACCACCCTAGTGATATAAGCAGCAGTCCTGCATTGATAGTTATGGATATTATTCAATTATTACCAGGAAACAACAGCTAGACTCCTCCTGCACACTGTTTCTATGCTGGTGTTTTCATACAGGCAGATTTCCTTGTCTTATTAAGCCAAACAAAACATTTGAAATTACCTGTTCACTATGGGATCAAATGCTTCCACTGTGTTCAGGTACACGTTGCCATTATGACCTCCAACTGCAAAAATTTTCCCCATCAGTGTCGCTATGCCAACACCACCCCTCGGAGTTGTAAGCTCTGCCACATATTCCCATTTGTTACAGCGGGGGTCGAACCGCTCCACCGAGCTCAGGGGCGAGTTGTCATCAAAGCCACCTGCAAACAACCACCACAGGGTCAGCTTTTGGCACTTCTGGTGCAGGGCATATCCAAGACTGGCATTCTCAGGGCATTCTCAGCATTCAGGGGGTCCTGTCCAGCTCTCTCTTTACTGGAACTTTACAAGCTCCTAAAAATTAACCTAACAGCTCTCCCTCCTCTCACTGCACAAGCATCACCCAAAGTGACAGTTTTGTTCTACTCAAGTTGCAAGGATTCTAATTTTATTATTTCTCTCCCTGAATTCATCTTACTTATAATGAAACAGCTTCCCATTTGGAAGAGAAAGAAACCTAACACCAGCAAAAGGATGGTCTCAATCTTAAACTTATTTTACTTTATGCAAAACACACTCTAGCAGTGTTCTCAAATTACAGCATTGGCAAATATATGAGCAGGGGAAAAAAAATCCTCATATAAGACTCAGTGATGCATTGCCCTTGCTGGGGAAGCTGTCAGAGGAGCATTTTGTTTGAAACCTGTTTAATACTTATGATAATACACAAGTCAGAGCTTTTTAACTATCACTATGGCACACCTACCTGGCATCTTCCTCTCTCAGGAAAGCAGGTAAATACAAGGTAGCACACAAGACAAGAAGCTGTGGAATAAGTGCAAAAAAAGCTACTGTTGTCTACACTCAGAACACAACTAAAGTGCTTTGAAAGCGCGTGAATTTAAGAACAGTTTGCTAAAAGGAAACTCAAGAGTAGTGAGTCTTGAGAGAATTTTCTAATACAGACGTATTATCCTTAACAGATCAGCCCTCCTGAAATGTGGGTTAGGAGCTGCTTTTCATTTCCTTGCTAACGTACCTTCATTTAAGCGTGCCCTGTTTGTGCTTGCTTTCTTCTCCTGCCCAAGAACACCAAGTACAGGTCAGCTCTATCTGTTCCCGGTTCCTCTAGCAACAACAGCCTCTTCCAAAGGCCAGCACTTGGCAGCAGCAGCACTACAAAATGCCACATCCCTACTCACCCACAACATACAAGCAGCCATGGAGCTCGCTGACACCGTTCCCAGCCCTTCGCTGACCCATCTCTTTCACTTCTATCCACTTATCCAAGTGGGGATCGTATTTCTCCACACTGGAAAGAGATGCTACACCGTCATTGCCACCCACAGCGTAAACATGGTTCTGGAAAACAGTAGTACAGAGATTATTTGTGATGTAGTTGCCTTTACTCAGCTTTTCATAAGCAGCATTAAAATTATAGGAAAATGTGGTATATCCACTTTTATTTAAGAATTACAACAACGGATTTAATTATCAAACATAAATGCTATCTCTTCCAATTAAAAGAAGTGAAACAGTTATGTAGTGTTGCAGCTCTTTTTCAGAGCATAGGGGGATTAAAGTACAGCATGCATTTGGTACTTTTAAACACAGTGACCATGACAAACCAATCTGCTGAGTGAGACAGGAAGCACTATACATGTCATCAGAAGGGTACTCCTCCCAGTACCTCAAATACTGTTGAAACAGTTCAATTTGATATGAGTATTATCCTAAATATCCTCACTTTTTGCACAGGATTTTGATGACCAGAGGAGCTCAGACCCACCAGCTGCATTTTGTTCAAGACCTTGTGTTCTGCCTTGTGAAAGCAGCTCTGAAAAGCAGGTGGGCTCCCCAGCTGGCCACAGCCTGGGAGGAAGCAGTGACTCACCACCAGGGCTACGGAGCCGACGCCGCCCCGGGGAGTGTTCATGGAGGCCACGGTGCTCCAGCGATCCGAGTCGATGTCGTAGCGCTCCACGTCGCTGAAGCACGTGTTGTCATCCAGCCCCCCGATGGCGTAAATGGGCCCACCCAGGGACGCCAGGGCGATGCCTCTCCTAGGGAAACGCAGCACCAACACCTCAGTGCAAATCCTTAACCAGAAGGAGCCACACAGCAAGTGAAAGGTACGTGAATGGCACCTGTTTCAAACTAGGGGCAAAAGAGTAATGAAAATTTTAAAAGTGACATTTATAGTAAATCATGTGGCTGGCCCTCTGCACACCTGTGTCATTTTGACTGAATGTCAACTCTAAGGCCAAGTCCTCTGCTCACATACTTGGATATGTGACAATGTTTTAGATATGATTTCTCTGTCTCAGTACTGAACTTTTATGCCTCGTATTTTTTTTTACTGAATCTGGTGATGAACCAAAACCTGCTGGTTTTAACTTTGTTGGTGTAACTGGCTGCTACCATTTGAGAATGATGGGGGGTGATACTAATACATATTAAAAGGCAAACTTGTGCTGGATATTAAATAGTTGAACTCTAGCAATATTTAATTGCAATTTCTTCCATTCTGGTATATTTTTATTAAGTGTTACAATGGGTGTCAGATTTGTTTCTTCTAAATCTACCAATATGAGAGTACAATCAGTACTATAAAATTGAAAGTGTGACCTAGAATGTCAGCATTAAGTTTCTGCTTTAACTACCAAGAGAGGTGATTTACCATGTCACTGACAATATTCTTGTCTCATTAAAGAGGGCAGGCTCAGAGATACCAAGGCAGGAGCAAGGGAGGCACAATCTTTCTACAGAACAAACATTGTGGCAATATCCTGGTCTTATCTTAAATTGCCTCAGCAGGTAACACAGACACCACTTAATGGTGGCAGTTGTTTTCTCCACTAAGTATTCCAACGCCTCCGTGAATGGGAGGAGTGGAGCTGGGAGGTAGCCAAGGCACAGCAGCCTTTCCATTTACCCGGGTACTGAGTAACAAATGTCACAGAAATCTAGGGCTGATTGTTGCTGAGATTATGCCCCGGGGTGGTGGTAGGAGGGAGAAAGTAGAGCAAGCTACTTCCAGAGTCTGGGTCTTCTACTTTAATTAGGTCACAGCTACAAATAGCTTTAGGACTTAGCCATACTTAATATTTCACTCCTACTTGTGCATGATGCTTTTAAAAACAACAAATAACAAAATGGAATGCAGAATAAAGGACACTGATTTAAATAACAGCAGAAACAAAATATTACAGATCTGTGAGTCTAGTAACTCCTTAAAAGAATCTTAAATGTCAAGGCAAGAAAAGTCCTCAATCTGACTTTCATATTGAATGCTTCTGGCCTTTTGTGTGAAAAACATAGGCAGCTATTTGTTTCCTGGTGTAGTATTTCACTTTTTCTATTTTCACTATGAAGTATTTCACTTTTCATGTTATGCTGGCAGTTATTTCACTCAGTCTTAAAAAGAGCAAAAAACCCACAGAACCAGTTCATCAGTTCCAAGCTGTTTACTGGGCATACCAGAAAGGCCCTAGATAACAGAATACAAGCATTGCTGGAGTAGAAGAGGTCCCTGCTCCAGAAGCCAGCTCCTCCAAATAAAAGAACAAACGGGTAATACATTTATAGCATAAAGCTCCAAAACAAGGGGGCAAAAAAATCCTAGAAATAGAACAGTTTGAAAACACCCAAAAAAAGGCAGGACAGGCAGGATGTTTTTCAGCATCAGCAAGAAACAGCACATCACAGACTAGGACTTGGAGCGTGGGACACGTATACCTCTTTGTGTTCATTGATGCCTTCATCATCCACTTGTTTGTGAGAGGATCAAAGACTTCCATGCTTCCTAAGTGCTCATTTCCATCATGTCCACCTACTGCGTAGACTTTACCTGAACACACAGACATCTTTTGATACAGAGACTGCTTGGCAACATTTCAGCTTTCATTTATATAACATCCCTGCCTATGTGGAGACAAAGAGGTCGAATAAAGGTTAAAGTTTTAGAATGTTTTCAACATCAGAGTTTTATATGCTGTACTCTAACAGAAATCTGTTCTAATGTGGACTTTTACACAAAGCTTGAGATTATGTAGACAAAAAATTCTTCCCATAATTTAAGTACTGCAGGTCAAATCGGTTTGGACATATGTACCAGTCTCTTCAGATTTTCTGTGGAGAAAAATGATCTCTGTTCTGCTGCAGCAACACAGGGGCTACCATGTACGAGGGAAAGCTTCATTATTGGTGCTAAGGTGCTCTGGATTGCACAGACCTGTTTTTAGAAGATGGAGACCCAAAAATAAAGCTAGGTCTGCTCTTGGAAGAGTTATGGTCTTAGTAACTTTCCAGTATGGATTTAAGTAAGAAGGGAGCCACTATGAGCACTAGTGAATTCTGGGTGACTGCTGCGTAAGGCTGTTTCTTTATAAATGGATTTTAAAAAAGTAAATCACCTATTTAAGGCAAGAGCCTATATACAGTTCAGCTGGGCTGGGAGGAACCTTTAAAGGTCATCTATTCCAGCCCCTCTGCAATGAGCAGGGGTATTTTCATTTTCAGGTTGCTCAGAGCACCATCCAGTCTTGACCTTGAACACTTCCAGAGATGAGACATTTACCACCTCTCTGGGCAACCTGTTCCAGGTTTTCACCAACCTCACTGTAAAAAACTCCTGCTTGATATCTAGTCTAAATCTACCCTCTTTTAGTTTAAAACCATTACCTCTTGTCCTGTTACAACAGGCCCTACTAAAAAGCCTGTCCTCATCTTTCTGGTAAGCTCCCTTTAAGTACTGAAAGGCCACAACAAGGTCTGCATGGAGCCTTCCCCCTTCCCAAGTCTGAACAGCCCAACTCTGTCAGTTCCCTGTAATGTCTGTTCCATAAGCACAATCTCAGATCAGCTCAGGACCAAACACTCCTCCAAGGGGGAGAAGCGTTACTAAACTGAAGACTATCCAACAATTAAGCAATTAGTTTACTACTTGTGCAGCTAGTGAAAGTACCAATTCAGCAGAAGGAGCAAACAAGTGCCTTTTGCCTGGAGTTGCTTGAATAGAGTTACTGACCTCCCACGGAGATCACACCCACGTGCCTCCTCCTGCTGTTCATTTCAGGGCCGAAGAACCAGTTGTTCTTACTGATAGAGTAACACTCGATGCTGCGGAAGGGGTCGCCTGATCCACCTCTGCCACCGACACAGAACAGCACACCTGGAGAACACAAAACAGGTTTCCAGAGAACTGGCAGGAGGATGGGGAAAAGCAGCTGTATAGCAGAGCAAACTGAAAATTACGTAGCTCGGGGAAGTTGTGTTTCACTTCAAGGAGCACAGTCATTGCCCTTCATAACTGGATACTGGATTTTGGCCTTTGCTTGACATGCTGCTATGGCAATTAGCTATCTATGCTCTTGTGAAAACAATGCATATTTTAAATATACTTTTTGTGATTTGGCTTAAGGAGGTAAATCCATTGTTTGCTAAATACAACGATGGAGAAATTATGATTTGCAGTCTAATATTCATCACTCACTTTTGTTGTAGGTTAGTCAAAGACTTTAAAAGTTAGCTCAGCCTTCAACACCAAAAGGTAAATGTCCACTGTTTTCAGTACAGCTTTGAACAGATTGGCTGGTCATAACATACTTAACAGCTCTGGCTTTAATATAGATAGAGCCAATCAGGATAAATGATTACTATTTTAAAGAAAGAAAATGACTGCTAAAGTTCTGCTAGGAAAATGCAGCACATTACCCGAATACCAGAGAGTTACATAATGGCTTTCCCAATTTTGCATTAAGTCATGAGCAACCCTCGATATCAAGCTATACCTGCTTGCTATCAAGACAGCTGCACAGATGTGCTGCCTTTTCTCCACACCGTTCCCTACTGGGTAACCAGACACACATTTAATTACCAGCAGTCTGCTTCCTTGGTGTTGTGCGAATGGAGTACTCAAAGTCAGGCACTGCCCTGCTGCTCAGGTGAAGGTGGTAGTTTCTTGCTTCATCCAGCAAATCCCTACATTTTAGATTCTGCTTGACAATCTCTTCCTTTGCCACAACACCCATAAGGAAACAAATGGGCAAGAGAGGCAGCCGTACCTGACACAGAAATGAACACAGTTGGAGAAACTGGCTGAACTGCTGAGTGTCACCATGCACTGCTGCACATGCACCAGCCGGCAGCCCCACGCTCTTCAGTAAGGAGAGCAGCTCTCAGAGTTGTTCCGGACAACAGTGATATGAACAGTTCTTTTTAGTGATAATGTTTGCTACAACCATTTGCATTTCAGCCACAGTGGAGAAGTGTCCCCTGGCCCAGGCCATGCTGAGGAAGATGAGCTGCTGCCTGTGCTGCACCTGCACCTGCCCAGCCGGATGCACACAGCACCCGTGGCTTTACCAGGGCTTTATCAGGTTAGTGTGCTGTTGGGTATGAATTTTGAGCTCACTGCTATGTCACTGTGAGAGGGCTTGTGCTAGAATGGTTCATTTTCTTTGGGTGGCAAGTCAAAAAGCAAACACTGTCACCATGAACTAAGTGTCTATGACTGAGGTATTGCTAGTGCAGTAACACCTTTCTCTAAGGCAGACTTGACAGCCTACAAGATTTTAAAAAAAAAATGTTGAGCGTTAATTGTTTCCTTTTCTAAATCCTTCCTGCCATTTATTTCAGCAAACCTTTCATTCTTCTTTGTAAGACAAACAGCGCAGAATATGAAGTACAATGAGAGGCAAAGGTGGGACAAATGTTAGTGGGGGGAAGTGAAGCAATCTCCACCTGACTTCCTATGGTTTGGAGTCAACACTATCAAGCAGCTCTCAGTTGGCTCAACAGCAATGGTGAAGAAGTCCAGTAGCTCCAGTGCTTCTGAGAGCAGCAGGATGGGCCTGTTACAGCACTGACAAGTGTCCCTGTCTTGAAGCAAGCATGTGTCTCTACCTGTTCTTCCTTACCTCCTCGCTTTCAGTCCCACTTCTTCCTTTATTTTGGCCCAGTTTATTTGAGGCTACTTTAAAGCACCACTGCAGCCCTTCTGACAGGCTCCTGAGGTTAGTGATGTGGTAAGAACTCCAGGCGGACAGACTCAGAACCTCATTAGAGCAGTAAAACCCATAACGCTGATTATGACACGGATAATCATTGTCTAGAAGCCCAGGCATGTTTTCTGCTAGCAGTAATGTCCAAGTCAACTGATGACTCCATATGCTCTGGCAAATAACCCATTATTTATAGGAAGGGGTTTACTTGTTCATTGCTTGAATCTAGACTCTGGTTTCCATCAACAGAATGAAACTGTTAATCTCATCTGCTAGCACAACTGGGCAATAAATATAATTTTTTTTCAAAAATCTCTAATTATATTGCTTGTAAGTTTAAGTATAGTGTAATAAAGAAGGGGTTTTTGTACCAAAAACCTCATGCTAGTCTAGGTGAAACGGAAGGTTTTTGGAAGACAGCTAATAAACCATTGCGGTCTTTTCCTAGGAAATGTGAAAAATGATTCATGAAGACAATGACAGCAGCATCTTAGTGGACCTCTCCTTACTCACATAATGCCAACATTATCAATTCAGCCAAACGCAAAATAATCAAGTTGGAGTTCAGCGATAACTAAAACTGCACAGCCAATCCTACCTGCTAAGACACATGGAATGTTTTGCAGCACATGGTGTGCAAATCCTTCCCACTACAGGCTCTCCACACCTGTCTCAAATACTGTATTTAAACCCCCATACCCAGCACACAGGGAGCTTGAATAAGTGAAGCAGCTAAGGGTTTGACAGGAGGAAGTCCGATGAGTGTTCAAGTAAGTCCAGCTGAATGACCTTTTGATACCTGTTTGTGTTTTCTTTCAGAAGCAGTGAGCTTGCATCCAGTCTAGACAATTAAACTGCCAACTCCTTTTGGCTCCTACAGTGGTAGTCTAGTGAGCATTAAAAAGTCTATCATGTTTCATAGCCTACTAGGGCTAACACATCTTGGTCTTTTGTTAATGAATACATTAAATAATTAAATATTCTAGAAGTAGCACAACTTGATGTGACACATCTCTGTTAGTTTCCTTTCCTAGCCAAGTAAGAAAGCTCAACAGCTTTGCCTCCTTTCTCAAGTACAAATACATAACAGCAAGGGCAGTGAGCATATCGGGCTGTAGGAGTGGCAAGCCAAGTGAAGTGATGGCTTTATATTCTCTCTGTTTTGTGTCAATATAAAACGTTTCTGCTCAAGCACAGGCAGCTTTTTGTTGGTCCCCCACCTCCCAGCCATGAGTATAAAGTGAGTACTCTTCTCTCTACAGGAACAGGAGAATATCACTTCTCCCTGATATTTAAGAACTCTAACTTGCTTCCACTGTCAACTCCCAAGTGTGAACACTTGATGAGGCACCACAAGCTAGGAACATTTTTCAGCTTGAGATCTACCCAAGTATAAAGAGCTGATTACACAACTAAACCAGCGATGAGACAGGCACTTGGTGCCTCAGTGTGCCCTACCTGTGCAAGGATCTCATCCAGCCATGTAGCATGATGCTGCGGATTGGCCAGCAGCCACTTGATAGCAGCATTGTAAACTTGCTTTTCATTTTCAATATTCAGGTCACTGGAGGACAGGAGCTTATGGAGGTGCTGTGGTGACACACTGACGAAGTCCTCGCACTCCATCACTTCCGTAAAATGTTCACAAGCAAACTGATCAGCCATGTCCATCAGGTCGATGCGGTTGTGGCTCTCGGCGAACGCCCTGACTGCCAGGCAGTTGGAGGGGTGGAAGTGCAGCTTCATGTATTCACAGCAGGCCTTTGCCACCAGTTCCACCTGCAGGATGCAGGCAGCGTACAGGAGCGGCTGGACATTGTCCACTGTCAGTGTGAGCCGCGAGGAGTACGCAAACTTCACCAGGTCCTCGATGGCATCGCCGTCAAAGTCCCTGATCTCGATCAGCTTCTGCTTGGCTTCAGCCATTTCCGAAAGAAACATGGCTCGGAAGTACGGGATAACGCAAGCTAGCACCAGTTTGTGGCAGGAGATTAGCTTTGAACCAACCTGAAATGAAAAGAACAAAAAAAACCCTGACCTTTTACTGGAATGTCAGTTTTGGCTGTGAAAGGGGGAACAGTGCAGCTGAAATAAGAACCCTAGACTCCATGTGTTTTGTCTGTATTTTGTCCACACAAATTAACCCCATTTGCCCTGTACTTCTGACATTACATCCATGTATCCCAAGGAATTCTAGGCTGTAACTTGGCCATCAGAGGAGAGCAAAGCCATAACACATGGAAGCAATAGCACTGATGCACTGAACCTGACTTTCTTTAAAGGGCTTATGAAGCATCCTTAGAAATATTCTAGATGCACCTTGTAGACAGGAGACTGCTAGACACTTGTTTTATATGTACTCAGAGACTTTAAGGGAGGGAAATTAGTGACATTTTTAGACTACTTAATTTAGACTTCTGGACTTTTACTACTGTCGAGGAATTGATGTTTATAGCCAATTTATGTAAAAACATAGGAATAACAGCTATTTCAGGGGTTATTAAAAGTTACCAATCACTTCAATATTTTTAGATTGTTTAGCCACAAAAGACAGTGTATTCCCCACAAAGAGAAGGTTATTTCTCAAAATTATGATCAGAAAATGTAAAATAAGCTTTTCATGTACAAAACTGTAGAACTCCATTACATTAAAAATAATCTAAATATTGAAGGTAAATGAACAATCCACTGCTTATTTGTGTTCCAGGAGTGCTTTCTTACAGCCTTTGTCACTCTGCAGTCTCCACTAACATAAAGGGATGGCTGACTTAAGCAACCAGTTTTCCTGACCGACTCAAATTGCATGTTCATTTTCAGATGAAGGTGTTAGAGTGAGCTGTTGTGCACTTAAAAAAAATAAAAAGATACTACATTATAAAAGATATTTTGGAGCTTTTTCTAGCTCTGATTCAATACACAATTGCTCTACCTTTTTAAAGAGTATGATCAACACAAGTGTAACCTACCTGGTGAGCAGCGAGTTGAGGACAGAAAGCAAACACACAAGCTAGAGCATGCAGATTAAAAAAGAGGAAAAGATGGATGGTTCAGTGTGATTACATCAGATCACCCCAGAAGGAACAATTCAGACCTACCAAATGAACAAAACGCAAACCAACAGGAGAAAAGCAGATGGTATTCATCTGCCACCCTCTGCCTTCTAACAGCCTTCTAAGACTGTTCATATAACAGCAGCAGGAGAGTAGGTGAAATTCCAGAATTTTAAATTAATTCCAGAGGGAGTCTCCCTGTGTGTTCCCACAGCTTATCACTGTTATCAGCACTCCAACTAACTACAGTACTGATACAAAAAAATGCTACCAGTGGTCTGCTACATAAAGCTCCCAGGCCATTCTTACCTTTAGACACTTTTATTCTGCCCATCATCCCACTCTCTAATTAAACCTTCCTTTTGAATTAAGTGGCTTTACTATGTTACTCAAATCTGCTTAATTTTAAATCACAGAATGGTTTGGGTTGGAAGGGACCTTAAAGGTCATCTTGTTCCACCCCCTACCATGGGCAGGGACCTTCCACCAGTTATCTAGCATCTTCTTGGTATTTTGAAATCAGAGTTCCCCTTCAGTTACTAACTATCATATTTTAAGAGCCTGCAGTTAAAACAATAATCAGTCTGACAACAGCAATGCCAGAATTGCTCACTATCACAGGTCACGCACAAAAGCAGAAAGTTCAGTAGAGATCTGATTATTCTTAAAACCTGAGCGAGGCCTGACCACTACAGGAAGAAAAATCAAGCCCCCGTGAAAGTTCTAATTCAAGTACATGGTTACCAGTCACTTGGAAATCCCTGATTTAGGAAGCCATACAGTAAGATTTCCACAGGTTGCTCTAGCCTTCACTGGAAGCCAAGTCATGTCATATGATATTCTTAAATTACCAAAGCAGCTCCACACAGATCATACAAATGAACATTAATACAAGCCTAACTTAGGGAAAGTTAAACTGCAGCTCCAGTAAAGTGTTTTTTCCAAGGCAAGTTTCCCTAACAGGACTATATATTTAACTATGTTTATAAAATAAGACTGCCTTTTTTTTTGCAAGGGTAGGTGGAAAGGAAGGAAGGTAAGAATGAGGTCAACAAGAAAAGGGATGAGGAGACTTTGTAACACCAGGGATATACATCTGTCACGGATTTTCCCTGTTCATATCTAACAGTCAAAGTGGCAGGCTAACAACTTCTCCTAAAGGCATCTGTCGTTTGTTCTTGGTTTAGGAACTGTGCTTCATCATTTCTCCTTAAATAACTATCTTGCGCTAGTAAGTTGTTTAGCTAAGAAATACTTGATATTTAGAGGTGCTGACACCCACTTCTCTGCATGCTAGATACAAATTTATTGTGATCAGGATATAAGTAATATACAGCTGAGTTAAAAATAATGCATTCAAGCAATGCTATGCAAGAATCATAAAATTTCCTTCCTCCCTCTCCTCCTTTACTCTTTGATCAGCTGTAGAACACAACTGCCTGGAGGCTTTTTATTTCTTTCTTTGAAGAATGCTGGAGTTAGATTTGTTCCAGAAATCCTGTTTGCTGAGAAGGATCTAGCAAAACAACACAAAATGCAGAAATGAAGGTAAAATTAGGGATGAAAGCATATTGAGAACAAAGAGGCTACAAGGAGCCAGAATTGCACAGTAATTACGGACCAACTGGGAACTTGCTTAGAAGGCAGGTTGGATGAGGCCAAAGTCATGTACTTCCTCTCTCAGATTGACAATCTCTTAAGTGTTTAAATTTCAGCTGTAAACTTCCTAAATAAGGAAAAAAATACAAGCATCTCTAGAGATGCCTCTGATCCAAGAGGTATTTATTCTGTGGCTTCCGTACCCCTGCCAATATTCACAGCCACCACCCAACACACTTAGTTGCAACTTAATCTTCAGACTGCTACATGCAATGGATGTGTGACAAGTATCACCTTCAGTGTTACATCACAGAGCTCTCCAGCTTCAAAGAAGTGAAGAAGAGAGCTATGAAAATCCCTCCAAGCCTCATTTGCCTCAAACACGAAGACATCGTCATCCCCATCACTGTTGGAAGACCCAGCTTGCTGCTGCTGCTGCTGCTGCCGCCTTTTTCCCTTCATCAGATGTTGTTTTGCCTGCTCAGGGACCATGGATTCTGAAGCCATTGGCTGTTTCTTCTCTCACTGCATCAATCTTCAAAAACTCCTGCCAAGATAAAATCCAGCCCATCAGGAGCTAGGTCCTAAAATTCAGTTCTGTTCATCTTCCTGTTTAAAAACACACACAAAAAAGAAAATGAGACATTAGGTAATGCTAGTAAATAACACTTTGATTACGTTATATTACTACCTATGATCTTACTTGGGGAAGGTGAGAGCAGAAGGGACAGAAATAAAAGACCCACAGTTAAGAATCCTATGCAGGTACCCTTAAGAAAAGCCATTATTTTATCAACTTGTTGTCCACACTTCTTGAAAAAGACATGAAAAAGAAAAGGCAAATAGGTACCATAGAATCACAGAATGGTGTGGGTTGGAAGGGACCTTGAAGTTTATACAGTTCCAATCTTCCACTAGACCAGGTAGCTCAGAGTCCGGCCTTGAACACTTCCAGGCATGGGGCACCCGCAGCTTCTCTGGGCAACTTCTTCCAGTGTCCTGCCACCCTCACTGCAAAGAACTTCCTCCTAACATCTTACCTAAACCTCTCCTCTTTTCCTTGGAACTGTTCTCATTTGCCCTACGACCACCTGCCTGTGTAAAGTCACTCTCCCTGTAATAAGCCCCCTTTAAGTCCTGGAAGGTGCTCCAGAGTATATTGAGAAACATGTTCCTCTTACACTGACTACCTTTGGTTTCATGGCTTTTTAGTTAATTTATGATGCATTCATTTTTCATTCTATGCTAAGAGTTGATGATTGCTATAGTTCAGAGATTTCTGCTCATGGACACTGGTGCTGGAGGAAGTGGACTGGCCAAAAGAACAAAAAATTCTTCTGCAATAAAAATTTAAGTCACATGTCTGGGAGCAGAACTGATTTTCCTTTAGGAGATTTTGAAAGTGTCCATGGCTCTTACTAAATCTACAACTCTTCCTGCATCAGTACCGGAGAAAAAGCAGGAAGTGACCTGAGGCGACCATACTTGTTCCTGCTGTAGGTCACAGGGTTGCTGCCAGCTCCATGTCCTGTGTGGTGACAGAGCTCGTGGCTGCACTGGGCCAGGCAGGTTAAAGTGGGATCAAACATGCCTGAAATATCTGCCTGTGTGGTACTTTAAGTAAGATAAGTATTCTTCCTTCAAAATATAAGTAAGAGAAAGATCTTACTTCTTCCAAAACTACAAACTAGCTCAAAAATATTATGGATCACAGGATCTTTATACAGTTTATAGCAATGAATACCTTTTTCTGCTGAAAACTTAGCTTCATTATGCCAGATTTGACAAACTACTAAGATATTTTTCTAGTTCATTAGGATATTTTGGTTCTCAAATTAATCCTCCATGACTGGTACTCATGTTTAACGTGCCCTTCAAAGAAGTCACTATTAGTACGAAGACTGGAAGCTGACACAGTGCTTCAGACACAATCTCCCGAGGTTATAAAAATTAACGTGGACAAACGAGGGAAAAGACTGAAGTTGAAATGCTGTACAAGGATGTTGAAAGGCATCATGTGTTATTCATTCACATGATAATGGAGGTAAGATATAGCATCTCTAGCCTACACTTGTAGAGAACTCATGCTTATTTCGGTCTTTGACTGACACTCTCGCTTCACCACTCCCTGGTTACTCACACCTAACCATTGCTACAGCGAGCAGAAACGCTGCTTTCAGACAGAACTGACGCTGACTGCTAAATGAGAGTTTACAGCGCCCAAGCCATAAGGTTTTTCCATCTGACACATAAGCTACATTTATCTTCATGCTTTAACTGCAGCTGCACACATACTGTCCTCATCTATTCTGTGCCTCAAGGTAAAAAATGCTGATGGTGTACATTTTACCTGTTCTGGGTATGCCATTGTAAACACCAACATAAAACCCATGAGTCTTACAAAAAAATCAGTGCTGTTGGGGTGAATTTTTTTATGCTATAAATGAACTAAGCAGTAAAACAAAAGCCAAACAAAACTGATTTTAAGCAATGCTTTTCATCCATATCTCATGCTCATAGCAAATAAAGGTCTTGGAGATGCTCTGAGCTCTTGCCTGTAAGAAAAGAAGTTGAGTGCATACTTGGATTTATGCATTTGATTCATACTAAGTACACATTTGATATTGTAGGGGAAGAAACCAGAAATGACACCAGAGGAAACCAATGGCATTACTCAGGCACACACAGCCATAGATAAGAAAACCACGTATGAGGGAATGCCCAGTATTGTGATATCAAATATGGGTATGGGAACATGAGAGCAAGTCAGTTACTGTTCCTCAGGTAAACAGAAGTTTCTGCAACATGTTAAAAATTAACATGTGTAATATAACCTTCAGAAATATCCAGATAGCAGTAGACTGACATACTTCAGCTTTCTTTTGATGAGACTTTGTGACAGGTATCTTAAGACAGATTTTTATTCTTCCCCCAAGTCACCAGTTCAGGAGCATCTTGTTTCTGTCATACACCTTGGTCATGCAAATCTTTTCAGACACCTATCCCCAAATCCTCCAGTGCTCTTAATTACAGCATCTCACAATTTTGAGTCTTCAAACAAATCATCATCTGCTATGGAAAGTAACAGCTGTAGCCATGTTTCATTTGCAGAAAATACTGGCTTGGACTCATGTTTAGCCATAGGCCTTTTCTGTTCTCAGATTTTAAATGAAAAAGAAATTAATTTTAGTAGCACTTGAATCAAGATACTAAGCTTTGGAAATACGAAGATCACATTACAAAGTCATGAAGGTCAGTATATTTCAACTCCACAAACTAAGAAAGAAGAGCCATTAACAGATTCGCTCCCCAAATCAACAGTAATTCAACAATAACATCCCACTACTTGAGGTTAATTTGGTCCCGGGTGAATGCCACACACACACAGAGAACTTTCCTCTCCAAAACAAAACGCTGCCATGACCATTCAGAACTTCAATAACATGCTCCCTTTTTCATCTTGGCAATTAAGTCTTCCAGCCTCCATACAGTCTAATATTTTGACAACATTAAGAGCATAAGTAACCATCACAGCAAGTGACTGACTCTAAGGAAATTAAAAGAAGTGCCTCATTCGTAACATCATCTATCATTCCTTGTAAACAGTTGCTTGACACTTTTCATGAAGAAGTAGCTGTCTGAATAAAAAAAACAAACAAACCCCACACATGTTTACAGCTCACCATCATTTGCTGAGAGCCAGTCAGCAATTTTCTTGTTCAAGTTAAAAATTTAGAAATATTGATGACGTCTGCTATTCTCAAGAGTGCAGCTGTTACAGACCCCAAAGTCTGTGTTCTGGTCATCAGTGCTGGCCCTCAGGCAAGGGACTGAGGATCCCCTCCTAGCTGTTCTTCAAATTTATAGAAGCAAGAAAGGATGGGCGGTCGGAGCACAAACAGGTTATCTTATAGCTGCTGCAATTTAGGTAACAGTAACATCCTAAAGTGAGGTGATTTTGATTCAGACATTCTAGCTAAATCTTCAGCTGAATTAAGTGTAAAATTACTCAAGTCATATAGAGTACTTATGTTCAGTAGAGACAAATTACCTCCATTTTGAAGCAAAAAGAAATTGAAGACAACAGACAGTGGTTGGACATGAATAACATTGCTCTGTTTTCCCCCATTATGAAATTAAATCCCAGGAATCCTGGCTGACAAGCCAATCTAGACGTTGGAGCACATGGCCTCTTTCCTCTGTGGAGCACTTTGGGAGATGGTGTCCCAGAAAGAAGGGATCCTTCTTACTCTTTCTCGGACACATGGGAGGAAGATACTTCAGTGACACAAAACTAACAAAACCGCAATTCCCACTATAACCAAAACTAAGCAGTGTTCAGATAAGAGGTATTATGATACCTATAAATCCAATGCTCCTTATGATCAGTGGTACTGAAGCTGGAAAAAAGGTGGCAGAAATGCTGGAGAAATCAAGACACAGATGAAGTTTCACCAAGTATCCTGTATGTAATTTCGGTTACCTACCCCCAAGATGAACTAAAATCACATTGTGATCTGTGCAGAGAAGGGCAGTCAGCCTCCCTCAAAAAACAAAAAAAGGCCTTTTAATTGAAGGAGATGAGAAATGTGCCTTTGTATGTGTGGCTGTGCAAAACTAACTTGTCTAACAGAGCCTGGTGAGTCTCTGTGGGTAATGAAATGCTCTCACTGCTGCCCACAAGATCAGAACAGCAGAGGCAGCAACAAGATCTTCTCCAGTTTAATCCAGCTAACAGAGCAACTTGAGTTGTTGTCTTGTGTTGTGCAAAGAAAACTTGAGCGTTTGGAAAAAGGACAGCTGGCAGCGCTAAGGAAGACACAGAGGGAGAGAAGTGGGAAGGGCAGGAGGCAGCTGCAGTGCAAACTGCAGACAAGCAGCAGCTTTGGCAGGGACTGTGCAAGCAGCTGTTTCACTGCTCAGTCTGGCTACAGCTGCATCAGTGAGAAGGAACATGGAGGGAAAAAACTGATAGACAAAATAGTGTAGAAAATCCTCAGTTCTCTCCCATTCTCCATTCACCAATTCTATCAAGGATGATGTGGAAACTTTATGCAAAACTGTTCAGATGCCCATGCTAATTAGGTCAAATCAGACAAGGCTGGAAAACATGGGAACATTCAAATTACACACTGTATTACAACCCTAAGCCTAATGCACTTTTCAGCAGAAAGTTATTTAACAGAAAGAAAAAAAAATAGAAACCACCCATCTAACTGGTTCCGCTTGTTTAAAAACACCAGGATTGCCTTTGTAGAAACACATAGAAAAGTTTATTAGACAACATTAATAAACAGTTTCTAAATCCTTTCAGCATTTCCAAGGTTCTTTGCAACAAAAAGTGACATTATGGTTTTGTGTTACTTGTCACACAGGTAGCTCAGCAACAGTGAAATGGGTAGAGCTGGCACCATCTCTCATCTGTTTGTATAACCAAAACCCCATCAGTGCTGTAGGCACACAAGCAGTGAATGAGGACTGCTCTTCCTTAGAAAAATGCAACAGAAAAGGTGTTTTGTGGTGCATGAAAAGCATTGTCAGATAAAATTCCATTTTGGAAATAATTCTTCCTGGCAGTCCCTTCATGCTGTTTTGAGACAACTTCTTCCCAGCTGCCTTCGATTCAATGCTCAGTGAAGTTCTACTGAGGTTTAATCCCAGTTTCCATGAAACACCAGAAAGGCCACCTGTCTCCTGTATTTACAGAATGACAGGTTGACAATTTTGTTTAATTTTGCATTACAAAAAACAAACAAACACCTAATATGCCATTACTTATTTATGCTTGATTTACTTTTGCTTCAGAACAACCAGAAAAATCCCCCAGAAGTCACAAAACAGCAAAGTGGGACTCTGCTTTGCAGATACAGGGGTAACTAAGATATGGTTTATTTATGCAATGTAACCTTGGGAAGACCCAAAAAGTAGAACACAAAATAAAAAACGCTGAAAATCAGTGCAATGGGAGCACAGTGAAGTGCTGATGGATAGACACAAAAAATTAACTAGCCTACTACAGTCACAAGAACACAGAACAGTCCCTTACCAAGAAGAGGCACTATTGTCTTCTCTGATGGACCATATTAAAAATAACAATAATTTAATAGTCTCCACAGCAGCATTTAGTCCAGCCATTCCCAGAAAGTATTAACAGAGAGCAAAATTATTTCTAAGTCATTTGACAGCTTCCTTTATCCTGGATGTGTAAATCAAGGCATGGCATCCATCAGAGCATTCCAGAACTGTACCCAAACAATGTTTCCCATACACACATCAGTCCCTTCCTCCCAGGACTCTCTGCCTTAGCTGCCAACTATCATCACATTCTCTCATTTAGAGCTGAGGTTCACAAGACAAACAGCTCAAACCATAAAGCAGTATCACCTTCCTTTTGCCCCGGAGCTGCAAGGCTCCTTCAAAATCTGAAATCAAGAGGTGGCAGAGGTGACACAAGACAAAAGGCTTCACAACCCAAGATGTTATAACCATTGCAGGAAATTATTATTACAAAATCTGTTTGGTGAGACCCGATGGGAAGAACTAAAGCACTGGGTAATGTGGTACTGTGCTGCCTTGCATCAAGTTACTGGCAGTCATTACACAATGATCCTGTCTTCGTGTGACCACAGAGATTACATCTGTCTTTACAAATGGCCACCTAGAAAACTGGATGCCAGGCTACTGACATCCCACTAACAATTAATAAAATAAATATGGTCATGAGCACCCTGCATAGAAACCCCAGGCACAACCTCGCCATGTAACAACGCAGTCACGCATCTTTCACAGCACAAGAATTTGCACAGAGACTACAGGGGACTCAGCCCAAACCGACTCAAAAACCTCAGACCACATTGCTTGAAGAAGGCGGCTGAACTGTTTGCAGCTTAACCTCCATTTGCAGCAAAAACATACGTGACATGTCTGTTGTGGTTTTGTTTGCCAACACTTGATCAGCTATTTTATTTGTTGTGGCACTTCTCTATAGTGTGATTTGTTTCTTGATTATCCTTCCAGAAGCCCTTGCAACCAGCACAGAAATCACATAAAGCCAGGCATCCCTGAGTTTTGTAAATTTTACAAGTGTAGGATATATAGGAATGACTTAGGCAAAGGAGGAAACACAGATCTACCTCACAGCGGCCAGTAAGCAATTGCCTTGAGTGGAGATGGGAAGAGGGAACCCACCAAAGGAAGAAGGAAAACCAAGCAGGCAGTTTCAAGAGCTGGGGGAGCTGTGACATCCTAAATTCTCATTTATTTGAGAAGGAAGAAGAGGCTAGAAACTCCTGCGGCTCTCCCCAGTAGCAAAGGGCAACTTCTTGCTGTTTTTTTTTTAGCACAAATATTTCTTTTGGGGTAAGCTAACTGACTATTCGTTATCCTTTACAAGACGCCAATAGTGAGCAAAGGCACTACCTTTGGCTGTGGTCTGCACATGGAGCATCTTGAAACGCGTGGAATCCAGGCTCCGTTAATTTTTAATTAACGTTTATCTCCTTCTCCAGTGGTGTGGCTGCCAGGGCTCTCTCTGGGTGCCCCCGCACCACAAGCCCCCCGATGCCGAGCCCGGGCACGGTGCCGCCTCTGAGCACAGCCCAGCCCTGGTACCCATTTGCACCGATTCCACCTTAATTCACCACACACCCGCGCTCGGTCCGGCTCCCTGGCTCCGATCTCGGCGATCCCCGTGGGCGAGGAGGGAGCCGGGCCCGCCCCGCGGCCCTCCCGGGAGCGGCTCCCGGCCGTCCTGTCCTGGCCGGGGTGCCCCGGGGGTAGCAGCCCACGGCGGTNGCCGCCGCCCGCCAGGGGGCGCGCCGCGCGCATGCGCCGAGGGGCGGGGGCTAGGCGGGAGCCCGGCGGCGCTTCCCGCGCTCCCGCCCCCTCAGATTCCCACGGGGAGACGGTCCTGTCCCTTTCCTCTGTGGTGTGTGTGGGAAGTAGACTTTCCAGGCCGGTACTTGCCGGGTTAAAGGGCTGACCTTCAGTGGGAAACAGAAACAGGCAGAGTAACGCCTGAGAAATACCATCACCCTGTCCCCCCAGTTAGTGCAATCTCCGCCGGAATAATCCTCCCCGTTCTTGAGGGGAAGCCGCGTGGGGAGTGGCTGAGGTCACTTGTTCTGTTCAGCCTGGAAAAGAGGAAACTGAGGGGAGACCTCATTGCAGTTACAGCTTCCTCACGAAGGGAAGCAGAGGGGCAGGCACTGATCTCTTCACTCTCCTGGCCTGTGACGGGACCCGAGGGAGCAGCCTGAAGCTGTGTCACGGGAGATTTAGCTTGGATATCGGGAAAAGGTTCTTCCCCCAGAGGGTGTTTGAGTACTGGAACA
>VZRS01005256.1:0-15898 GCA_013398055.1 Ifrita kowaldi | reverse complement strand
GGGATGAGATGAGGCTGTCCCAGCTTTCAGCGCTGCAATCCGAGGAATTTTTGCCCCGAGGGCCGGGTGTGGGAGCAGCGGGAGCAGCCGCAGGCGCAGCCACAACGCGCCCGCGCCGGAGATAAGTTCCTGCCACGAAGTTTCTTTCCCTGCTAATTTTCTGATTAGCCCGTGTCTGATGCGACGGCAGCAGCGCTCCACGGAGCTTATTCCGAGGCGGCGTAATCTTTGTAAGCAGCAGAGAGGGGCAGGGCCGGCGCTGAGCTCCGGCAGCCACAGCCCTGCGTCGGGAGGTAATAACTCTTCAGGGACTGACAAGCCGCCGGGAGGGCTGTGGAAATCCTTTCTGCGGATGAGCCGAGAGGATTCTCCCGCTATCCCCCTAAAGCCTGCGTGTCACCTAGTCCAATAAAAGGCATTATCGGGAAGGTGGGATTTTGTTCTGGCGTATCTCGGGCCTCCAGCCCAGCCCCGGCTCGGCTGGTTTTGCATGAGAACAGGGCGGGGTGAGAGCACGGCGGGTGCTGGGTGCTGCCTCCAGGGATGCTGTGGCTGAGGAGCTCCAACCCGTTTTCCGTGCCTGCTCGCCATGCTGCGTCTTCACTGGCCCACGGCCACCACCCTGCAGCGCCCAGCGCTGCACCCAGGGTGGCTCCTGCTCTGGGAACGGCAGCAGGACCCAGCGCTGGATCTCAGCCCAGCCGTGCCCCCATCTGCCTTCATGGGGCTGGGAGGTGGAGGGATGGGGAGTTCGGGGGCTCAGAACAGCCGGGTGGACCCGGCATCTTTAATGCCTCAGCCTCATCCTGCTCCATCCCTCAGCCCAGGGGGATCCCGCGCCGGTAACCAGTGAAGAGCATTCCCAGGGCTGGGAAGAGCATCTGGAAGGGCTGATGGGTTGTCAAGCCACAGAAAGGCAGAGCTCAGGGTGCAGGATGTCACCCTGGGGTGGTCCTGGCTGTCCCACGTCCCCTGGATCCTGCACCCCACAGCAGATGCCACCTCCCCAGGGACGGGGCGTGTACCAGGGCACCGCAATCAGCTGGTGCCCGCACCCGGAGGGGACACCAGCCCTAACTCCTGAGCTAGCAGGGGCTTCCCCGCTGCCACCCACCCTGTCACAGCCGCGGGAGGAGGGGACCAGGCACGTGCAGGCCTGGCAGTGGCGGGAGCACCCACGCCCGGCTAATTTACTGTGTCGCTGTGCGCCGCGCCAGCCAATAACTTTGAAATGATGTGGAGATTTGCAGCCAAACCTTCTCATAAAGAGATTTAGGAGGGTGACAAAGATAATTAAACATCCTTCCCCGAGTATTGACTTGCAGCTGAAAGGGGAAAAAATAACTACATTTTTCACAGTCCTTTTAAATCATCCTGATGCCCGGCAGGGGCTCTGTGCAAATAAGAGCAACCTGGGGCTGGGGGTGCCAAATCCCAGCACGGGATTAACGTGGGGGAGCAGGGAGGGAGTTTGGGGAGCCAGGGGTGGTGCAGGGGCCCGGGATGAGCAGGGCAAAAAAGGGGGGGCATGAGCCTGGCTGTCCCCTGAGCAGCCCTGAGGAGGAGGATTGGGCTAAAACAAGCAGCAGGGGGGTGGGAGAGAGAGGAAAGGGCGGGCACAGGGTCATGGTACAGGGACAGGAGGGACGTGGCAGCTGGAGGAGGACATGAAGGAGCGGCAGAGGGTACATGGGGACTCAGGGGGTGAATCACAGCAGGGCTTGGGTTGGAGAGGACCTTCAAGCCCATCTCATCACAACCCTTCCATGGATGGAGTCACATCCCCTACGGGACCTTCTGAGCCACCTGCAGTGGGACCCCCGGCAGCCCACCCCATGCACTGCCCTCCACCGGGGCACAGCTGAGGCCAAACCTCAGGCATGGATGAGCTGGAGAACCCCACCCCACCCTTCCATGCCCCTGTCGGCAGTGCCAGCCCCTGGGAACGTCCCTGGCAGCCTCCCCCACACCCCCTCGTGCTTTGCCACCAGTGCCACCCGGCTTTGCCAGCTGGATGCCCTGAGCCCCCTGCCCAGCCCCTTGTGGTGCCAGAGATGACCCTGGGGACAGGGCAGGGACCCAGCAGGGCCGGACACCCCGGCTGTGCCGGGTCCCAGCTCCAGGGGCTGCGTGGACCAATTCCACACACGGAGACACTTTTCCCTGACACCAGAAACTCCCAAAGTGGCAACGAAACTCCGTGTGAAAGCTGGAGGTGCCAGGTGCGGGATGTCCGAGCTGTCCCCCTCTGTCCCCTCACTGGGAGGGCTGGGGGTGCCTGAGGCTGAGGGGCTGAGCTGTTCGGATTTGCCAGGAGCAGCAGGGACGCAACGGCAGCACCGGGAGCGAGCAAGGAGGACGAAGAAATTTTCCGGGAAATTTTCATCCCATCCTCCGCTTAGCGGTAAAATTCACGGAGAGGGGGGTCCCCTCTCAGCCGAGCTGGTGACATCAGCGTGGAGCAGGGGGACACGGCTGGTGGCCGAGGGGAGCCCTGCTCCTCTCTGTCCCTCGGCCGGTCCCTTTCCCTGGCCGCTCCCCGGTGCTGGCCGTGTCGCTGTCGCTGCCGTGCGTGGAGCACGCGTGACACCCAGTGGGCGAGCACCAGACTGCACACGCGGGTCCCACGGTGGCACCGGCCCGGGGATGTCACCCGTGGGGAATGGGGAACGGGGTGGCACCGCCCCACGGGTTTGCAGGGGGGTTTTAACTTGTTGGGTTGGGTGGAAGCACAGCTAGGGGGTCCCTGTAGCCCCCAAAGCTGTGGGGTCTCTCTGGGGTCTCCCCAGGACCTTGTGGGTCCTGTAACTTCGGGGTTTTGGGGTCTTGCTGAGGCTCTGGGGTCTCTCCAGGCACTCAGGGGTCCCTGCAGCCCCGGAGCTCCGGGGTCTCTCCAGACATCTGAGGGTCCCTGGTGCCATGGGGCCCTGGAGTCTCTCCAAGGTACTCAGGGGTCCCTGCAGATTTGGGGCTCACCAGGGCTCTGGGGTCCCGCTGGGGCTCTGGAATCTCCCTAGGATCTTGTCCTCATAACTTTGGGGCTTTGGGGTCCCATTTGGGTCCCCAGGCTCACTGCAGCCCCATGGATCTGGTGGCACTGGGGCTATGGAGTCTCCCTGGGACCCCAGGGGTGTCTACAGCCCCGAGGCTTTGGGATCTCACCAGAGCCCCGGTGGGTTCCTGCAGCCCTGGGATTCCAGGGCAGTTCCTGAAGTTCTGGCTCCACACTCAGCACCGGGGGTACCTGCAGGCCTGCGGCTTTTGGGATCTCCCAAATTTATAAGGTGGGAGCCCCAGGGTGTTTGATGCCTTGCACCACTCCCAGGTGAGGATCTTGCTTTTCCCTGGAATTTCTGCCTCTTTCTGTGCCCATCAAATGTCTCTCAGGTATTTACCACCTTCCTGCTCCCATCCTGGGACAATCCTCCCCTCCCAGCTCCTGATGCAGCTCTAACCGTTCCCCCCTGCTCCAACTGGGTTTCTCTGGGACAAGAAACTCTCAACCCATCTTTTGCTTTTCCTCCCGACTCTCAGGATAACCCCTGATGGAACAGGGATCTGAGGGCGGTCGGTGCTGTGGTTCACATCAAGCCAAAGCAGAACCTTTTTCTGTAGGAAAAACATTTTCATTCCAATTTGCAAAGACTTTCAGAGGCAATTCTCGGGGGAGCAGGAGTGGTCGCTGCGGAGGGGATTGGATGTTCTTCTCCAGTTCTGGAGAGGCTGGGAGCTCGTCCTGCTGAGGCATCCAAGCTCATTCATGGAACTGGGAACACCCACATGCGCTGCCCTGCAACCCCACTCCCAGCACGGAAATCCCACATCCCAACTCTGGAGTCTGTAAAGACACTTGGAGGGTTTAGAACGTGACCCGGAGAATGCAAAGAGGAGCAGGAGGAGGAAGGGACCAGGCAGACACAGACAGGACAGAGCTGGGTGCTCCTCACTGTGCCCTAAGCAGGACCCTGCACGTCCTGACCCCACCAGGCTCTGGAGAGGCTCCACTCAGGGCATGGAGGGATCCTGTGACAGTCCCCTGTGTCATCCCCACACAGGGACAGCGTGGCCCAGAGCAGGACCCTGCTGCTCACAGCAGCCCTGGGCAGCCCAGGGAATGGAGCTCCAGCCACAGAGGATGGGAAGGACGGGACCGTCACAGCTCGAGGGCACGTCACAAAATTGCCTCTGAGATCCAAGAATCATCGTAATCCCAGCACTGGAAAGGATCTTAAAGCTCATCCAGTTCCAACTCATTACCATGGGCAGGGACACCTCCCACTGTCCCAGGCTGCTCCAAGCCCCAATGCCCAGCCTGGCCTTGGGCACTGCCAGGGATCCAGGGGCAGCCACAGCTGCTCTGGGCACCCTGTGCCAGGGCCTGCCCGCCCTCACATGTTCCCAATATCCCATCCATCCCTGCCCTCTGGCAGTGGGAAGCCATTCCCTGTGTCCTGTCCCTCCAGCCCTTGTCCCCAGTCCCTCTCCAGCTCTCCTGGAGCCCCTTTGGGCCCTGGAAGAGGCTCCGAGCTCTCCCTGGAGCCTTCTCCTCTCCAGGTGAGCACCCCCAGCTCTCCCAGCCTGGCTCCGGAGCAGAGGGGCTCCAGCCCTCGGAGCAGCTCCATGGCGTCCTCTGGACTCATCCAGCAGCTCTGTGGTCATGGTAGAGAAGTTAAACGAGATGTGCCAGAGGCAGCATTAACGTGTGGCTTCACATTTGCTACTCTCACCTTCCCCCTCCCTCAGACAGCTCCCAGCAGCACCCAGATCCACAGCTGAGCTCCAGAAGAGCCGAAGGCGGTGGCAAAGGGGTTGGTTGGAGCCCTGAGTGCTTCCAAGTGGGCCATGGGAACCCAGCTCAGCCCAGCTGGTGGCCCGCAGGTGGACATGGTTGTTGGTGACCAGCCAGCTCCTGGGAGGGGACGTGGTGGTGACCAGCCAGGTCCTGGGAGGGGACGTGGTGATGACGCAGCTCCTGGGTGGCTGCGCTGTTTTCCAGCTTGAACACTGACCCCAAGGGCTGCTGCAGAAGGGAAGAAAGAACTTTCCACTCGAGTTTCCAGCTGGAACAGCCAGGGAGAGAAACGCTGCCGTGTCTCAGGTGCAGGGCAGGGCTGGTTCCACCTCAGTGGTGCTGTGCATGCAGCTGCTCCTTCCCACGGAGCCTGGGGGGAACTGCAGTGTCCTCCCTTCTTCCACCCCATGGACACACTTTGGAGCTCCAGAGCCCCCAGCCTCGGGTCCTACCCACCCCACACGTCCACACGAGGCCTCTCCGGGCTGTGTCGGGGTGACAGTCCCCCCACGCACAGGGACACACTCACACACTGCAGCAACGGGGTCAGACGGCTCTGGGCCATAAACCTGCCCGGCCAGACCCGTTCCCTGCTCCGCAGCCCCAAGGCCACCCCAAGGTCTTTCCAGCCCAGCTTCTGCCCCTCCCTTCCCACTGCGGCAGCTCTTTAACCGAGCGTGGCGCTGGACACTCTGCCCCTGGAGCATCCCAAGCTGGGAATCACGGCCCCGTGGAGAGCCTGTGTGCCTGGAGGAGCAGCAGGGGCAGCCACGGGCAGCCCTCTGCCCCAGCAAGGCTCTGGGAGCAGCAGCAGCTCTCCAGCTTTCTCTCTGCTCTCCCTTCTGTGAGTTTTTCCCCATTCCTTAGTGCCCGGGTGATGCTGGTCCCAGGGTCAGCTCCAGGGCTGCTCCCAAACCTCATCACAGGGTTGGATGAGGAGGGAATTGCACCCTTGCCTTGCAAGTGAGGCTAATCCAGGGGGAAAAGGTGGGAGAGTGGTAGACCTCAAGGACCCCAAAATTTGGGCCAAGAGAAACCTTGTGGACACCAACAAGATGGGCAAGATAAGCCCAGGTTTCACCCAGGCTGGGGACTGAGGGGCTGAGCAGGATCCCAGTGAAAGGAACTGGGACAAGGTCCTGGATGAGGTTCTGGACAGGAGGATGGACAAATGGGACAAGCTGCATCCCAGGCAGCATAAGGAGGATGTGGCCCCCAGTCTGTGTCCTCTGTGCAGCACCAGGGAATCCCAAGCTCTGTGCTCAGAGTGGTTCCCAATCCAGGGAGAGATGGAGGGGCTGGCAAGGGACCAGCAGATGCTGCTGGCAGCGCTGGAACCTGGGGCTGCGAGAGAGGCGGGTTGGGATCACCCAGCATCCTGCAGGGGCGCTGGGGACAGAGCCAGGCCCTCTCGGTAGGGCACGACTGGTGCCGAAGGACAAGGGACATTCACTGCAGCTCCAGGCTGGGCAGCAGAATCCATACTTTTTCCTGGGGAGGTGGCACAGCTGGGGGGCTGAGGTAGGCAAGTCCATCCTTCCGGGCTGGGTCAAGCCATGGGTGACCTTTCCTGTGCTGGGGGTGTCCTGCTCAAGGTGGGAGCAGGGGCCAGACACCCCCCAGGGGTGCTTCATGCTGTGACCCCAGCGAGGGGCAACCTCCCCCCACGAATCCTTTCCCTTCCCACTCCAGAGCCCCAGGACGCGCTGAGAGCCGAGGCCCTGTGCGCTGGACCGTGCCCCCGTGCCAGGGCCCGCTCTGGCCCGCGTCCCTGGGCTGCCGAAGCCGCGGTGCCGGGCGGCCCGGCCGCTGCTCCTGGCATCAGCTGATCCCTCCAGCGAGCTGCTGCTGCAAAGTCAGGCACAGAGATTGCCGGGGCGCCGGCGAGGGGACAGCAGGGGTGGCAGCACGGGGGGCTCGGGGAGCCGGGGGCAGCTGTGCCCTGAAAGCTGAGCCACCTGCGCGCTGCTACCTGCTGAATAATAGAGGAGCTGACAGCCAGCGGAGAGAAATGTGATGCTGGTGAGCCAGCCCGGGGAGACATCTGAGCTCCCGGCAGCTGCGATAGCAACTGCAGCCAAGGAGCCTTCCAGCCCTGCGCGGCGTGCCCGGGCTGCCTGCAGGTCTCTGCCCATCCCGGGGTGCCCGGGCTGCCTGCGGGTCTCTGCCCATCCCGGGGTGCCCGGGGCCCGCTCCAGGGGCGCGGGCTCGGGGCTGGCGGGATGATGTGAGCCGCAGCGGACACCCAGCGAGGCAGAGCTCAAGGGCAGAGCTGGGTTACCCGGGAGGTGAGGCAGAGCCTGCCCGCAGCCGGTGCCCGCGCCCGGGGGGCAGCAGCTCAGCCCCATGTCCAGAGGAGGGGAGATGGTTTATATCCCGGATGACTCCGACTTCAGCTCCTTCAGGGATCAGTGCGAGAGCCTGGAGGGCTGGCACTGCCGGTACAACAAGGCTGGCGTGACCGTGTGGAGTCAGGGCCAGGAGGAAAGCTGCACCGTGCAGAAAATCAAGGTAAGCAGACGCTTCCCTGCCCCTGCCGTGTGCCCGGCGGCTCCCGAGGGTCCCTGGGGACCGGCCCGTGCTGGAGGTGCACGGCCCAGCCTGCCTGGGGGTGTTTCTGCCCCGAATTCCAGGCCTGGCAGGGTTAGACCCCCGAAGGTTCTTCCCAGCTGCTCCGCCGGCTCCTGCTGCCCGCCCCGGGGCTTTTCCTGCCGGGATCCCTGCAGCCTCCTGCCGTGTGGGCTCACGTGGCGGCTGCCCCCGATCCCGACATGGGCGGGAAGGCCCTGGGATCGATTACGTTATGGAGATGGCCTTGCCGGGAGCCCCCGGACACGAGAAGGGCTCATGGGACACCTCCCTGGTGTCCTTTCCCTGGGGCACAGCCCCTCGCATCCTCGTGGGATGAGATCCCCTAAGAGCCCCAGGCGCTGTCTTGGGAGGTTTCTCTCTTGCCAGGGGCTGGATCTGGGGTGCTGCAGAGGGACGAGGAGGTTCAGCCATCCCTCAGGTACCTTGTTGCTCACCTACCCGGCCCCAGTGACACTGCCAGGTGACCGTGGGCACATCAGGGTGCGGGGGGCACAGAGTGAGCCCGTGGTGGGCGTCACAAACTTTGGCTTTTCTGGACACCAAGAATCCCAACTCCTGGGCAGGGATGGGATCCACCAAAGCAAGGAGAGGCAGAACATCTGACCTCCAGGACAGCCCAGCTGGTGGAGAGTTCAACCAGGGGTGTTAGGGGAGGGCTGCTGTGGCCTGGAGAGCAGGGAAGGCACGGGGAGGTGCTGAGGAGGGAACAACACTCTGGAAGAGGCTCTGCCAGCGCTGTCCTGAACACAGAACACCCAGCAGCACCTCTCCTGCAGCTGGGGGGCAGAGGAGGAGCTGGGTCTCTGTCCACTGCTGCCGTGGACAGAGACCCTTCAGGCCCAGGGGGAGCTGCACAGGTGCAGCTGCAATCCACATTTCCCTGCTGCCGTGAGCCCAGGGAAGAGCTTCTGCACCTGGATCAGGGAGCATTTAAGGCAGCTGGGCATGCACGGGACCAGGGAGTGCTGAGGGGTCAGGCCAACACCTCTTTGGAAAGTCCTGGTGACTGCAGCAGGTCCCTGAAACCTGGGAAGAGACAAACACCACATCCCTCTCCCAAAAGGAAGCTCCAGGGCACCGTGGGCTGCTCTGTCACCTCCATCCCTGGGAAGAACACAGAGAATGTGCTCCTGGAAGCCGTGTCCTGAAGGAGAAGGGCAGTGGTGACAGCAGCAAGGACCTGCCAAGGGTAAAGCACGCCTGAGCAGCCTGGTTGCCTCCTGCAGGGAGAGGTCTGGCTCTGTGGCTACGGGCAGTGCCAGCCTTGGACAGGGTTTCCCGTAGTCTCTGTGTCGCCACATCGGTGACATCTGGACTGGAGAAGTGGATGTTGCTCAGAGTGACCAGGACAGGCTGGCAGGAACCCCTGGAGTCCAGCCAAGGTCCAGCCCCCAGCCTGGCAGAGGGGGTGCAGTTATGTCCCCCCTGCCACCACCGAGCCCCACAGAGAGGGGACCTCAGGCAGGTCCAGGGGAGTCAGGGACCATCACCCAGCCGGGTTCAGTGCAGTAATGAATGGGGTTTTTCCCTGCCCTGGAGAGGGCCTGGGCATGGTTCAGGGGTTGTCACTGCCCAGAGCCCCTTTCTGAAATGTGGGATGGAGACTGCCACCCAGTCCAAGCTGCACAGCTCTCTCGGGGTCAGAAGAGCCTCGGTCTTTCCATTAACCGAGAGAGTTAATTAACCCAGAGATTCCCTGAGCAGCTGGAGCTTTGGATTTGGTGCACCTGAATTCCCTGTGGATGGGTCTGGGCTCTGTGCTTTCCCCATGCCAGCTCATAACTTGCTGTGCCTGGCAGGGCTGTTGTTCATCCGAGGCTGGAGGGGGGGTGGTGGACAGGCTTCAGTGGGGAATTTGGGGGGTGCGAGACTGCCACGGTCCCTCAGTGATAACCGTGAGTCCCATGAGCTCCACCTCCAGCTGGAAAAATCCCTCACCCTGCAGCAGCAGCACCTCTGGGTGTAGCCAGGGAAGGAGAGCAGCAGGAGGGGGCTGGGTGCTCCCACCCTCCCCCCGGTGCCCTGGGGACTGCAGCACATCTCCGAGCCCGGCCTGGGCACGAGTCCAGCACTCCGGGCACAAACCATCACCCGGGCCACCGGGGAAAGCTTTGCCCGAGATTGATGGGACCTGCCACGCTCAGAGGGCCATCTCCGGTTACACGGCAGCTCATCAAAGATGCAAGGGCTCTAACGAGGAGCAGATGACATCTCCCTCCCCCCGGCGCTGCGAGGAGCAGGGCGGCCGCCTTCATCAATAATGCACGGCCGGCACGGCCGGGCAGCTCCGCGGCTCCGGTTACAGCTGGGCCCGACAGCCCCCCGGGACCGGACCCTGCAGTCCCCTGGGACCGGACCCGACAGCCCCCCGGGACCGGACCCTATAGTCCCCTGGGACTGGACCCCACACCCGAGACCATCGTGAAGGGGTGTGGGCACCCCTTTGCTTGCCCCACATGGGGTAGAGGACAGGGCATCTCCTCAGGCATCACAGCCTGGGCCACCAGGCATTCGAGGGCTGCGGGTCCTTCCAGCCCCAGCGGTGGCTCTGGGGCTGTCCCGCATCCCGTGTGCAGAGCATCCTCCAGGGCACAGGGACACGGGGCAGCCCAAAGCCCCCGTCCCCAGGTGGGCACAGCTCCGGGGCTGGGTGCTGCCCCCCGCCCCTCTCCCCACAGACCCGCATCTCCTGCAAGGACGTCCCGGCCGAGACCCTCTATGACGTGCTGCACGACACCAGCTACCGCAAGAAGTGGGACTCCAACATGATCGAGACCTACGACATCGGGCGCCTCACCGTCAACGCCGATGTCGGATATTACTCGTGTGAGCAGCCCCTGAGACCCTCAGCTCCCCCCTCCCCAGCCCCACTTCCCCGTGAGTGTGTGGGGCCGTGGGGGCTGCGGTGTAACAGGATCTGCCCCGCAGGGAAGTGCCCGAGCCCCCTGAAGAACCGAGATTTCGTCACGCTGCGCTCCTGGCTGCCCCTGGGCAATGACTACATGATCATCAACTACAGCGTCAAGCACCCGGTGAGCCCCGGCTGCCCCCAGCCCTGGCAGAGCTGCCCGGGGGCACGGGCGGGCTCTGAATCCCGCAATCTCCCCGCAGAAATACCCGCCCCGCAAGGATTTCGTGCGGGCCGTGTCCCTGCAGACCGGGTACCTGATCAAGGCGAACGGGGACGGTGCCTGCATCCTCTATTACCTCACCCAGGTGGACCCTCGCGGTGAGTGCCCGCAGGAGGGGACGGGGCTCACCCGGAGCTCACCCCCCTGGCTCTCCATCACCCAGGCCCAAGGAAGAAGGGGGGTGCTGCAGGTTCGTGGTGCCTCCCCCGGGGCTGGCCCTGCTTTGTCTGAGTGACGGGGCTTCGGGCTCTTGCAGGCTCGCTGCCGAAGTGGGTGGTGAACCGCGTGTCCCAGTTTGTGGCACCGAAGGTGAGTGGGGGTGCACGGCTGGTGCTGGGAGTCACGGGCAGCAGGGATGAGCTGCTCCAAAGTACCCCTGGGTGGGAGCAGGATGGGGGACCCAGGACTCACAGGGTGGATGCTGGGTGGCCCAGGACCCACAAAACAGCTGTTGGATGGCCCAGGGCTCTAAGGATTGGTACTGGAAGACACCCAGAACTCACAGGACAGGCGCTGGGAGACCCAGAGCTCACAGAACAGGTCCTGGGTGACCCAGAGCCTACAGGACAGGTGCTGGGGAGTCCAGGGCTCCCAGGATGGGTGCTGCATGGCCCAGGGCTGGCAGACTGGGTGCTGGGTGACTCAGAGCTCACAGAACAGGTCCTGAGTGACCCAGAGCTCTCAGAACAGGTCCTGGGTGGTCCAAGACTCACAGGATGGGTGCTGGATGACTCAGAGCTTGCAGAATGGGTGCTGAGTGATCCAGGGCTCACAGGCTGGATCCTCGGTGACACAGGGCTCTCAGGATGGGTTCTGAGTGACACTGGGCACCTTGCTGGGGCAGCCAGGCCCCCATCCCCTCCCAGCACCCCAAAAACCCGCAATGGGGGAGCTGGGAGCGGTGCCCACAGCCCAGGGCGGCCCCAGCCCCAGCCCCGCTGTGCCTGCAGGCCATGAAGAAGATCTACAAGGCCGGGCTGAAGTACCCGGAGTGGAAGCGCCGGCACGACCCCGAGTACAAGCCCTGGGTGTACCCTGAGCAGAACACGCTGCCCAGCGTGAGCCTGGCCGAGCTCTCCGTGCAGCACGCGGATTCCCTGGAAAACATCGACGAGACCGGGCTGTCCGAGGACCACCTGAGCGCCAGTGACCACGAGGCCTGAGCCCTCCTCGGCACAGAGGAACCCCCTCATCGCCGAGGCTTGGCACCCAGGGGGCACGGCTGGGAATTTGGCTCCCTGCTTCCCAATAGTCACATCTGCTCTCCAACTCCTTCATCACTGACCCCCCTCCCTACCCAGGCAGCGGGGAACTGTCCCGTGGGATCTGTGTCACTGGATGGAAAGTGAAGGTGCTGGAAGGAGGGAGAACGGGCACCCCAGTGCCCCCTGTGCCCATGGAGATGTCCCTGCTGGAGACAGGGCTGGCAAGGGGTGTTCCAAGGAGAGGCTGGGCAAGCTGAGGTGGGCAGGAGCTTTCCTGGCACCAGGATGTGGCTCTGCCACTGTAAGACCCTCAAAGACCCAGAAGTGGCCCCAGAAGGGGGGGGTCTGTGAGGGTCCTGCCCAGGTTTTGCAGCAGCACAAGGTGTGGATTGACCCCATCTGACCTGAGGTCCAGCTCTGCCAACCCCAAGGTCAGGCTGGACCCTCTCCAGCCCTCCACATCTCTCCAAGCTTAGTGTGACCTCCCCCCCATCTCAGGGAGCCCTCCCAGGTCCTCTCCTGAGCACCAGGCTCACCTCTGCAGGCTGGCTCTAGCCCAGCTGGCTCTGGGGACCCCTTCCCCTGGTGGTTTGTGGGGTTTGTCCTGGCAGTGGGGTCTTGGGCCACCTGTGTCCCCACTCTCCCAGCATTTGCCGCTGCTGTGGTTCCTGGCACAACAATAAAGGGGTCGGTGTGTGCGAGAGCATCGGGCTGGCACAGGATGGGGAGGGGGCTGGCACCGAGCCCACCCAGAGCCATCCAGGTCTGGGTGGGACTGGAGGGTCCATCCCTGCAGCCCCAGCGCCCTGGGGTGACCCTTGGCAGGGACAGAAGTGGCCACAGCAGGACAGGACAGAGGGGTGCCGGGCTCTGCACCACCACGTGAGCGTGCGTGGGCACGGGGCAGCTTCCACCGGACAACGGGAAGTTGGTCTAGACAGGCCCTGCTGTGGGAATATGCTGACAAATGAGGGATTTTCCACCCCCTCCTCACCCCCACGCTCCGAGGCTGCCGGTGGCTGCTGGGCTCCATCCCCAGCTGGGTTTGAGCCTGATCTGTGCAAGGTCAGTGCAAATGGGGATGTCACTGCGGCTTTTGGGGTCCCTCTGACCCAGCCTCCCACCCCTGGTCCCCCTGCAGAGCTGTGAGTGCTGCTGCCCTGTGGGTGCTTCCCCCACACCTGGAGCTTTCCTTCACCCCAGCGCCTGAGGCACGGGTGGTTTCCGTCCCCCTTTAGCCACCCTGTCAGGTCACGGGTGTCCCCAGCACTGCCTCGGGGGGGACATCACACACACACAGAGTGCTGGGAAGGGGACAGCAGCTCCTGGCTGTCGGGACAGCCGGATCCCGGGGTTTGCAGCTGGGCTGGCTGCACAGAAGCCGCCTCCGCCAGGAAAATGTGGGAAACAAGGACAGCGGATGTGCAGCTCCCACCTGGCAGCACGCAGTGAGGGGAGCTCCCTCTCCCCACGCTGCTCCCACCTCTGCCGGCAGACGCGGCACCTGCGGCAGGGATAATTTTACCCGTGAAAAGGCACATCCCAGCCCCAAATTGCCCCAAACCCACTCTGGCAGAGCTGGGAACCGTGGAAAATCACCCCTGGGTGCTGCCCTGATGGGGCAGAGCCCACTGGCAGCCCGAGCCCGCAGGGTGCTGGGGTGAGGACCCAGCCTCAGCCCTGCGGGAAGGAGCCTCATCC
This sequence comes from Ifrita kowaldi, assembly GCA_013398055.1. NCBI lineage: Eukaryota > Metazoa > Chordata > Aves > Passeriformes > Cinclosomatidae > Ifrita > Ifrita kowaldi. The sequence continues at coordinate 2,477 of VZRS01005256.1, read as the reverse complement.
CTCCGCATTCCCGCTGTTTCTCCGCAGGATCCAGGCTGCGGCTCTGCCGGGGGGTTATTTTTAGCCAGCCCTGAGTGGGAGCGAGGAGCTGCTGCCTGAGTACCGAGAGCGCGGCAGGGAGAGCTGTGCCGGGCTGGGTGCCACCTCAGGCTGGGATGCGGCCCGAAGTGACCAGGATGGCACACGGAGTGTCCCTGTCCCTGCTCCGCGTCCAGCACTGGGCTGTAGGAGAGCTGCTGGCCCCCAGCATAACCCAGGGTGAAACTGGGGGGGCTGGAGGGGCACCGTGGGGTGATTTCCTGCGGCACAAGCAGGAAAGGGACCCGTCACCGGCATCCCGAGCGAGGGATGTCGCAGGCAGGGTGCGGGGGGCTCAGAGCCCCCCGGGGGCCCTCGCTGGGGTTTTGGTGGCCCAGGACGCGCTGGGGCGAGGGCCAGACACGCGGGGGCTGCGGCCCCGCACGAGAGCCCAGCTGGGCGCTTTTCCTGCCTGGCCCCGAGCGCAGAGATTGGAAAGGAAACGGGAAGCTGCTGCTGGACGAGAGATTAGCCCGGGGGCGGTGATGTCAGCCGCTCCTGATGGATGGGGGGCAGCGGGAGCGTGGCACGGCCCCATCCTGGCCACACGCCGTGTCAGACATGCCCCTGCTGCGGCAGGATGTGACGCCATCCCTGGATGCCGGGATTTGCGTCTCCTGAGCTCATGGGTAGGTTTTGGGCAGCTTTTGGCCCCATTACCCAGTCCAAGACTCTGATCCCAGCGAGGAGCCTCCCCAGCAGCCTCATGGACTGGCCCTGAGAAAGGCTTTAGCCTGGAGAGGTCCGGCAGACTCCCAAGACTCCAGTTTCCCCCTCCCGCCTCCTCCCTCAATCCCTCCCGGGGGCTCAGCTCTCTGCCGTGCCCAGCGAACCCTCCAGGCTCAGCCCCAACCTCACATTCCCAGCTGCCCAATGGGATATTTCCTCTCTAGGGATGAGCCTTGAGTGTCCCTCACCGTGTCCTGCTCCCGCCGTCACCCCACACATCCCCCAGCATGAGCCTGCGCGGGTGGGGCTGAAGGTAAAGGAAAAACTGCCCCAGGGGGCAGCAAAAGGTGATGGAAGGGGAGGGATGGATCGATGGATGGATCGATGGAAGGAGAGAGGAGGGGAGGGAGGAAGAAAGAGAAGGAGGAAGGGAGGGAAGGAAAATGGAGGGATGGACGGACAGACACAGGAATCTTGAGGGGCAGTGTCATCCTGCCCAGGAAAGGGAAGGACCACACAGGCCTTCGTGCTGGCAGGATCCAACCTTCACTTTGATGTTTGCTTCCTCCAGCGCCTCCTCAAAGCCCAGCCCAGCCTCAGGGCAGTTTTCCGATCCTGCCCATCTGCCTCCTCCAGGGAGCAGGCACGACCTTCCTGCTCTGGGACCACGGCAAGGCTCTGTGCCCCTGCCCAAGGATGCTGCTGTCTAAATATAAATACAGATCCCGTCAGCAGGCTGGCAAACGCTGACACCAGGCAGAGGCTCTGAAACCCGCTCTGCAGAACGTGGGCTGATAGGAATCCCTCGGGAAACATCCCATCCCCGTGCCCTGCCCCGGTGCCCTGCTGTGCCCTGCTCCCCTCCCTGTGCCGGCTCTGGGGCTCCGGGGTGGTCCCGTGGCTGGGGGGTGCCTCGAGCTGTCCTGGATGGGTTCTGGGAAGGAGCAGTCCCCCTTGGGAACCAGCAGGTGCTGGGGCTCAGTAGAGGTGCTTGAGTTGGGGGGTTCCCCCCGCCAAGGGAATGGAGCCCCAAACCTGGCAATGAGGTGACTCTGGAGGGGGAAGGGAGCAGTGGAGAAGGTTTTCTGCACCGAACTGCCCTGTCAGCAGCCGGCAGGGTGTGGGTTGTGGGAGCTAGACCGTGTCCTTAGTCACACCAAGCCTGCCAGGACGGTGACTTGCCACCGTGAGGATGGCCCAGGGACAACATTTCCCTCCCCTGCAGCCCATCCCTGCCCTCCTGGCAGCAGAGGGGAGCACTGCTCTCAGCAGCAAGTTCTGACGGGTCTCAAAAGCACTGCCAGCAGGTCAGGGAGGGATCCTGCCCCTCTGCCCAGCCCTGGGGGCACCTCTGCAGTGCCGTGTCCAGCTCTGGATCCTCAGCACAGCAGGGCCAGGGAGCTCCTGGAGCGGGGCCGGCGGAGGCTGCGCAGCTGAGGAAGGGCCTGGAGCATCCCCGTGCCCAGGACAGGCTGAGGGAGCTGGGGCTGCTCAGCCTCGAGAGGAGCCCCAGCTGAGAGGGGCCCTGAGCCCTGGGTGTCCCTGGCTGCAGGGAGGGCTCAGGGCAGGGCCCAGGCTCTGCTGCGGGGCCCAGCAGCGGCACCAGAGCCACGGGCAGGGCCTGAGCCCAGCAATTGCCCTGCACAGGAGGCAGAACTGCTGCCCTGGGCAGGGCCCAGCCCTGAGCAGATTGTGCAGAGAGGGGGTAGAGTCTCCTCCCTGGGGATATT
>VZRS01005252.1:26622-53842 GCA_013398055.1 Ifrita kowaldi | reverse complement strand
CTCGGCTCGGCTCCGGCTGCAGCCCCGGCCCCGCTCCGGGCTCCCGCCGAGCGCCCGGCGCCGACGGAAAGTTTCTGTGCGGGGCGGGGCCGGGCTGCGGGAGCTCCGCCCGCACCGGCCCCCGCCCCTCTTCCCCGTCGCCCGCAGGTGGCCCCGGGGGCGTGGGGACCGGGGACCCTCCCCTTGGTGCCGCCGGCGTCACCCCCGCCGCTGCCGAGGCTCCCCGAGATGTTCTTTCCGTTCCCCGGTGGGTCCCGGCTTTGTCCCCTCGGAACGCGCTCTCCGAGCGGGGGGGAGCGGTGCGGGGACAGCGGGGGCTGATCCCAACTCTTGGGATCCTCTGTTTTCCTTGCCCGAGGTGCTGAGCATCAGCGGGAGAGGAGAGGAGGAAAACAGGGGAACACCCGAGCGGGAGCGGAGCGCGGAATTCCAGCATCGTCATCCCCGGAACGGCGTCCCGCACATCCCCGGGGAGGCTGTCCCTGTCCCTGTCCCTGTCCCTGTCCCTGTCCCTGTCCATGTCCCTGTCCCTGTCCCTGTCCCTAGGAGAGAAGCCGGAGCTGCCAGCCGTGTCCTGCCCTTGCTCTCCCACCCCGCAGCCACCACCGGTTCCTCCCGGACGGCCCCGAGGGTGACACTCGCCGTGTCACCGCCAGTGGCAGTGCCCAGAGGGACGCGATGCTCCTCGACCCTGAGGCCACCAAGACGCTGCCTGCAGCCTGTGCCACGCCGCTGCTTGTTGCTGATAGTAAATCAGCCCCTGAAAACGGGATGGCACAGGGTGAGGGGGGGTTCAGCCTCCTGGCGTGGCTCTCCCAGGCTCTGCAGCACCGGGAGAGCTGCCTGGGAAAGGCAGCGGCTCTCGGGAAGGATTTCACCACGCAGTACAAGCTGGCACTGCTCGGACCAAACCGATCTGATTTAGATTGGATTTCAGGAAGAAACCTTTCCCTGTGAGGGCGGTGAGGCCCTGGCACAGGCGGCACAGAGAAGCTGTGGCTGCCCCATCCCTGGAAGTGTTGGATGGGGTTTGGAGCAGCCTGGTTTAGTGGGAGGTGTCCCTGCCCAAGATGATTGTTAAATTCCCTTCAGAAATCATTCCATGATTCTGTGATCCAGCTGGGAGGGGACAGCAGGAAGCACAGGGACTGGGCCGGAGCAGCAGCAGCTCGGTGACAGGACACGTGGCAGAGCCAGGGGAATGATCCTGACAAGAGCACAGGTGGTTTCTGCTGCATTTCCACGCTCCTGGCTCCGAGGGGTTTGGGTCCCTGTGTTTCCTGTTGTGAAAAGCTGCGTGGTTGTGTTGGAGCCGCATCCTTCCCGGATGCTCCCAGGGCCTGGCCGCGCGCCCGGAGGAGTTTGCCAGCCGCTGGAAATGGCTGGAAGGATTTCTAAAGCAAGAAGCCTGTCCGTCCCTCAGGCTTCCCAGCACATCAGCATCTCCTGTGGGATTCAGGCCCTGGCACACGAATCTTGTGGGCTGTGCAAGCCTGAGCATCCTGCTGCTTCCCAGTAGCACCAGTGAGCAGGGCTGGGGATGCAGCTCCAAATCCAGGGTGACACCTGCAGTAAGGCTGGAGTTTGCTGTGCTTTTGTGTCTCTGCCTCACATCCCCCCCCTTCACCCCTCTGAACCCACACTCAAGATCTAAATGAGCACTGGAAAGAGTTGGGCAGGAATTTCCTGGCACCTCTCTGCCCCTCCGTGATCCCAGGGGATTGATTCCTTTCCAGGATGAAGGTTGAGCGTGTCACTGCTCCCCCAGGCTTTGCTGACCCACGTCGAGCTGAACTGCACTGAGGAGACTCTAATCCCCAATTAGGGCATTTGTGTTGACTTTGTGCTTCCAGCTCCGACTTCCGAGTCATTATCCTCCAAAAAAAAAAAAAAAAAAACCAAAACCAAAATCCCATTTTTCATCTTTCCCCTCCTCATGTGGCGGCAGAACCAGTTTGAAAGATGTTTTTGCACAGAGTTATGGAGAGTTGTCCAAATAAATCACAGTGAGAGCGGGGGAGAGTATCGGTTACGCTGCGGGGAAAGCTCCCATCAGAAGGGCGAGGGAAGCAGAGGAGGAAGGTGAAGAGGAAGGTTGTCCCAGTCCTAGAGGAAAGGGAAATTCCAGGAGCTCCCTAAAGCACCAGCACTTCGTGGAGGGCCCCAGGAAGCTCCCAGAGAGCTGCAGGGCCGGCAGCGTGCGGGGCACCCAGCTGGGTAACTCATTTTCCACCTGCAGGGCCAGGATGGTCACAGGACACCGGGATTCTCCTGGGGAGAGCAGCTCCCACGAGGGCTCCGCTCCCACGAGACCCAGGCACAGGGGAGAGGAGGCAGAGACGCTGCCGTGTCCCAGGAGCCCCCCCTGTGCCTGATCTCTGGGAAATGAGAGCCGAAAGGGCACACGAGGAAGCCGAAACATCGGCTGCCGGCCGTGGCATCGCGCTTGAGCAGCCACAGAAGCTCCTGCTGCCCGTGCCAGGGTGCAGCCGGTGCCTCGGGCTGTGCTCATCCGTCCCCTGCCCCCATTTCCGTCCCCTCGCCGGGACACCGAGCCCTGGCTGCTCCCTCATTACTCATTAACGCCTCCGTCACGCACAGCTGGCCGGGACAAGGTCCTCCCGCATCCCTTTGAGCCCCGTGGGTGCCTCTTCCCACCCCGAGCAGGAGCTGCTCGCTCCAAACCCCTTCTGCAGGAAGCGGCTCCTGCTCCCTGTTTCTTGCCCCAGGATATGGAAAAAGCCAGCGCGGAGCCTGGGCAGCGGTGACCCCGCTGGCGATCGTTGGGACACGGGGACTTCTTGCTGGTTGTGGTGCTGGAAATCAGCCCAGTTGTAAAAATGGGGGGTTCAGAAGGGTGCCTGGACTACAAATGTGGAGAGGGAGGCACTGATCTCCTTGCTCATGTGCTGGGCACACGGAGGTGGGATGGATGGATGGATGGATGGACGGATGGATGGATGGATGGATGGGTGGATAAATAGCAGCAATCTCTCCCTTCCCAGCTCCCTCGTGCTGGAAGGGACAGCTCTGTCACAGCCCAGGAGCATCACCCGTGTCTGTGGTGACAGGGACACGTGGCCACAAGAGGCATCTCCTGCTGCTGCGCCAGCATCCCGAACCTTTCCTGAAAGAGGAAAGCCTGTGGGAATGCCAGCACAGCCTCGGTGCCGTGTGGGGTGTCACGGACACATCAGAGCTGCCCCACGGGGCCGGCACGGGCCTGATGGGGCTGGCAGCACGTGGCAGCCGCAGCCCTGGGGTGTGAAATCCCCGCGGGTGTGACACGGGTGGCACGGGGACACCCCGGGGTGCCAGGGGAGCTGCCAGGAGAGGCAGCCTTGGGGCTGATGTTTAATCCCCATATCTGGGCTGAGCAAAGATAACGCCGGAGGAGCGGGATGTGGGAGCGGACACACTCCAAGAATCCCTGCAGCTGGAACCTGGCCCGGCCGGTGTCTCCCTCAGGAGCTGCTGGGATGGTGCTTTTCTCATCCTCCTCCCCGCAGGGAAAGCGGGACCCAGCACCCAGATAAGCAGGAGCCGCTGGCGCCGGTGGCACAGGGACACGGTCTGGCCCTGCTCCCGTGGAGCTCCCAAGGTCCCTGCAGGGCAGACGGCGCCTTCGGGCTCCCCCTTCCATCCCTGCTCCAGCTGGGCACATGCCCACTCTGCACTCTTCTTCCTCCTCCTCTTCCTCCGTCCCTGCTGGGCAACCTCCCCTCGCTCTCATCTGGGGAAACTGAGGCAGGAGGCGAAGCAAACCAGGCTGTTCCTAAGGAGACAGTGGCATCCAACCCCCCAAATCTGGGTGAATCCCCTCACGTGCAGCTGCGGAGTCATGCAGGGACCTCTCACCAGGCCGGGGCAAAGGAACCACCGTGCGAGGGCAGGGCAGGAGCGGGCACAAGGTGCCACTGCCCTCGGAGCCAGGATCCTTCCCTGGAAGCGCTCCCAGCTCCAGGGATGAATCACACTTTCCCCCCTGGGCTCAGATTGCAGCTCCTACACCCGAGAGGCCGGACCTGGCACCGCTGTCCCGGCCGCAGCCGGACCCCCGCGCCCTCGGCAAACACAGCGAGCCAGGGCACAGCGCTGGCAGCGCTGCCCGGCATCGCCGCTCCTAAACCCCATCCACGCTGGAATCCGGGCAGCTTGGACACGCCAAGGCGCTGCCTCTGGGCTGAGGAGGCCCCGAAATTGGGCAATTTCCCTGGTGCTTCCAGCCTGTCCCTAAAGATTGTGTGTGGGGACAGCGCGGGGCCGGGGCCGCCGTGGCAGTGCCAGGGTGCTGGTGGTGGTGCCACGGTGGCGACGCCGCGTTGCCGGCTGGGTCCCTGCCCTCGGGGCAGATCTGCCGTGCGTGACGGGAAGGAAAAATCCACCAGGAAGGGAGACACAGCCCCAGGTCACCAGAGAGGGGGTGAAGCGCCTCACAGCTGCTCTTTGCTCCCCACGACCCCCCGCAGCCGGGCACTCCGTGTTGGCAGCGCGGTGCCCGGAGCCGCTGCCACTCATCCCAAGAGCCGGATTTCAAACTCTCCGTCTCTCAGACTCTCTCCTGCCTTTTTCCTGCCTCTGGCAGCGCCGGTAACACTCCGCCAGCTCTGTTTACCGGGGCAAAGTCCACGCTGTTCGCTGCCGGCGGCGTCTCCCTGCACCGCCCAGCCCCAGAGTGTGCCCGCGGCCGGCCGGGCTCTGCCGGGCACATCGGGGACACCGGAGCCGGCAGTTGCCTGGTTATATCCACAAAACATCCCCGTGCCGGGGCCTGGGCCGGGGTATCCGCTTACGGAGCGAGGGAACAGCTGAGCCTCCTCACTCCCCACCCTGCCCTTGGCAGCTCATCAGATCAACCCCAGCCCGGGCTCGCCGTTCTCATTGTCCCCTCCAGGCCCTACAAGGGTTGTTGGACCCAGCCCGTGTTATCCGCAGGTTTCTCCCCTTGGCAGTCGCAGCTCTAGATAGATATTTATACACCCAACTTGTGCGAATTAACAGCATTCCTCTCCGATGGAGTCAAAAATAGAGGCGCTTCATGGAAAAAAAGAGAGAGAGAAAAAGAAGGTGTGTCACGCTGAAAAAAGCAACAGGATCCAAAAAAAAAAGAGAAAAAAAAAAAAACAAACCCTCAAATCTCCCTTTTCCTTTTAAAGCTCTGTTCCCAAAGGATGGACCGGCACTGTTATTTTAAACTCGATTTCTGCAGCCCCGTGGCCAGCGAGCCATGGGCAAGGTGACGGTGCCAGTGACGGGGTGGCACCGGGCGATGTCGCAGGCTGTGCTGGGCCCTGCTGGGTGCTTTTGGGGCACGTAAGCTGGAGACTTCCTGAGAGGCAGCTGGCGACTTCCTGAGCACGGCAGGAGCAGGAGCGGGCAGAGGTAGGCTCGGGGGGCAACACTGCGAGGGGCAGCCAGGCCAAAGGGAGACCCCAGGATGAGGCACCCATGCCAAGGTGGCAAAATATATCTAAAATGGGTATTTTGTATAAATATTTGTGGGTGAGACGGTGGACAAAAGGTGGGTTTAGGATCCACGGAGTGGGGAGGATGGGGATGGGTGGGTAGAGGTGGGGAACTAAGTGGGTGAGGGCAGAGTCGTTGTTGGACGCCCAGGAGTGTGACCACGGGCACCACGGGGCTTTGCAGAGAGAAACGCCACCTTCTGCACCCCAAAAAAAGAGGGGAAAGGGTGGCAGGGATCGGTTATGGGCGGAAGAGGAAGCAGAGGCTGCGCTCTGCCATCACTGGGGTTTGTAGGTTTGTGGGGCCATCCTGGGGCATATAAAGAACCCCGAGATATTGGTATTTAATCCATCGATAATCAATACCTGGGGAGTGCAGCTCTGTGCTACCAGCACCCTCACGAATCCCATTCCATGCTCAGGATGAGGCCGTGGCATTTGGAGGCCACGAGCTGCGCCCTCCGGCATTTCCCCTTCCACCACAGCCAAACCCTTCACAGCCCCAGGTGAACCCACCCAGGCACCCCATTATCCCCATCCCAGCCCTGCCCAGGATCCCGGCGGGATGGGGACCTGCGGATCCAGGGAAGGATCCACCAGCGAGGCTGGAAGGGGCGTTTTGAAGACCCTACAAAACAAAGCTCCCCCATAAATCAGAGGTGGGAACAGGCGGGGCGGGATGGGGGCAGCGGGGGCCGCTCCCCAGGGGTGAGGGCTGGCTGCAGCCAGTCCCTGCGGCTGCCTCTGCCAGGGATGCAGCCAGCCTGGCCTTCCCCGCCCTCCTCCTCCTCCTCCTCCTCCCCGGGGCGGAGGAAGGCAGCGCCCGCAGCTGGCACTGCAGGCGGTGGCCGGGGGAAGCGGCTGCTGCGGGGAGTCTGATTTCCAGCGTTGTTTATTAATAACCCCTCTCCGCCCCATGCTAAGCCCATGTGCAGCGCAGAGCCGGCGGCGCTGGGCTCCGGGGGAGGAAGGTAAGAGCCCACCCGGGCGAGCAGGGCTGGGCAGGAAGGAGCCGGTGTTTTCCGGGGGGTCCCGTGGGTGCGGGATCCTCGGCGAGGTGGGGCAGGGATGGGGTGGGGGGAATTGAGGTTCAGCATTCCTGGACCTTCGGGAGTGATCAGGGAGAAGGGGGATGATCCCTCTGGGGCACCCAGGAGTTCTGGGGGGCCCTGGAATGAGGGGTGGTGGGTGGGAGAGAGCCCGCAAGCCCCGCTGGGAAGGCAGAACGGCGCCCTCCCCTCCCGTCCTGCCCGTGCGAAGCGGATCCAAGAACTTGGAAAAACAAGCCCTGGCAGCGGGGAGGGCGAGGAAAAACGGGGCAGAGGAGCCCTTTTCCCACCTTTCCAGGCGCTGCCCCCTCTCCAGCCGCCGGCTGCTGAGTCCGAGGCTGCGATGTGTCATCAGCGCCGAAAACTGCCTTATTAGGAGAGAAAGTATCGGTGAAAATCAGTTCTTTGCTTAAAGCCGTTGCTCCGAGCCGAGGGCTGCCTGTGAGTGCCAGCCTGCGCTCATTCCTTCGGGAATGACTAGACATGAGCTCAGCGGCGTGGCCGAGAGGTGAGAGCATCCTCCCACCGATCCCACCGGCTCTCGGCAGCAGCGGGAAAAGCCCCGGCTCGTCCCCGAGCCTCGTTGTCTCCATCCTACCCGCAAATAGCAGAATGCGAGAGCGGGGGTTTGGTGGTGGCAGCTGCAGGTGCCGTGGCTGGGGACAATGCCGCGATCGGATGACTCTGCAAAGCGCCGGCTGCTGCTGCTGCAGACGCTGCCGCTCGCCCGGGGCTGTGCGTGTGGGGTTCTCTCCATCTCAGTCATCCCGGAGCCTGCCTGGGCTTCCAGCAGCGCATTCCCGTGCCGTGAGGTTATGGCACACCGCTAAAATCCCGGCAAGTTTTCCAGGGAGTGCTCGCACGGGTCACATCGGTGCTGCTGGGGAGGTTGGCTGTGACAGGTTGGCTCCAGAGCAGCTCTTGGGTTTGGGGTCTGGGTTTGCATCCCACTCTTCTCCTTCATGGCAGTCAGAAGCTTTAACAGGGTTTTAATAGCGTTTTCTTTCCTTATTGTGGGCAGTCTGGGCCCAAGCTGACACCAGAGTGTTGAGCCCTGTGGGTGACATGGGGACGGTCACGAAAGCAGGGTCCCCCTGGCTCTGGGGTCTCCCAGGGTGGGGAGGAAAGGCTGAGACCTGTTACACTCATTGCTCTGGTTCACATCCCCTCTCCTTCCCAGGGACCTGATGGCACAGCCCGAGCCCACTCCAGAGCTGCATCTGGATGAAGCCGGAGCATCCCCAGCCCCACAGGAAGCAGCTGAAGGAGCTGCTCCACACCCGGAATGTCCTCACCCACCAGTGGATCCAGTGGGGAACGGATCCAAACCCCTGCACAGGCACAGCCCAGACTCCAGCCGAGATCTGCAGGCTGCCAGCAGGGATCCTTCCTCGGAGCTAAACCCACCCGGGACCCAGCTGGATGAGGATGCAGCCAGGGCTGGGATCCCGCTGGATGTGGACGTGGCAGGAGTCCCGCTGCATGTGGATGCAGATGGAGTAGGGATTCCACTGGATGTGGATGGGGCAGCGATCCCGCTGGATGTGGATGCAGGTGGGGCAGGAATCCCGCTGGACATGGATGCAGACGGAGTAGAGATTCCACTGGACGTGGATGCAGGTGGGGCAGGGATCCCAGTGGATGTGGATGCGGCAGGAGTCCCACTGGACGTGGATGAAGGTGGGACAGGGATCCCACTGGAGGAAGATGCAGATGGAGTAGAGATCCCACTGGACATGGACACCGACAGGGCAGGGATCCCAGAAAATGCAGATGGGGCCGGGATCCTGCTGGACATGGACGCAGAGGGAGCAGGCAGCCCTCTGGATGCTGACGCCACAGAGCACCAGTGCCTGACCCTGGAAGAGCTGGGCAATTATTTCCAGGAGTGCATCGAAATCGTGGAGCAGCTGGAGAAGGAGCGGGACAGCCTGATCGCAGAGCTGGCCCAGCTGCGGGAGCCGGCGCTGCAGGAGATCCGCCACGCCCACGAGGAGATCCAGGCAGCCTGCAGGCTGCTGGCCAAGGTGGAGCTGGAGAGGGACAACCTGCGGGATGAGATCCGGCAGATCAAGCAGAAGCTGTTCAAGGTGACCAAGGAATGCGTGGCCTGCCAGTACCAGCTGGAGAGCCGCCGGCACGACCTCTCCCAGCACGCCGCCTACCAGGGCGAGCTGGAGAGCCAGGCCGGGCAGCTCTCCGGGGAACTGTCCCAGCTGAAGGAGACCTGCGAGAAGGAGAAGGAAGTTCTGAGGCAGCGCCTGGAGGCTCCGCCGTGCCGGCAGGACAACCTGTACCTCCAGGAGAGCCGCCGGCTTTCCATGGAGTTCGAGAGCTTCGTGGCCGAGAGCCGGCGGGGGCTGGAGGAGCACTACGAGCCCCAGCTGCTGCGGCTGCTGGAGCGGCGCGAGGCTGGGGCCAAGGCGCTGCAGGAGATGCAGGGCGAGATCCAGGGCATGAAGGAAGCCCTGAGGCCCCTGCAGGGTGAGGTCAGCCGGCTGCGGCTGCAGAATCGCAGCCTGGAGGAGCAGATTGTCCTGGTCAAGCAGAAACGGGATGAGGAGGTCGGGCAGTACCGGGTACGTGCCCCAAAGGGCACCGCTCCACCTTCTTTTGAGAGTGGGAGTTGTGGTTTGCATCCAGGGGAATGTGGATGCTGCAGGATTTGCTTGTAGGGCCCAGGGAAGGAGCGTGGATGAGGAGGATGTGGAATATCTCCTGCTGGTTGGAATCAAAATTATCCCCCACCCTGGCACAGGCCAGGTGAAACAGGAGCCCCTGGGAATAAGGCAAACCCAGGGATGCAGTGGGAAAGTTTGGGACTTCACCCAGCTTGGAAAATAGGTTTCTGCTGAATATATTCTCACTTCGTTTTTCCTGCCCCTCAGAAATGGCTCTAGGGATGAGGTGGAGGGGATGGGGGTTTCCTTCCCAAAGCTCAGCAGTGCTGCTGAGCACAGGCACCACACATTTCCCACAGCTCCTCCGAGCACAGGACTGAGCCAAGTCGCTTGGAAAAGCCAGTTTTAAATAAAGGTGGCTTTTCTTTCAAAAGCCACTCCTGCTGGGGCAGATTCTGCCACTCCTTCTGCCAGGAAGGGTCTCACCCCCCTGTGCCCACAGCCCCAGGGCCGGGCTGCCTCCTGGGAGGGTTATTTCTGGCTGGGCTAAGCATCCCCTCAGCCTGAGGGACGAGGCAATTCAATATCTCCAAGAGCACATTTGGCAAAGAGGCTCCACAATTAATCTCCCCCCTTTCAACACTCTCCGTTCTCGGCTCGCAATCGCTGCCTCCTCCCAGCAGTTTCTGGAAGCTGCCATTCCCCTTCCATCACGGCTCCTCCCTGCTGGGATGGGGACCAGAACCATCAGCACCCATGCCATGGCTTGTCCTGGATTTTCAGGGTCCCTTGGACCCCTGGTGTGCCTCCCACGTTTTCCTTTTCCCAAATTCCTTATTTATCTTCTTCTGACTCACGGGTTTATACAGCTCTGGCAGCTTCTCAAAACACACACTAAGTAGTTTAGGGGACAAAACCAAGCAGCCAGGAGAAGCCTTAAGGACAAAATGCAGCCCAACCCAGCCCAAATTCCCACCTTGGTATTAAAGCAAAGCTTTTTTTGCAGCTTGGACAGGGACACCTGGCTGTGCTTGTCCAGACCAGCACCATCCACAGGGGGATCCCTGAGGAGAGCAAGGGAAGCAGGGGAGCACAGCTCCAGATTATCCACTCGTTTTCTCCCCCCAGGAGCAGGTGGAGGAGCTGGAGGACAGGCTGAAGGAGCTCAAGAACGGGGTCCAGCTCCAGCAGCGCAAGAACCAGGAGCTGGAGGAGCTGAGGACCAGCCTCCACCGGGAGCTCTCCATCTACAAGTGTGTTTGGGTCCCATCCCTGAGGGGCAGAGGGGCTGGGAGGAGGAAAGGGATGGGTGGGAAGAGTCCAGGGTGGGGTCACACAGCTGTGGGACAGCATAGGCTTTTCCTCCTGGTCCCCAGTGGGGCATCACAGCAGGAATTCCAGCCCCTTTGCCCAACAGCAAAGAGGGATTTGCTGGAAACTCCTGCAGAGGAGTGGAGTGGCTTCCCAAGAAGCAGGTGTGGCAATTTAAGTGGTGGTTTCCTCAGAAATATATGGAAATGAGCTGAGGTTTAGCTTTGGGGAGCCATGCTGTGGATGATGGAGCCGTCCTCTCCTGGTTTCACTCAGGTCTTCATTGCACATGAATTCCTAAAGCTCTAGAAAATGTCCATGAGTTTGTGGATTGTTTTACTCACCCAACTTGGAGCTGTTCTGTTATTCCAGCCTCAGCTGGTCACACTTAACCATTTTCTGCAGCCTTTAGCATTCCTTTTCCCCTTCTCCACCCAAACATGCCACAGCAGGATATTCCCTACCCCAAAGCTTTTTCATCCAAGCACAGGGAAGAGCTCTCTGAGCCTGTGCTGTCACCAGCCATTCCCAAGGGGACAAACTGCACCCAGGATTCAGCCCAGACCCCAACACCATCCTGACCTTCCAGCCTGGGGCTCTCCTAAATCACAGACCCAACATTTAGTCCCAAGTGCAGCAGTGGAGTCTCTTAACTCCTGGAATCTACAGATTGCCAGCCCTGGAAGTGACACCTTTAATGAGGTTTCACATTTGCTCCGGGGCCCTCAGAGTTAAGTGCAGCTCTGAGCTGCCTTTTCCAGTAGCTCCCACCAGAAATTACATTCCCTTCTGTTAGATCCTGTTTGCCAAGGGCTCTGGAAGGGCTGGGCTGGGCCCACACACTCCCAAGACCATGGACTGAGCCTCTTGAAGCATTTCCCAATCCCTTTTTCTTCCACACTGTGGAAAGAAAGAACTTTTCCCAGAAACAGCACATTCCCCTTCCCTTTTTTCTCCAGGCAAAGCATTCATGTAAATATTCCATAGCCTAAATTTCCTTTCTACCCTTACAGGAGCTGCTTAGAAATCTACGGCCACCTCTGCAAATCGGAGGAAAAAGCAGAGCAGGACTGTTAGAACCATGGAATTTTCCTCTTTGTAGCAAAAAGAAAATGGACAGAGGATCTACAAGGGATGTCTCCTCCTGCTGCTTTATCCTGCCTGACGTGCAGCAGCTGCCTGGAGTCGGGAATACCGGACAATCCTTTCCCTGGGTGTTTCCCCAGGTGCTGCTGCTGCTCATGTAGCAAAACTGCTTTTCCCCAGAGGAGCAGAGCAAACAATCTTTGCACTGAACAATGGGTATGGATGAGGGATAACTGATTGATGTTTTGCTGTGTTTGGGAAAACGTTATCTTGTCTTGTTCCAGATTGTTTAAGCCTGCACAGAAAGTTCTGGAAGCTGGTGTTNGATGTTTTGCTGTGTTTGGGAAAACGTTATCTTGTCTTGTTCCAGATTGTTCAAGCCTGCACAGAAAGTTCTGGAAGCTGGTGTTGGGGGGGGGTTGATTTTTAAAGTTTACATGCAAGAGAAGCTTTCTCCTTTGAAGAGGATTTTCTTTAGTATTTCAAGGGTCTCTGCTGTACTGGGAAGTGCTCCACAGAAACGAGGTGGTGGGGAAGAGGTTTCCACTTTATATCCAGTCTCACACTGAAAATAAAAGGTCAGAGTTTCAGGAGCCTTTTCATTCTCACAGCTGTGTTTCAAAAGCCCAAGTTTGTGTGTCAAGCCAAGGTGTTTGTATCAAATTCGTGCTGCAGGATAACAAAAAACAATCGTGGAAAGGGCTAAAGGCAGTTAAAATGCAGACAGCAGCAGGGCTTGAGGGAAGAACAGTTCAGGGCTTTGGTGGCTGCTTGGGGGTTTAAGTGCTCATTAAATTTATTTCACAAGGCAGCAGAAATGAGAGGGGGGAGAAATACCCACGTTACAAATTAAAAAATATCTCCACCAGCTTCCAGCCTTGTGGACACACACAGGTAGACACCACATTCAGCTCCCTGAACAGGTAAATACCCTCAGCAAAGCAGTAACTGCAGAAACAGCACCAAACTCCCCAAACTTGGCAGCGTTTACGTAGAAAAACTTTATTCCAACTGAAGGACTTACACGCAATTAGTCAGGAGATGGAGAGTAACAGGCTGCTGGTGGCACTGGACACCCGAGTGGAAGACGTGCAGGACCTTGTGGTCAAGGACTAACTCCTAAAAAAAGTAGCTCATCCACGTTTCATTTGTTTTCCACCAGCTGCCAAGGCTGTTGAGGGCACCGGGGTCATCCGTTGGTACAAACAAACACCTTTTACAACTTGAGGGCTCCCCCAAGTTTTAAAAACCATTTCACAGAAAGGAAAGAAACATTATGTGAAAACACAGCTCAAGAAACACACAATAGAGCAAAAAACATGGGAGGTGAAGGAGGCTCTGCAGGAATAGCTAACGAATCCAAACCGCTGGCGCCCAGCAGGAGGGAGGAAAGGGAAAGGAAGGCAGGAATAAAAAACCCAGAATTGCCAGGAGAGACAAAAAAAAAATAAGAGAAATTTCAGTTCAAGTCAGAACTTGCAAGTCTTGTATCTGCAAAGGCAGAAAAAGCCACAAGGTACAGATAACTAAAGGAATTCCAAGGCTTCTGAGTTGTACTGAGGAGGACAAGGCCTTCCACACCATTTCTGAGCTGTCGGGGGATTAACACTTGGATCATCTCTGCTGGCTCAAACCCACTCGGGCAGCTCTGCCAATGTAACTTTTGTTTAAATTAGGCAAAAGCCCGTGGCTGGAGCAAGCAAAAGAGAGAGAAAAAAAACCAACCCCAAGCTTGCTCTGTGATGAAGGCAGTTAAAATGGGACAGCCAGACCAATAAAGGAGGTTGCTGTAGGAATTCTGGCCAAGGAGCCACAGCAGGGACCTGGCTGAGGGGGCTGAGCCCTTTTGTTTTTGGGGTGGTGGGTTCTCAGTGTCTGGGTGGAAAAGCCTGTGATGGGATCTACAGGAGCATGGCTGAACACAAAGTCTACGTGTGTCTCAAAACCAGTGTTAAGTCAATATCAGGGTTGAGAGGGAAGAGAAGGAGAAAGACTAAAAATAGGGAGAAGTTGTCATCTAGGATCCTTGACCTTCTGGATCCACGCTTCCTTCAGGATCTTCATCGTTGTAGATGTTCTCTGCCTGCAAGACAGGGATGGAGGGACTGAGGGAGCATTTCCCACCCCTTTGGACAGGATTCCACCTGCCAGAACACCCCAGAAAGTTCTTGTAATTTTTTATTTGCTAGATCACCAATCCTTGATCCCATTAACATTAAAGCAGCAACACAAACAACCTCATCCACAAAAGCCAGATCTCAAAAAAACCTCCTAAGTGTCCTGTAAATAGGAATCTGCTAAAGGAGAGTCCACTGCAAGACTTTAAAAAGTGTCTAAAGTATTTATTTTGTAGATCCTCTGCTCAGCAGCACTCTCTAAAAGAACTACAAAGCTGCCAAGAACAAAATTTAGAGATAAACAACAAAAAAAAATAGGAAGATGGTCTTGTCAAAGGTCAAACGTGTTTTCCAAAACCTTTAACAGCTGGGAATGTCGGGGCCAGCAAATTGTTCCTGTTCACCAGCACCCTTTTCATCTCTGGAGAATGAAATCTCAAATATTGTTAAAGACAATAACTACAGAAACCTCAATTTCATCCTTGGTTCTCACACACTGTTTTCATTCCAACACAGAAGGGAAACATTTCCTTCTGCACCAGCACTTTTTTTTTATAAACACAAAGCATCTCCTGAATATTTGGAAACCATTGTTCTGGCCAAAGCTAAAGGGGATTTCACTGCCCCTTTGAGATTTCAGCAGTGCTACAAACTAGGTAATTCTGAGGGCTGTAAATAAACACAGGAATGCTGAAATCCAGGAATTTCAACACCATCTCCCACCTGCCACTTCCTGCACCTTCCCAAACAACTCACCATTTGCCAGACTTGCATGATATTATCTTCTGATACAGAACAAATGACCCAGGGTTCATTGGGATTCCAGGAGAAATCCGAGATCTTTGCAGTATGACCCCCATGGATAAACTGGGATTGGAGAAACAAAAAGGGGAATGGTTTGAAATTTGCATTGCAGGGTGAGTAATAGGTTAAAATAATTCATGAGAGTGAAAAGACTCACCAACAGCTCTGGGGGACCATCCTCAGCATCCTCAGGGGATTGCTCCTCTCCAATTTTACTGCAGAAAAAAAAAAAAAAGGTGGAGGTTGTTTTTTGGGGTTTTTTTTGAGGTGTGATGCAATTAATCAATAATATTTTGTGGGGAAAACCTGAGGAATTTGGGATTTACCTCAAGTCCCAAACATTTAGCCTGCGGTCCGTGCCACTGGAGGCCAGGATGGTTTCATTATGGGGAGACCACTGAACCTGCAGACAGGGATAATTTTAAAAGTGAGTTTAGAGAAGTTGGAACAGGACATTTCCAACACTTCATTTTGTACCCTGAAAGCTCTCCAAGAATTCACATTGATAACAACACAAATATATGCAAATAACATTTATCACAGGAAGCAGTTTGTGAATATTCACACAAAAAAAAAGACATTTCACCAAAAAAGTGCCACCTGGAACTTTTCCTCTAACAAAGCCCACGTGTTTCCAAGTGCAAACAGCTCCCAAGGGTATTGGCTGCTCTTTATCTTAAAAAGGATTGCACAAATAGAACCCACGGATTCCTTCAGCAGTAGGCACAGCTCTCACATGAAAAGAAATCACTGTAATTAAGCTTAACTGCCCAAAAGCTCACATTTACTGCTTCTGCTGGAGATAAAGCTCTCCAGAACACACCACTTAATAGGATCACAGGATTAGGAAAGAACACAGAATTCTGCACACTAACGTGGCATTTCAGGATTCTGTAATTTTATTTAGACATAACACAGTCTGAACTGATAATCCCTCCACCAAAAAAACCTCTACATATTTTTCCTCTGATTAAGGCACGAGTTGGAGATGGAAATATTTAATCTGCTAAGAAGGTGCTGCCTATGATGTGAACATTCTCTATTTACAGCAGCAAAATCAGCAATTATCTTTTGTCAGAGGGTGTTAAACCTTCCTGCAGGAGCAGGCTGAGGAGGTGGAAACACTGCAGCCATTTCCCTGGGCCTCCTGCTTCAATCTGCTGCCATGAATAATTTAACGGACTCTGCACTGCTACCATTTCATCCTTCTGCTGTGGTTAAAGCTCCAGAGCACTTCCCTGATCCCTTTCTGGACATTCTTCCTGTGCTGGAGCTCTGCAGCTCCACAACAACACCCAGAAAAATAAAAGCAGATAAAAGAACAGAGTATGAGTTTTTAAGTTTAAATACATTGTGGAAAAGGCTGGTTTTCTTTCCCAGACTGCTCAGTAGAACTAAGTCTGTGAGGATAAAAGATGAAGACTGTTTTCATACCTGAAATATTTCATCTTTATGTGATTCAAAGGAGTGCAGCTTCAGTTTTAGGTTTCTCAAGTCCCATAGAGCAACAGTCTAGGAAAAAAAAGATTAAAATATTTTGTTGAAGTAACCAACACATACATCCACCCCAGAAACTGAGCAAGGATGTTCCAAGATCAAGGCAGAAGTACCTTATCAGCTGATCCTGTGGCCAGGATAAACTCACTGTAGGGATTGAAGGAGAGGCAGTTCACTTCAGCTGTGTGAGCATCCACGGAATGACTGGGTTTGGAGGTGTTGTTTGACCGGGTGTCCCAGCTGGGAGGGGAAAACATGGAATTAATGGAGATGAGAAAGCCTGAGGGACAGAAGCAGTTTGTGAAGGGATTCCCCCACTTACATCATGAGCTTCTGATCATCAGCAACAGATCCAAACAGGGATTCATGGAGCAGGTGCCAGGATACATCTTCCACCACTGCTGTGTGTCCCGTGAAGATGGTCTTGGCATCCACCACTTTGCCTTCTTTGGGAACAGCACTGATATCCCACAAGCAAATGGTCTTTAAAACAACACCAATGTAAAATATTACATCTTTAACCACTCTCTTTCCCTCCTCCCCCTCAAATCCAGGATGGTTTTGCCCTTCCCAAGGCACACCAAGTGTAGGTTTACCCCAGCTGTGCTCCAAACACTCACATGATCATCAGAAGCACTCAGCAAATGCCCACTGAGGTTTGGGTTCCAGGAGAGCCCATACCCCTCCTTCTGGTGCCCACGGAGACGCAGGTCTGGGTTGCACTCTCCAGAAGGATCTGGAATGAGGCAAGGTGAGAACTCCAGTGCCTGGAATCATTTCCAGCACATCCTGAAATACCTGGCACTAAGTTTACTTTTAGCTCAGTAGCCACCTCCATGCTTTAGCCTGAGTTCCCTGGTCCAGCTGCATGGAGGAACAGCAGCTCAGCTCAAAAAAACTCTTCCTGAACATCCAGAAATATAAGGTGGGATATTTCTCTTTCTCTCATCATCTCCAACTGTCCTTTTGAAGTGAGGAAGGCACTTCTGATCCTACTCACAAGTGGCAAAAGGAGTTCCTTTAAACAATCTTGATGAGTTCTTAGGTAAATGACTGTTAATATATTTACAGGATATCAGGGGAACAGCTCAGCTACCCACCAAATCAATCATAGTTTCCAAAAAATCCACCTTCTACCACCTCAAATACCTCACAGACAGGTGATAGAACAAGCAGTGAAAGTGCAGGAAAAGGTTTCCTTTTCCAAGGATACATTTGGATACATCTGTTTAAACTTCATACAAAATACCCTCATACACAAACACCCACTTGGCCCTAAAATCCCAAATAAGGGGTAATCCACACCATTTTTTTAACCTCTTTTTCACCCTTAGGGAATGAGTGGCTGCTCTCTGAGGCACAGACCTGGTTTGGAGGGGTGTTTGGTGTAATCAAAGACCAGGACATCACTGGAGGGAGTCTTGGTGGCGATGATGCAGGGGTTCTGGGGCATGTAACGGGCTCTGTTCACCTCTCCCTCGTGGTTTATCTTGATTTCAATTTCAATTTTTCCACTTACTGAGCCAAAGCCTCCAAACTCTAGGAATAAGAAAGCAGAAGTTGTGAATAAAAAGCCACTTTCAGAACAAAGCACAAAGAGTTGATTCAAGGTTTGCTACCAAGCTCTCAGAACAGACAAAGTTGTGGTAAAAACAACTTGCAATTTTAAGACTGTGATACAATTTGCTAAATCTCCCTTATCTTTATACATAAAGTAACTTAATAATTCATAAAACTGCACAATTTTGGCAAAAAAGAATGGCTTTTGGATTGTTTTAAAATTGGAGTATATATTTTTGAGAAATACTAAAATGGAATAGAAACAAGTATTTATTGGACAACCCCATGTTCATAAATAACTTTAAGAAGCCCAAAGATCAAAATACTCATTGCACAATCCAGACTTCCTGTAAAAAGAAGAGCAAACATTGGATCATTAAGGACTTTCACCAGGTGGAAAGATTGATTCAGCCAAGCAAACAGGAGAAATGCCTAACTTGGGACAGCCACAAAGGTTACAAAAGCATCAAATTCAAGCCTGATTCACTGAATAAAACACAATTTCACCCCAGAGGGGCTGGGACAACAGTCAGGCAGCAGAACTCAGACAAATGAAGAATGTTTGAAATGTTACACTCCTCTGAAATAATCTTTTACATGAGTAAATGTAAAATTTTTTTGCATATCTTTATGTAATGCAAATGTGGTAATAAAAATACCAATAAAAAGCACGGCATGGAATTCAGGTCAATTCCTGAGAAATAGGGAAGGGAGAGGCTTTCCCACATAAATATTTTTGCAATTAACCTGCCCCCTTCTGTTTTCATCATTAGATTATTAAGACATTCAAGAAACAGAGTATTTGTCTATTAAGGAGGCACCACTTAGAAATAAATTTGTTTAGAAGTAAAATCTGAACTTTGCTGCCTGAACTGCAAGAAAAGTGAAATTTTCTATTGAGAAAGGAAGGGGAAAAGAGGTTAAAATCCCCCTTTTTGGGCTCTTACCTCCTTTCTCACTGTCATAGTGGGAAGCATCAAACTGTGCATCGTCGTTGGGCAGCTGCACACTGGCGATCACGAGGTGGTTCTGCTCATCTGAGGTGTGGGTGCCCAGCACTAACCTGTGGATGCTGAAATCTTTGCCTTCAGGCCTGCAGGAGAAGAGAAACAAAACAGGAATCACAACATTTCTTCCCTCTGAGGACGGTGAGGCCCTCACACAGGAGAAGCTGTGGCTGCTCCATCCCTGGAAGTGTCCAAGGTCAGGTTGGACGGGGCTTGGAGCAACCTGGGATAGTGGGAGGTGTCCCTGCCCATGGCAGGGGGGGGCACTGGGTGGGCTTTAAGGTCCCTTCCCACCCCAACCAGTTTGGGATTCTGTGATTTCAACCTAAAAGTTGAATCCACAATCCTGGATTTGCTGTTTATTCTGATTTAAAAAGAGAGCAGAAGGATCCTTTTACCTTGTGACATCAGGGAGCCACTGAGCAGTCAAGCTGGGCCACTCCAGGGCATGGGTCATCACCAAATCATACAGGAAAGGGGTGTTCTTTTTCCATATTTTATATTCCTCATTGATCACACGCTCTTCCACCGCATCATCAAAGGCTGCTGAAGTGGGTTTAAAAAAAAATACATACAATTAATTATTTATAGAAGTATTTACAGACACACAGCATTGTGGGCAGGCAATGGATTAGTCAACTACATCAATCACACCATGGTTTGCTGCTGGATGCTCTATTGCAGTAGTTATTAAATGGTTAAAAATCTCCTGTTGCACTTGTTAATCCTTTTTTCTGGATATATGACTGGGAACTAATATAAACTATGTCAAATTTCATCCCTGGAAGTGTCCCAGGGCAGACTGGACAGGGCTTGGAGCAACCTGGGATAGTGGAAGGTGTCCCTGCCCATGGCAGGGGGTGGAATGGGATGAGCTTTGATGTCCCTTCCAGCTCAATCCATTCTGGGATGATTTGATGATGATGTTAGAGCAGCACAAAAAAATTTTGAGACTTAGTGCACAGGGAGGCAAAACTGAGACTTGTAACGATGTTTAAATGCAGAAGATACAGCAACTGCTGGTAAACGAACCGGTCTGGGTGCAGCCTTGAACTACTTGTTCCCAAAATCCAGTTTTCCAAGGCTCCTTCTGCTGCCTTGTCGCTCTCAAACACTTTCTCAGCCCATCTGCCACCAGCCTCCGGTGTAGAGGAGAAGGAGACGGGCAGACGCGGGGAGCTCACCCGCAGAACGGGGACACCCCCATGGAACGGGGGCTCATCCCCTCGGAACCGGAGCTCGCCCACGGAAGGGGAGAACCCCCGCGGAACGGGAGCTCACCCATGAAACGGAGGCACCCCCGCAGAACCGGGGCACCCTCAGGGCGCGCGGCAGCGGCCGGTGACA
Organism: Ifrita kowaldi; assembly: GCA_013398055.1. Lineage (NCBI taxonomy): Eukaryota > Metazoa > Chordata > Aves > Passeriformes > Cinclosomatidae > Ifrita > Ifrita kowaldi. The sequence continues at coordinate 33,978 of VZRS01005252.1, read as the reverse complement.
CCTCTTTGTCTGCCCGCCCCCCTCGCAGGGCACGGCCCGGCCCTCCCGGTCTCACAAACCCCCTCCTTGGGGCGCAGGGGACGGACAGAGGGTCCCGGCCCGGGCCGCTCTCCCCGGTCAGTGCCGCGGGCGCGGGGAGGCGGCGGCGGCCATGACCGAGGGGGAGCCCTCAGGCCCCGCCCCCGCGCGCCCCCTGGCGGCACCGCCCCGCTCCCCTCACGCCGTAACGGAGGGGGGGGAGCACCCCGCGCCTCAAGACGGAGGCCGCGCCGCCCATACGGAGCCTTTACCTTCCTTGTCCGCCATGGCGGGGCGGGGGGAGCGCGGCGGCCGCGGGGAGCGAGGCGGGGCGGGCTGGGCGAGGCGGGCGGGCGGTTCCTGCGCTCGCTGCTCCGACCCCTCCGGCCGCGGCTCCGTCTATTGTTTCCTGCCCCCGCTGCGTGCGGCTCCCGGCGCCGCGCACCCCTTCGCGCGCCAACGCCGGCCAATCAGCGCCCGCCGCCGGGAGGCGCCAGCCAATCAACGAAGGGCAAGGGGGCGGGGACCGGAGCGCGCGCGGTTGTCACGTGGGAGGCCTCCCCCTGGGAGCCGCCATTTTCCCGGAGCTCCCCCAGCGCGCTCTTAAAGGGGCCGCGCCCCGCGCTGAGGGGCGGCGTGTTCGGGGTCCGGTCCCGGTTCCGCTCCCTGCTCCTCGCTCCCGGTCCCCGATTGGGAAGAACCGTGGCTGCGGCTCCCTCCAGGCATCACAGCTGTGGGCAGAGCGTGTCGGGGAGGGACTGGACCGGACCGGTGCGTGTGTGGGCCGAGGCCTCCTTCCAGGGCTGCCCTGACACCATCGGGTATCCTCGGCATGTTATTAATTCTCAATAATCACGAATATATTCCCCTTTTCCACAATTCAGTGCCGCGGTGAGTTTTAGAGATGTAATATGTGCTGGTTCTGGTTGACTGCTGAGGGTAACACGGGACCTGACTGTCCACAGCTGAGGCTTAACAGGTTTAAAATCAAATATTAAACCAATATCTGGGTTTATTCTTCAAGAGATACCCCGACTTCTCGGTTTCTCCTTGCAAAACACCTAGATACTTATCTGGAATTAGAAATTGGATATCCTATGTCTTGTTTCTAAGCTTTGGAGTAAGAACCAACTCCTGTGTAAAAGGTATGGGATATCTGTAAATTATTTGCATTGTTTGTGGAAGTGTTGGGCTCAGCTGTGGATAAATCTTATAATGCACAATAGTATTAAAGAACGGTTATGATGTCTGGAAATCTGGCGAGGAAAATTAATTAGCCTGAAGTTAATCAGGTTCTTCAGTTCGTGTCTGTTGGATTTACAAATGAACAGGAAAACAGCAACTACTGAGATCAGGTCTGAGAATCTGACTTTTAAACGGGGCAGTTTATACAGTTCTTTAGGGGCTTTTTTTGGTTTGTTTTATTTAAAAAATCTGCCAGAAAAGGAACACAGGAAACCCTTTGCAGTTGGGTGACAGCTGGATTTGCCACGCACGTGCTTCTAGGTCTGGAGGTTTAAATGTAATCCTTGTCTTAACACGACTTTTCTTTTTTTTTTCCTGAAGAAAAATCCTCTGTAAAGTCATATCAGGGGTTTTTGGGGGCAGTGGCATTTCAGGTGTGTGATGTACAATGGGCTGAGCACCCTCAAAAAAAATTTAATTAGAAGTTAACCCAAAGCATGGGAGTTTAATTCACTTTACAGCTGTTTCCATCAGGGCTGTATTTTATTATTCGTGAATGAATGGAATGCTCAGTGTACACAACAAGGAGGAAGAAACACGATTCCTCCCAGAAAAGGCCAAAGTCCACGATTTCCTTAAGGAATGTTTTCCCTTGGCTCTGCTGGCTGAACAAGCATCAGCTCACGGCTGTGGGATTGAACAGCTTCCCCATCTCCCCCGTTTGACACAACTGAAATCACACGGATGTAGCACTCGAGAGGAATTCTGCCCGTTCTCCACAGGTTGAACACTCCGTGGCCGTGTTTCCCCAGCAGCAGGAAGTGAGGGAGTATTCCTGGATCTTGCCCAGCACCAGGAAGTGAGGGTTTCTTGCAGAGCCCTCAGCGATGGCAGCCGAGGACAGGGATTACAACCTGACCGAGGAGCAGAAGGCTGTGAAAGCCAAGTACCCCCCTCTCTGTAAGAAATACGAATGTGAGTATTTTTAATAATTATTTTTTATATTATCCTGATGCAGCGTGGGTGTGACAGTGCAGTTGTGAGGGCAGGGAGGATAACAGGAAATACAGAAATGAGAAACCAGTTGTCTTCATGCTTTTCTTGTTATGGGCACTGAAAACAATCATGATGAAAATAAATAAGGTTTCACCTTGAAAACTTTTGCTCTTCTGAGCCATTGCTTAGCAAGGCAGTCCAATTTTCTACCTCTTGTGTAGGAAGAGACATTCGAAAGCGTGCTGGTCTTGTGTGTGGTGTTTTTACTCCAACTCTACTTAAAGATGATCCTACTCTACTTAAAGATGATTATCTCTGCCTTTCCCCACCCCTGGAAAGTCTCCTAAGAGGATGTGGGTGGCAGCCCAAGGGCCAGCTTAAGGCAGGAGACCATTCCCTGCCTGTTTTCCATATCACCAGTGTCTGTCTGGAGGGACTGTGTCTGTTGTCTCTGTTAGAATTTATATTTTTAGGACGCATTCAGATCTTTATTTGATCAAAGTGGAGAAATTCGGTGACATATCACAATAGCCATGCAGTGTCCATAACTGGAAGAGGTTTTATCCTTCTTTTACATCCAAAGGAATTTGTTTGCTTTAGAGACCGTTGTTGAGAATCCTTTAATAGTGTGTGAACTCTCTAAACAGCACCAGAACAATTTTTTTTTCAGTTGAAGTGATCATGGTGTGGCATTCATTTCACATCCCAGCTTAGTTCTGATGTAACTTTGCATTTCTTTCATTCCTCTGAATAAATATAAATGAGGTTCATGTAAAACTGGATACGTGCTTGGGATGTTAATCATGCTTCAGGAGTAAAGTTTGCCTTCTATTTTATATTACATCCTATGTTTTAAATTCTTCTCTTTGCATAATGGCTGCTTTTGGGTGTGGACAGGTAGATTTCCTCACTGAGCTGGAAATATTTGCAAATCTCATCCTCTGCATGAATAACTTCTAGTCCTGCAAACTTCAGCATAAACTCTTTACTCCTGGTTAAAGTTTCTTTTTATTGCAGTTAACTTGTGGAAGCCTGTTGGGTTACAACAGGCAAACCCTGCACTGACATAATCACATTAAACAGGGTTTTTTGGTAATCCAAAATTCCACCTGTGCTAAATGTTTCTAATATACTGCAAAATAGATTTATCACATCTGCAGACGAATGCAAAAATGTTTTGTTAGAAAATCAGGCGTTGATGTAATTTCTTTTTTTTAATCCTCATGTTATAAATACTTTTGGTGACATCATTCCTTTTCTTTTTGCTTCCCCTCAGATTTGGATCACACAGCAGATGTGCAGTAAGTGTGGGCAGCTGGGATTTCTCAGTGGGACAAATTGATTATTTCTTACACTGCTTTAAGCCTGGAGTAACAGCCAAGGACAGTTTGAAGCTGTAACACCTTGTGGAGCTATGAAATGTCACTCACTGGGTGCTTTGATGGTCGATTTTGTTCCTGTTTTTGGGACACCACAGAATCATGTTTGGTTTCTTTTCTAATGTTCCTATGGTGCTTCTGACTAAGCCTTTGTGTTAGTTGGAAATGGCTTTTGAAATCTCCTTTTAATCTCCTCCTTTTAAACGAAATCTCTTCTGTGTGGTTTACTTTTATAGACACCAATTAGCCATATTAGGAAAGAACTTTCTTGCTGGCTGGTAAAACATTTATTTCCCATGTTCTCCCAAGAAACTCTTCTCACAAACTTAACAGAAAAACAAGGTTTTTTTTGCTCATTCACCTTCTCTGCATTAATTCTCACGTTCTGATTGCTCACCTGCAAGTGACTTTGGTGCTGTTTCTTTTTGTTATGATCCAGTATTATATTCCAGTAATGATTCCATGTGTTTTTAGGCTCCATGCCTGGGGAGACACGTTGGAAGAAGCCTTTGAGCAGTGTGTTATGGCCATGTTTGGCTACATGACAGATACAGGGACCGTGGAACCTGTGGATACAGTGGAGGTAGAGGCAGAAGGTGAGGACTGCACTTCTTAAATGGAGAATTATGAGAGGGAGAAAGGTGCCAAAAATCTGAATCTTTACATTTAGTCTCACTGCAGTTAATTAAAATCTAATTAAGCATCACTATCTGAATCTCCTGTATGTCTGAGGTGCTCTTAAAAATGTTTTTGCTGACATCTCTGCTTCAACCACACAGGACATGACATGTTGTCTCTTCTCTTCCACTTCCTGGATGAGTGGCTGTATAAATTCAGTGCTGATGAGTTTTTTATACCCAGGGTAAGTGATCTGGTTTCAGCTTTTTCTATATGTAGGACAAGACTGTTCCCTGATAATCCCAGCTCTGAATGCAATGGTATTTTAGGGGGAAAAGGAACACAAAAAATACAAGGCCAGGTTGGATAGGGCTTGGGGCAGCCTGGGCTGGTGGAAGGTATCTAAACAGTGGAAAATAACCTTTTTAAGTGGGATTTACTGGGAATTTCTGCCTGAAGGTAGAAGGTGTGACTGACACATTGCTCCTCCCACTTTCTCTGCAGGAAGTGAAAGTGCTTCACATTGACCGAATGCAGTTCAAAATAAGATCGATTGGGTGAGCTTAAACCATTGTCTAGAAATGGATTGTGGACTTTTCTTGCTTCCTTTGAGGCTTTAAATGAAACTGTCACTGTTCTGTGCTCATCACAGAAACTAATCATAACATTTGGTAAATATTACCAAAATTACAGCCACCTCTCTTCTTTTGTTTTTTGCCTTTACAGGTGGGGAGAAGAGTTCTCTTTAGACAAACACCCACAGGTAGGCAGTGATTCCTCTGTCCAGCTTTTCCATTTTAGGAGGGGAGGTGTGGTGTCCTTTCAATCAGACCTCTGAGTTCTCCAGAGATCAAAATATAAACGTGGCTGAATGGTACCACTGATCTCAAAATCTCACTTTCTGCATGATTTTTGTGAATGTGGCCCTGAAACTGTTGGCCTGAGCATGACTTTTCCTCAGCACTAGCAAAACTCAACAATTGGCTTCCTTTTTGTGATGTTGGTAACACATAAAACCAGTCTATATTCAGAATTTATGTTTGGGTTTCACACTATTGGTGCAGCTTTTGGCTTAGTCAGTTTTTGCTTTTTTTCTTCTTTTTGTTTTTCCTAAAGAATTGCTAGAAGCAAAATCTGATGTCTTCAGCTGTGTCATTTTTAGCATAGCAGATGTTGATGGTCTGTCAGAGGTAAGAGGAGGAATTTGTGGTATTAAGAGGATATAAAATAAGGGAAGAGTTCCCTTTTCACTATTTGGCCTGGCCATTAGTATGGCAACTTCCTTATTCATCAGAAGAAATACAGCTTTTTGGGGGAAAAAATGGATAGCATTTGAGGAAAGTGCTAAGAACTGGGGGTTATGAACTGATAAAAGGGATATAATTTAGAAAACCTATGGTTTGTGTCTCTTTCTAGGGCACAGAGGTCAAAGCCATAACTTACTCAGCGATGCAGATCTGTGAAGATGAAAAGCCAGAAGTCTTTGTCATCATTGATATTTAAAGCAAGAAGAGTGTGGTTGAGTGGATATTGGTCATCATCTGGCAAAAGCCCCCTAAAACTGTAATCCCTGTGGAAAAAATAAGGAATTGGCCAGTTAAAATCAGAAATTGAAGGGAGTGATTCCAGGGAATGTCAGCCAGGGTTTTCCCTGAGACAGAGAATAAAAAGAATTAATTGGGGTTTTGGGGGATATGGAGAAGGAGAGGTTTTTACAGGTTGGAAGTCTCCCAGGAATGCTGGCAGTCAGCTTCTAAGGCTGATAGATGTGCTAAGGGCTGTATGAAATACAGAAATTGGTGGAGCTGATAACTAAAATACTCCCTTTTTGCAGGGTGGCAGGAGCTAATGTTCATCTAGATTGATTTCATTTGCATATTTCATGTTCTAATTCTGAGCTGACGTCCCTCCTCCACATTACATAAATCCAAAATAGCTGCAGCAGCTCAGATGTAATGCTGAAAAAAATCCAAGTGTTTAAAATTAGACACCTAAAAAGTGATGCCAATTAAGCAAACAAACCACCACGTCTTGTAAACTACTTTAAAAAGAAGTTATGCCAGCAGGTGGTGCTGAATTGCTGTAAATAAATTGCCACGTGAAATCCTAAAGCGTGTGACCACGTACCTGGAATCCTCTTATCACCTATGATAACTCTGAAAAGTTGGCAGCTTTGCTGCTGTGGTGGAAGGGGATGCACCAGGTTCTAAAGGGATGTTCTAGGTTCTCCCTGGGTTCACTCCCAACTGTATCTTGTGAAAACTGAGTCTTTTTTTAAAAAGCAGATGGTTTGGATGAGTCTTTTAGAGAGGACAATACAGACCATCTTTTAATGTCAAAGGATTATGGACTTCACTGAATCAGAATTAATCAAAAATAATCAAAATTGTGTTATTGTTTTTTGGGGTTTTTTTAAATGGGATGGCAAATGTGCATTACCTGCTGTTTTAATTTAATTTAAATGTGAAGAGCACAGGCCTGGCCTGCTCTGTTACCGTAAATGCTCCAAGTGCCTCTCTCTGGAGGTGGTGTCTCATCCTATAAAGTCATCTTAAATAGTTCTGGTTTTATTTCCATATTGTAAACACTGAAGGATAAAACCCCTCTTATTTTTTAAGCAAGCCTCAATGCCAAAATAAAACTTGGACTGAAACAATTAATGGCTTTGTGAGTGATTTTGACCGGCCAATTCGGACACAAATGAATTACGCATGTGCTTTGTTCCCCGCTAAGGTGAGCAGACTTTTTTTTTTAATCAGTAAGAATTGCAACATGCCAGTTTAACGGTACAAAATAAGCGTGATTTTTGACAGATTGGGTTTTCTTCCTCCTCAGGCAGAGCCCCAAAAGCTGTGAGGGCACGGCCGCCATTGCGGCCCCTCAGAGGCCGCTCTGGAATGTCATTGGCTGGTTGGATCACGTGACTGGGATCGGCCAATCGGGCGTCGAGTTGAGGCGGCTTTTGTTGCTCACAGCGTGAGGGAGGCTGAGGGTCAGTGGCTGTGGGGAGATGGACACTGAGTGAGGGGCTGAGGGTCAGTGGCTGTGGGGAGATGGACATTGACTGAGGGACTGTGAATGAGGGGCTGAGGGTCAGTGGCTGTGGGGAGATGGACACTGAGTGAGGGGCTGAGGGTCAGTGGCTGTGGGGAGATGGACA
>VZRS01005252.1:0-16549 GCA_013398055.1 Ifrita kowaldi | reverse complement strand
TTTTGCAGGAACAATAAAATACCATTTCTTGTGTCCTTGAGATGCTTCCCATGGAAGGGAGGGTGCTTAATGCTTACACTGAATTTAGCATGAAGTTCTCAAGTTGTCATTTAAGAGACCTTGGGCTGGTCACCTGCAGCCTGGAATGAAAATGCTGCACTCTCTGGTCATGATGATACATGAAGGTTATACAGTTTTTACACAACTAAAAATAAAATAGAGACTTTTTAGCTGACCCTGGGGAAGATTAAATAGTATACATACATACATATATATACATATATATATATATATATGGGATTGTTGTGTAAGAAACCCTGGGGCTCAGCCAAACATGCTTACAAAGCTGTAAAAAAGAAGAAAATAGATATAATTTTCTAAGTCTACAGCCATTGAGTTCCATGATCCCAAGATGAAGAATTGGAATAACACTCAGGTCTGTCCAAGGAATGCAGAGCAGCAGCACCCCGGGAGCATCTTCTGCTCCTCTCCTGTTGACAGTGCTGGGTAAGAGAAACTCACTAAGCAACAAAACCAAGTGGCTTATTTTGTTAGAGAAGTAAAATTTCTTCATCATTACCCATCTCTGTAAGCCTAATTGTAGATGAAATTACACAAATGTGGTGTCTGGAACTTCCAGTACATCTCGATCTCACTGGCATATGGTACAGACTGGAAAAGGTTCACAGAATTCAATATCCTGAGCTGGAAGGGACCCACAAGGATCATCCAACTCAACTCCTGGCCCTGCACCCCAACAATCCCACCATGTCTGGGCACTTTTGAGAGGTTTCAAAAAAAAATTAAAAAGAGAGTATTTTAATAGTGCTTATTAAAACAGCCCAGTGTGAGATCCCAATTTTGAGACTAAAACATCTACTGGCATCAATTAATGATCCAAATTTTTAATCAGTTTGTCTCTGATATGTTAAGCATTTATGTGCTTATTTTCTTTTAAAGAAATAGGTCTGGAACAAATGATCTACTAAAGATTCACCTTATCCTAATAAATTTTACAAAAGTCCTTTTCCAGACAAAAGTGCCAAAACATTTGAAATGCTCTTTCTTAATTAGCTGCCTTTTTCCTTATTGTAACATGAAGAATTCATGAAATTTCATGGAAGATTCTCTTCACTTCTGAATATTCAAGAGAGGTTGTCTGGTGTCTGGGGTCTTTATACTTTGTTTATTGCCCAATGATATAAACCCCACCTCTCTGTAGGTGTAAAAAATGGGCAATTTACACTAATCTGTGACTTTGTTTTAAGGATTTAGACCTCACTCCCTTGCAAGAGGCTTTGAGACGTGCCCCATTGCCTGCTATAAAAATTATCCATGTAATACTGCAGTTTCCTTGTTTTTCCATTATTTCACGATGGATTCTTTTTAACAAAACAGCTTCTGGGGGTTCTGATAACAAACCAGAATGACCTCAATGACGTGTCCATAAATACATGCAAGCCTGGACCTGTTCAACCACACATCTCTGTAGGATCACCAACAGCTGGCAGAGGGAATATGGTCACAGTACATTCTCCCTCTTCCACAGAATTCCCAATCCTTTTCTTCCAACTACCGAATATTTGGTTTCACTTCCTTCTCCTCTGTTTCATCCTCGCTATCATCCACTTGCTGGATGACCAAGTCGGTCGAGCCATCCTCCACGATTTCCACGTCGGATCTGTTGTCTTCTCCATAGTGCCACCTGGAATCTTTATCCCCATCCTGTGGGAACTCCAGAGGGGCCTCAGCCTCCAAGTCAATGCGGATACTGTCAATGCCAGCCTCGGCCAGGCACTCGTTGCAGAGTCTGTAGCGACGGGTCCCCTCCTGGACCACTTGTCCCGTCAGCTCGGTCACGTGGCGCTTGCATTTCCTGCAGATGGGCTTGCACGCCTGGTGGATCTGGCAAAATCAGAATGGATGGATTTGAGAAAGCATCCACAAAAGGGGGGTTTTGGAGATGACAAAAAGTAGGATCAGAGCAGCGTCAAATCGTAGCCTCAACTCGATTTGAGATGTGTCAAACACTGAACTGCGCCAGCCCAGGCACGGGAATTGCCCACTGGAGCTCTCACAGGCTGCAGAGAGCAGAACCTCTGCAAGCCATCAATTACCCAACAAATTCCTCCCCTTTCCTGCAAATTATCCTTCAATTTGACTGCAACCAAACCAAATTAATTTTCTATTCCCTCTTCTTTACAGGAGTCATTAGATCAACCAGATACACTCACACTGTGTTTAATTAGCCAAATTTACACATTAAATAAATCATGCAGGTGCTAAAAATACTCACAGTTCGAAAATGGCTGCTGAGGTGATCCAGCCTGCTGAATCTCTTCCCACACGCCTCGCAGGGGTACGGCCGCTCTCCCGTGTGACAGCGAAGGTGACGCTTGAGGTCGGCTTTTCTCTTCACCACGTGGCTGCAGAATGGGCACTTGAACCTCATCCTGGCCAGGTCATCTGTATTTTATCAGAAAATAATGGTATTTAAAATCAAAGTTATGTCACCTAATGCTCTAGGAAAAGGTGTTTTATGAGAAGAATAGCACGTGAGTTTTATTAAAAGCAGTATTCACAGGCTGTTTCAAGCACAAAGATTTTGTGCACTACACAGGAGTGCAACAAAGGAGGAGTGGACCATTGGCTGTGTTAACACAGACCAGGCAAAACCAGCTTGGAGCAACCTGGGATAGTGAAAGGTGTCCCTGCCCATGGCAGGGAATGGAACAAGTTGAGCTTTAAGGTCCTTTCCAACCCAAACCATTCAGTGAAAATGAGCTTAAAAATATCCCAACTTAAATTCATTTTGAAAGGCCAGCTCTATATCCCGGGTACTTCAATCACCTAAAATTATTTAAAAACAATGAGTTAAACTTTCCAAACCTACATTTCTGGACAATACATCTGCCTTTTTGCCAGTTGTGCTGTACTACTGAGTAAGATCTATTTTCTCAGGGCCAGAACAGAGGACAAGCAGATGCCTGTGTACATTCAGCACTAAACCCCACTCACCTTCAGCCCAGCTCCCCATGACTCCCAGGATGGAGGGCATGCTCCCGTACTGCTCCTCAGCTTTAGAAGACTTGGATTTACTGGAGGAGCGGGGTGACTCGTGCTCCTGCTGCGACACAGCCAAGCCCCTGGGCATCACCTCAGCCCCTTGGCCAAACTGGTAGCCCACGTGAGGAGCTTCAACCTCCGTGTCGATGTGAACTTGCTCCTCGGCCGGCGCAGCGTGGCCCGTGGGCTCGGCAGCCCTGTCCTCCAGCTTGCTTGATTTATAGTGGGGGATGTCAGAAGGTTGCTGCAGCCCCAGGTGCCGGGATTTCTTGATGGAATCCTGCCGCTGCTCATGTTTGGACAGCTGCTGCTGGGCATTTCTTTGAGAGGTGGGGTAATAGTTGAAATTGCTCCAAGCATTCCCGCCCATCATACAAGTCCCAGGGTCTGGGCTTGAGTGGGAATGTGGGGGGCTGCTCTCTGCCCTCCACCCTCCGCTGTACACGCAGGATCGGTCCACGCCGTTGGAACTCACATCTTTGTCTGACAGGCTGAAGTAGCGATCCTTCTCCTTCTCACTGATGTCCAGCGACGACTTGATGAAGGTTTTACACACGCTGATCACATCGGTCATCTGCAGATAGCTGGCAGCCGACATGACTTCGATCACATTCTGACCAGTGAGGGACAGTTTGCCTGAATACACAAAATCTAGGATAACTGTGAAGGTGTCAGGAGAAAAGGCCTGGAACGTGGCTGTCGTGGACTGACTCGTTTCCTTCGAGCTCTGCGAAAGGAGCATTTTGAAGTAGCCACTGCTGGCAAACAGCACATTGCGATGGGCTTTGAAGACCTTTCCCTCCACCAGGATGTTGCAGTCACAGAACAAGTCCTGCCTGCGCTGCTCATTTAGTTGCTGCAAGAGGTGAAACTGGTGAGAAGAAATCTCCATCCCAGAAAAAATGAAATGGAACGTCGCTCTAAAAAAATGAAGAAAATTATTACACTCTTGACTTCAATGCCATGTAATTCAGCCACAGATGTCAGACCCAATTTTACGGCTATCTTTACAAATAATCTCATTCCTTTAAATCTATAAATACATTTCAAGCACGATATGCACAACCATTGATTCATTTTGCAAGAAGACAAGAGCGATGACAAAGCCAAGACCGCGTTATTTGGCAGAGACGGGTGTGTTACAGCCGGGAGCATCTCCATCCCCAGGATGCGGGGCTGGACTCGTGCCGCCCGCTGGAGCTGCGCAGCCTTCAGGCAGCTCCGGGAAGACGAGGAGCCAACAGCAGCTGCGGCTGCGACCGCAGCCGTGCCTCGAACCGGCGATTCCNGTGCTGCGGGCGGCTGCCGCCGAGCCGGGGGGAGCGGGCGGTGGCTGCGGGGTCCCCGGCCCCGCCTCGGGGCTCGCCGTGCCTGGAGGCGACGCGCCGCTGCTCCCGCAGCCCCGAGCCCTGCGAGCCCGAACGGGAGAGAAACAAAAGGTATTTGCTGACGTGGGCGTTGGACAGAGACGCCCGAGGGCTGGGGACACAATTAAAGGGGCAACGCACCGATTGCAGCCGCAGCCCAGCGCCTGCCTCGGCCCGAGCGCCCCGCGGCCGCCGCCGCTCGCCGCTTCCCACACCCACATGCTGCCCCGGAGGGGATGGGATGCCCTAAATGCCTCCTTTTCACACCTTTATCTATAGCAGGGGCCTCGATGACCCAAATCCTTCTCCTTTCTCTTGCAGCATCCTCCAAAGGAGATGTGACATCTTCTTTTCTCTGTTGGTATCTGTTATCTTCTGAAGAAAGCATGTCTGAAAGCGAAACCTGAACCTCTCACCTTCTCTCTCTCGAAGTTTCGTATCTTTCTCCTTTCCTCTTCTTACCACCAGGGTCTTTTCTGTGATTTTGACGCCCCAGTTATTTTTCATAAATATTTATTTTCCCATGGAAACCGTTCTTCCTTAACCGAGTCCTTTGTAGCATTTTTGGCCTTCCCTTCCCTAACTTCAGACTTTCCACCTTGAAACAATTCATCTCTCTTTCCCCGGTGTAGCAAAACTGACTAAAGGCTCTTTATCTAGAAGATAACCATCCAAAGACTCTTTCCTTTGATCATTAGAAGCATTCTTCCACTAATTCATATACATTTATTCATCTCCAATTTACATCCATTCATATTTTATATATATATATATATGTATGAGTTTTATATGTGTAACAATTTTTTCCAGCTTAATTCCCCTTTTTTATAAACTTCCTTAGTTTTGTAGATTCTCCTTTCAAGCTCAGGCCATGCTCTTAAAATCTTCATGAAACCCATTTTGCTTCTGTAAGATTCTGCTCTAAATTAATCATTCTTGAACATGAAACAACCGGAATTCACACCAGCTTCTCACAGCTCTCACCACTGACAAATAAAGAAGACAACCAACTAAACCAGCAGATTGTTTAATATAAACCAGAACATCTTTGTAGTATCAGGTTTTAATACCTCTTGAATTCATTCCTTTAAAGTTTATTTTTGCCTGTCAAGCCAACTAAGTCGCACCTCTTTTTATTTAACGTGGAATCACAGAATCCCAGGATGGTTTGGGTTGGAAAGGACCTTAAAGGCCGTGGGCAGGAACACCTTCCACTAGACCAGGTTGCTCAACATTCTACATATTTTTTTCCACATTTCTGCCCAAATTATTTCACCGGCTGAAAGCTTCCCTTGGAAAAGAATTACCTGTAGGTATTTGTTCTGTTTGACTTGCCTGGGTGGTGCTTTCACTCGTCTGTCAGTGGGGGTTTGTATCAATGTCAACAGGAGCTCGAGGGTTCTCCATCTGCCAGGAACAGGCAATAGAATTTAAAAAATATGGGGAAAATTTTCAGTGATATCTGGAGTAGCTTAATTAGAATGTTTAAAGATGTTACAAGTGCTTTCCTCAGAGCACTTCCTGCTCTGTGCTGTGGATCCAGGAACAGCCACGGAACAAACTTTGGTTTTCTCATACGTGGGGCTGATTTCATCCTGTTGAGCACAAGAATGCATCCCAAACAATGCCAGACTTGCAGTGAGTTTTTTGGTTTGTGTTTCTGAATTTTAGAGCGGTTGATTCCAGCTGAGAAAGTCCCACTTGAAGTTGAGATGCTGTTTGGAGAGTTTATTCAGGGGGAATGTGCTTGGCAGCTGTGTGAAGGAGGTGAAGGAGTTGCTCTCACAGCAAGAGTGTTGCAGAGCAAGACTAAGAGTCTGCTCTTCAGAGAAGAATTTACCAATTACTCTAAAAAAAAATCACATTTTTCTTGCTGGTACAAAAATTCACGTACATTTCTCCTCGGGTTTGGTAATCAAATATGATAAACAGTAATAATATATAATGGTATCATGTATTATATAATGATAGTTTAATTACCAGTAATGCCAGTTAAAATAGTTCCGTTTTCCTCAAAATAAATGTTCCTCGGGGATCACAGCCCTCAGTGACCGTGCATTTTCCAACTTTAAATATCCAGGGATATTTTTTACCAAGGAAAAACTCAAGAGCCTGTGCTAGAACAACTTAAGGAAGAGTTCAAAGCCTAGAAATTAATTAAGATTGAGATTACAATTTTCCTGTGATCCCTGCCAGCCTGGATTTGGGTTTACTTCATTTGCATCATCGTTCCTGTCCTCAGCTTTCCCAAGGACCAAACCAGGGGAGTTGAATCGGCCAGAATTTGAGTTGCATCTTAGTTTTCAAGCACAAACCCAAATCTCCAAGCACAAATCCATCCATGCAGCCCCCAGGAGATCGCTTCCTTTTTCAAAATGACCAGGAAATCGGAATGCTCTGTCCTAAACCCCTAAGTCCAGGCAGGAATCTTCCCTCTGGCAGCAAGGTCCAGTTTAGGAAAAACCTGAGATTTGGTGGCAGAATTTATCAGGAGCTTCATCTACGCAGGAACCCCAAATCCTGTTCCAGCAGGACAATTAAAACCCCTCGTTAAACTCGGATCATCACCCAGGTTCCCGGAACACCCAAATATCCCATATTTGCATAGAGCTCATGTTGATGACTTAGGGCTGGATCCAAACAATTCTCCAAGCCAAATCATTAGGGAGTTCTTTGTCACCCTCTGATGGCCCTTGACTGCCCTGCTTCCTTCCCTCCTTCCCCCACAGAAAACCACCCCCATCCTCTTGAGTTCTTCAGCGCCTCACATCTTTCATGGAAAAAAAACCCGTGGAAAAATTGTGTATTTGCTGCGAGATCGTTTGTGAAATATTCGATATAATTCAAAATTTTCTAGTAAGAATATTTGGGATGCTGTTCTCCCCATCCTCACATGCATTTTCTCCTAGCTGGGATCGGTGTCTGCCTCCCGGCAATAAAAATGGAAAGTTTTAAAAGGAGTTTAAAAGTTGAATTTTTAAAAGTTGAATTAACAGAAAACTACAAAGACTGTTAAGAAAACCAAGTCAGTGTTAATAAAATAGAAGATTTTCTAAAAATTTCACTTGGCTGGGGTTTAAGTGAATCGGACCCTTTTAGTCCTTTCCCTCCAAAAACCTGATTTTTCTTGCAAACTAGCTGTCCCCAGAAATAGATATATTCATTTTTTTTATTTGGATTAATGAAATGGAAATATTAATGATTTCATTTTAGTGCAAGAAATTGAAACGTGAGCCTCAATCTAGACACTCTCAGGTTTACTCAGTCAACATTTGAACGGTAAAAAAATCCAAGCAACCCTCTCAGAGAGTTTTATTTTCTAGACAATCAAAAAACTCCAGAATGCTCCAAGATCCACAAATATAGTTCAGTCACTTCTACAAATAAGGTTCAGTTTATAAGAATTTGTCATCATTACTGGACTAAAGGACTTCGGTTATGAAACTGTTTTACAAAACATCAGGAAATTAAACGACCACAGTTGGAAGATTTACAAGGGCTTTGCACCAAGAGGTTAAATGCACTACAAATACCAGTGCAGCATGTATTCCTTCAGTGAAATACAGTGCATTTATGTGCAAAAATACATTAAAATGTGTATTCCTAAACAAAGTCAAGTACAACGAGCTAAGACTTCAAGATATGTCGTCTGCACGGCCTTTAAAAACCTTTGAGAACGAGATTCTATCAGAAATAACTCCCCTAAAAACGACATTTTTTGATTCTTCATCAAGCACCATAGGAAGGTTTTTAAAACAGCCAACATCATTTTCTCAAAGCTTGTAGAGGCTGGATCTACAAATGGAAGATTTCAGGAAAAAAACATCCAGAAAACTAAGTGGGAAGCACAAGCAAAGGGATTTACATGAACACCCCGCTCACAAGAACGTGGATAAACTACATCCTCTTCTACATACAAAGGCTGCAAGGACTCCACGGAAAACAAAGCAGCACAAAATGACAAATTCAACAGGAAACACCGAGTTTGGTGGTGCCTTTCCCTGGGGAAAAGCCGCCCCTTGCCCACCCCAGATCCCCTGACAGCTCCATTCTCTAGGCACAAGACACACAAGAACAATCTCTAAGACCAAAGACAGCAGGGTGAAGGGAAAGGTCTCTGCAGCCATTCCTGCAGCTCTTGCAACACCCAGACTTCCCAAGGGGTTTGTTTTCCCTGCTCCCAGTGTCTCCACAGGCTCAGAGTCAGCAGAGCTTGGCCAGGAGCTTCCCAACCTTGTGGAGCACGAGCCAGAACCAGGCTCAGCTGATATTCCAGGTCTAGTGGCTTCTACCAATATTTACAATGAGGTGGAATCTTCATGACCAGAACTGGGTCACTAAATTATCATTTTGGATCCTTATTTACATTCCTGCCCCACTTCCATCAGCAAACAACAACAGGGATTATCCGTGGATCTTTCCCAGGTGCTCTCAAGGCAGAAAGTCCCTCCCTTATCTCCTTTATCACCCTTTGGTGTTGGATGGACTCACCAAAAATCCAGCAGTCCAAAAGACAAGCCCTGGGAAGCTGGAAGGGGCATTTGCAAATGTTCCAGCAAGATTTATTCAGGTTTTCAAGAGCACCAAGGAGCTGAAACCACAGCAGGATTTTCAGAGGAGCTCAGCTCCAAATGTGGCACCCACATGAGTTGTCCCTTCGATGTCCCTTAATTCAGATTGACTGAAACAGGGGCTCTAGAGCAGGGAATTCTGTAAAGGTCTTGTCCCAGCTACTACAAACTCAAATTTACAGATGCCCTGGAACAGGGATGACTGAAATTCACCCAAATGAGGGACAGAAAATAAAAATAGCACGTTACGTGGTGACATTCATCAAGAACTTGGACCAGACCACTTCAAAAGAAGTCTCTTTACCTTTTGCTCTTTTCAGCAGCCACCAGTAAAGTGAATTCTTTAAAAAGAACCTCCTTTCTTCTTTCCTCATCCTACCTGGTGTGGCAAGGAACCCTTGGCTGTGCTTGTGAGAGCAGAACCAGCTCTTGCAAATAAATCTGACATCCCAGTGGGACTGTTTCACTGCTGGATGAAGCAGAGGGAGAAGCTGAATTGCTCTTTTTCATCATGTAAAAGAAAAGCATGAGGTATGCAGAAAAAAACCTCCTGGTTAAATCAGAGGGCTCTTGGGTTTTTTAGGTTTGCCAAGTGTAAAAATCTTTACACCAAAACCCTCAAGAAACACCGTCTCAAGTGGGAGGGACTGCTCGCTCTTTGTCAGCCAAATCTGTCTGCAGAATTCTGATCCACCACTTGCTCCAGCCAAAAAGACTCATCCAATTTGCCTTTTCATGAAACACTTGGGAACAGCAGAGTGAAGAAGCATTAACAGTCTTATTTCACAGTATATTTCAGTGTTGTCCCTTTGGCAGGGAACACGAGGTCACCCCTAAGCAAACAGGCTTTCTGGTGGTGCTGGGTTTTCTTCTAAAGCTTCCCAGCCTGAGTTTTGATAGCTCTTATCAACTTGCTGCTGGAAAAGTGACAAAATCTCACCTCCTCTGAAAACCTTTAGCTGCCCCAGCAAAGAAACAGGAGGTTCACAGTGGAGTCTTTTAGAAAAATAAATAAATATTGGATAAAATCGCAGAACATAAACCATGAGAGGATCCCTGAATTCTAAAAGAAATGACAGTAAGAGAGAAAGAAAAGGATTCAAAAAGGGCATTCAGAGCTCTTTTACAGCATAGCTCAGATATTTCACTGCTCCTCAGCTACACCAGGTGTGGATCTGGTTATTCAATCTGCCAGAGTCAGAATTCCCAAGGAACCTGCTTGACAGCTTTTAACTCCTACTGTAAAAAGCTGTAAAGAATTTGGGCTTTTCTCTTAGTCCAAGCCACTAAAACACCATTCTTTGTGCTTAATATTTAAGCCAAGACTACTGATAGCTGAGTGACATTAAAGACACAGCTGAAGATCTGCAGCCCGAGCTCTTAGGAGAGGAAGATGCAGTAAAAATTCAGAAAGAGAAGCCTGATCTCTAAATTCCTGCAATTAAGGACATGTGAAATGTGTTTATTCTTCCTGTCTATCCTTTCAGCAGCAGCAGCATATTTTTGTTTTGTTTTGTGGGTTTTGTGGGTTTTTTTGTTATCCTGGGCTTTCTGCCCTGGTTTCCAGGTCAAATCCAGTCTCAGCAAACACTTACAGTTCATAATTTAGGTAACAGTGTCCTAAGACAGGAAAGTCCCAAGGTAAGAGATGTAAACCACATTTCATGTCATCTTCAGAGAAAAGGTGGTGCCCCTTTCAGATCAGGGATTAAGGACCACCACTCATTATTTGAAGAAATCTGTCCCCAAAACAACCCAGAGGTGTTCCACCTGCAAAACCAAAACCAGGAGGCAGAGAAGCTGCTCGAGTCCAACCTCTGTGAACCCCAGACAGAAGATTCCTCACAGATTTCTGGTGCACAGCACCGAAAACTTAAAAACTACGAAAAATTCCAATTCTCCCCAGTCTTTAATTAAAAAACAGAATAATAAAAACCAGCACAGTGTCACTGATTGGGCCAATGTGCAGTTCTCTGTCGCAGACACTGCTGGGGAACCTCTCCGTGCTCCCCCTCTCCTCTCACTGCTACATCAGAGTTTCTCTGTCCGACAAACCCCGGTGGATTTCCTGCTTGTCATCACCATCATCATCATCAGCTGGCTCATTTTCCTCTCCAGACTCCACGTAGATGGGCCAATCGTTGTCAGCATCCCCTTTTTCCTGGCCTTCTGAGGATGTTTCCATGAGGCTGAGGTTGATGGGCATGGAGTCCTCGTGGGTGGTGGTGACACAAGTGCAGCTGTCGCAGAGCCCGAAGCGCCGCAGCCCCTGGGACAGGCTGTTGGTGAAGGTTCTCCTGCAGCCCTTGCAGATGATGGGTTTGTTGGAGCGATGGACCTGCAGGGAAAACAGCAAAATTGGGGGGAAAAAAAAGCAACCTGATGGGATGGAGAGATTCCCAGAACAGGAAAACAGCCACACTTCAGCTGGAGGGGATCCCATCGTGATTCTGGCCACAAAAATTTGGGCTACTCAAGTGTAAGAATCATGGAATGGTTTGGGTTGGAAAGGTCTTAAAGCTCATCCAGCCCATCCCTGCCATGGGCAGGGACACCTCCCCCAGTCCCAGGTTGCTCCAAGCCCCATCCAACCTGGCCTGGGACACTTCCAGGAATGGAGAATCCACAACCTCATCACCCTCACAGGGCAGAACCCCTTCCCAATATCTAATCTAACAGATTGGGCAAACAAAATGCCCAAATCCTTACTGTCCACTCCAGCAGAAACACCAAATATCCAATGGATGGACCAAAACAACGAACCACACATTATTATTATTATTAACCGAAAAGTTCCTCTCGCTTTGGCAACAATCACTTCCTTTGGGAAATATGACTGGAAAACACCAAGAAAACCTTTGAAATGAATTCCCTGGTGGACACTGCGGGACTCTCACACAGGGAGGGAGACCCGAGAGTCCTGGCCAGGACTTTGAAAAGACGAGAGGAGGTCTCTTGTTGGTTGCTTCAGATTGTTGTTTTAATTAGCGTTATCAGAGAAATGGAGTGCTGGACACAGCACCCTGCAGAGAGTTCAAAAGATGGGCGCCGAAAGAGAGCTTATCACAAATTCTTGGCCCTTTTAAAGGTAATTGACCCAATAGAAGTTTGAAACGAAACATATTTTCACTTTTCTGCCAATGCCCAACAAACCCAGCTCCTGCGTGGGCAGGAACTGCGGGATTTTTCATCCAATCATTCCAAATCACTTCTGTCGCAAGACATGGAGGTATAGAAGAACAAGAAGCCCTGGAGAACAACAACTGTCCTCCATCTTGGCATTTTTAGCTTTTATCTATTTACTACATAAACAACCCCAAAACCTCTAAATTCTTCACCNTCTCTTAGCTCTCTTAGACCTCTTACACCTTTTACATCTCTTCACTATCCTGCTTTCTGTTTTTCTGGCCTGCTTCTAGCTGCAGCTGGCAGCTCCAAGCAGGCCCCCTGTACACAAGCCCTTATCAATAAACCTCACGCTCTAAGACCGGACTTCAGAGATCTCTCGTCTCCATCCATCCCGACCGTCCAAACTGAGCCAGACCCCACAGGGTACCAACAGACACGAGCAGCCAGACTCACGCTGAGCGCGTGGCTCCGCAGGTGCTCCTGGCGGGTGAAGCGCTTGCCGCAGGTCTCGCAGGGGTAGGGCCTCTCCCCGGTGTGGGAGCGGATGTGGCGCTTGAGGATCCCCTTCTGCTTGGCCGTGTAGGGGCAGAACGGGCACTTGTGCAGCTTGATGGGCACCACCAGCACGTCACCTTGGGGAGAAGAACACACACACACACACACACACACACAGGGGGTTAGCTCGGGCATCTCTGCTGTGCTGGCTGCTCGTCCTGCTGGCTGCAAAGCTGAGGCCAGAGAGCTGCACTGTTCCCTCTCCCTGGGCTTGGCTTACCTGGGGTTTCCTCAGCTTGTGCCGTGGCAGAATTCACGCAGCTGCAGGCGCCCTGGAAAACCAGCTGTTGCTCACAACAGCAAAACACATTCATTTTACTTAAAGAAGCCATTTAATTAAGTGCCAAAAATCTGCTTTTAGTGCAATGGGGTCTTTGCTCCATCTCAGCCACTTCCTTTTTTTTTTTTTAATTATTAAACCATTAACATTAAACAGCATCAGAAATGAAAACCTTGAACACAAACTGCAGGCAGGAACAGCATATTTTGTCCATGTGCTTTTATATTTAGATCTGGAAAGATGACTCTTTGTTTCTACTGCCTTCCTGCTGGGAATAACGTGATGAAGAACTCCAATATATTCCCTGACAATGTTTTACTCTTCCTAAAACCAAACCACAAGTAATACACAATTTCTGGAGTCAAAAAGAGAATTAAATTTGAAGATCCTATTTTATATAAACACAGGCATTGCCAAGTTTTTCAGCACCAGCCCAGCTTCCCTTCCAGCAGAAAGGTGGAGATGCGATGCCAAAGGATTAATTTTCCCTGTTCCAGGCACTGATTCAGGGAAATGTTTTGTGTGTCAAGCAGGTGAGGCTGCAGAGCATCCTTTGTATTCAGGTTTATCCAACCCACTATCAAAAAAGGTGTGTCCCGTATTAATGATGTGAGCCAGAGTCATCTCACCCTATTTTGGAGCTTCCCAAAGGATTGCAAATCCCTGCTGGGCATTTAGAGCTTCATTAAAACCCCAACCAACCCAGTTCTTAGTCCTGCCTTGCTTCCAGTGCTCTACAGGTGCCTGTTTCCCTTCCATCTGCCGTGAAGGGGAGCAGGATGATGGAACAGAGGTGGACACTTGGAAAGGAGTGGTGTTTATCTCATCTGTTAAACTGAGTGCACCCTTCTGGTATCAGAACTTTGTAATTCTCATCTCTGGTGCCTTGTGAGAAAGCTGAGGCAGCAGCAGCACTGAAAGCTGAGAAACTCCCACTCTCCTCGATGCTACAATGTCCTGTTTTAGCACAGAAACAGAAGGAATGGGAGGTTTGGTTTCTTTTCCCTCACTCCTACTTAAAACCCATCTCCCACTGACATTTCTGATACGCTGTCAGGACACCTGATGTTCCCTATCAAACTCTGGAAGCATTTCCCTTTTCATGACTCATTAACAGCCTGAAGATGTTGAGGGAGGAAAAAGAGAAGTGAAGTTTGTGTGTTGGATGTTCTTGCCTTGCCACACGTCAAAAAGCACCGGCCTGAGTGGTGCCAGCCCTGCTCTGGGAGCTGCTGGTGACAGTAAACCCAGATTTGTGATTTTATCAGTGCCTCATTGGAAAGCACTCAGAGGATTTGTCAGTTTTATTGGCTTTGAGATCACACAGGCAGCTTGAGCTGGAGATGACATGAAAATAAACTTGCTGGCTACAGTCAGTGCCAGCCCTGAGTGCTGCCCACAGCGCTGTGGCATTTGTCACATCCTCAGCACCTGTGGCACTTGCAGTTTGTCAGAGCCACCTCCTGTCTTCACAAGGCTGTTTGGACAAGGCACTTAATCAAAAACCAGATAAAATGCCCAAATCTTTATTGTCCACATCAGGAGAAATGCACGTGGGCATGATTTTCTTCTTCTCCAGGTGCCTGACACTGCTGCCAGGAAATATTCCTGAGATATTCCAACTGGTGCTGGGCTAGCAGAACCTCAGTGACCAGCAGCTGGAAAGCGAAAAAAGCCTCATCTTTATGCTACACCACAGAGTTTAAAGCTTTCAGTGCTCCTAAAGAACTTGTAGGGATCCCTCTGTTGGATAAAACTGATTCCTGCCCTCTGAAATTGCAAGCAGGAGCAAACAGAGCAGCACTGGCAGGAGCTCCAGTGGGCTGAGGTCGTGCAGCAGGTCCCTCTTGTGGCAGCTCAGCTCCTGTCGGATTGCTCTTTACGACCATCACGAGGGAAAAATTCTTTTAAAAAAAAATCGCACCTGCCATTCAAGGAGGTCCCAGTGAGTTTGTTTATTCAAGCAGAATCGCCCCCACTGGAGTCTGGGGGTGATTTGGGAGCTCCAGTTGCTGCTCCAAAGGGGCTGCAGAGCTCTCAGCAATACTCACCTCCCACGGGCTGCACCGAACAAACGAGTACAGCTGCTTTTTCAAGTGCACAACAAGAGTTTATTTCACTGTGCCAAAATATTCAGCAATAGATTCCTGAACAAGAGTAACAAAAGAAGCGGCCCAACAAAGCTGTTCCCTCCTCGACTCCCCAGCCTGCACCCCCCGAGTCCTCTCACCTGTGTCCTCACCATACCAGTCGCTGTGAATGTCCATCATGGAACTCACGGCTACTCCTGCATCCTCAGCCCTACCCTCAAATCCCCGGACAAAGTGATGCACCACGTCCTCCTTCCTCTGGGCCGAGCTGTTGCGCAGCAGAGCCTCCAGGAACTGCTTCATGTGGTAATTATTGCACGCCAGCTCCACGGGCTGCCCCTCTTCCATCTGCTCCAGGGACATCGGCGTGGCAAACTGGGGCAGCCGCTCGCCCACCTCCACCTCCACCTCGTCGGGGTCGAACTCCACTTTGGGTTCCAGCCCTTTGGGCAGCGAGGAGTCATCGGGGGAGTCACCACTCAGAGGGTCCCTGACCACCAGCTGCAGGGGGTGGCAGCCGCTGCAGTCCCCGCAGGGAGGCTCCCGCTGGCATTCCGGAATCCTCTCCTTCTCCTGCAGCGAGGACACGGAGGCAGAGCTCTTGGAGCCCAACGAGGTGCCCTCCCTGGCTGAGCTCCCGCTGTCAGCCTGGTAGAAAGCCGCTTCCCTCTCCATCTTCCTGCAGATGTCCAAGGAGGACCTGATGTAGGTTTTGCAGAAGTTGACCACGTCGGTCATCTGCAGGTAGCTGGCGGCCGACATCACCTCGATCACGTTCTCCCCGCACAGATCCAGCTTCCCAGAGTAGAGGAAATCCAGGATGACGGAGAAAGCCTCGGAGGTGACGATGTCCAGCGAGGCCGTGCTGTGGCGGCCGCTGTCCTGGATGTAGTGGATGAGCAGCGCTCGGAAGTAGCCGCTGTTGGCGAACAGGATGTTCTTGTGGGCTTTGAAGATCCTGCCCTCCACGATGATGCTGCAGTCGCAGAAGAAATCCCGCTTGCGCTGCTCGTTCAGCTCCCCCAGCAGTTTGGTGTAGTACGACTGCACCTCCATGGCTGTGCCGGCAACAGAGCGAGCCGTCAGCACCGGCACCCGCGGGGACACCGCCACCGCCACCCCCTCCCAGCGCCGCGGGGACACCGCCCATACCGGGGACAGCGGGAGCCGCGTCGGCAAGAACCGTCCTGCCCGGTACCGGGGGTCCCACACCCCTCCAAGAACCATCCCGCCCGGTACCGGGGGTCCCACACCCCTCCAAGGACCGCCCTGCCCGGTACCGGGGGTCCCACACCCCTCCAAGGACCGTCCCGCCCGGTACCGGGGGTCCCACACCCCTCCAAGGACCGTCCCGCCCGGTACCGGGGGTCCCACACCCCTCCAAGGACCGCCCTGCCCGGTACCGGGGGTCCCACACCCCTCCAAGGACCGTCCTACCCGGTACCGGCGGTCTCACACCCCTCCAAGGACCGTCCTGCCCGGTACCGGGGG
>VZRS01005244.1:0-18392 GCA_013398055.1 Ifrita kowaldi | reverse complement strand
GGTTGGAAAAGACCTTCAGGACCCTGGAATCTGAGCTCTCCAGCTGTTCCGCTGCCCTGCACCGTGAGCTGGGCCGGGCTGAGGGCGGCACAGGCTGCGGGAGGAGGAGGACGGATGGCCGGGGCTGTTATCCCGGTCGGGGGATGCAGCAGAAGGGCTGGAGCCGAGGATGCTGCCGGGGCCCGCCCTGCTCGGGGAGGGGCTCGGGGATCGGGGGGGTCCCGGCTCGGTCATCCCGGTCCCTCCGCTGTCCCCGCGCCGAGGGACTCTCCCACCCCCGTGTGGCTGTGCCCGGCCGTGCATCTCCTGCCCTCGCGGGACCGGCCTGGGGGACACGGGGACACGGGGGACACAAGGGCCACCACACCCACCCCATCACTGCACTGGGGGACTGGAGCCACAGGGGACACGGGCTTGTTCTTCCCAAAATTCCTTATCCGTCCCCCGGTGCTGCAGCCCAGCCTGGCTCCAAAGGGCTGCCATGGATGTTCCCACTGGATGTTCCAGCCACATCCCGAACCAGCAGCTCCTTCTCTCATGACTCCGCTCTCGCTGTTCCAAACCATCCGTGGGACACGGGGTTGGAAAAGCCCTCAGAGACCATCGAGTCCAACCATCCCTCAGCACTGCCAAGGCCACCACTGACCCGTGTCCCCAAGTGCCACATCCACACGGCTTTAAACCCCTCCAGGGATGGGGACTCCAGCTCGTTCCAGGCCTGAACATCCCTTGCCATGAAGAAATTTTCCCAATATCCAACCAAAATCTCCCTAGTGCATCTTGAGGCCATTTCTGGCAATGGATGGATGGGGAGACCTCGGCATTTTTCTCCCAGTCTCAGTCTCCACCAGGGCCAGCCCAGAGTTTCCCAGCACTCTGGCTCAGCGGGGCCCCGAACAAAGCTCGGGGTGTTTTTCCCTGCAGGACTGCCTGGCTTTCCTCCAGCTCCGGGCGAATTCCCGCAGATCCGGGTCAGCTGGATGTTCCGTGCCGTCCCACACCCGCGAGCTCCCCTTGTCAGCATTACGAACCCATCAGGCCCCGGCGAGATAACGAGGCCCAGGCTCTGCCATCTCTCCCCAGATCTGCGGATATTCCAAGCCGCTCTAAGATCAGGGTTGGATTTTCAGGCAGGCAGCTGAGGACTTCAAAGGCACCGGTGCTAATCTGTTGGAAAACCTACCCGACTGCCCGGGAGCATCTGCCTGGTGGGCGGGGTGGCACTGCCCGGTCCCGCCACAGCTCGGTGTCACTTGGGCAGAGACGCGGGAGAGATCTGGGGTTTCCAAGGGGCTGCCTTTGGGATGAGAACACAAATCCAGGCTTTACCCACCTTCCCGGGGCTGTTAAACTTCCAGGTTTAACAGGGGAGAAGGAGGAGGGTTTGCTGTGATTTCCCCATCCCTGAGGATTTGTGCTCAGGAGAGGCACAAAGGGTTTGGGGATGAAACTCCCCCTGGCTGCTGCGGGAATAAACGTTCTGCCCCAAAACAGAAGGAGGGTAGGGAGAGACGGGATATTGGGAAGGAATTGTTCCCTGTGAGAGGGGTGAGGCCCTGACACAGGTTGCCCAGAGAAGTTGTGGCTGCCCCTGGATCCCTGGGAGTGTCCAAGGCCAGGCTGGATGGAGCTTGGAGCAGCCTGGGACAGTGGGAGGTGTCCCTGCCCACGGCAGGGGTGGCAGTGGATGGGCTTCAAGGTCCCTTCCCACCCAAGCAATCCCAGGATTCTGTGATCCTATGACACCCGGAGCTGTTCCAAAGCCTTCCCCGGGGCTGGGAAGCAGAGCACAGATCCTGCATCTTTGGGGCTCCCTGGCAGACCCCGAGGGGGTCTGTCCCTGCCATTCCCGATCTCCTTAGTGCCACACAGAGAGGGCAGAGACATTCCCCCGCAGCCATCCCTGGGAACTCCCCCCAGCCAGCCGGGTTTGCTGGAAGCCCGGCAGGGATGGAGCGCGGGATCACAGAGGATGGTTCATAACCCGAGAGGGACGGGACAGCAGCAAATCACCTCTGTTACGAGCCTGGCCATAAAACCCCTGGCAGGGAACGGAGCTGCTCCCCCCTCCCGCCGTGCCCAATCAATTAGCGCTGAGTAATTGCAGCCCATTAGGGCCGGCCGTGCCGGGGGAGCTCTGGACCTGCTGCAGAAAGGCTGGGCTAATGCTCGGCGCGGCTCCCAGGGCTCCTGCCCACCACACAGCCCCCAAAATCGATAGCAGCAGGAAATTGTTGCTAAGGCAGCTCCAGGTCAGCGCTCGGCATCTCAGACATGCACTGGGCCGTGAGTAATCCCGAGGAACAACCACGGAGGACATTCCCAACCAGGGAAAGGGTGGGGAGAACTCCGTACAAGTGCCCCGTCCCCGGGAGTGTCCAAGACTGGAACGATCCGGTCTGCGGAAGGCGTCCCTGACCATGGCAGGGGTGGGAATGGATGAGTTTTACGGTCTCTTCCAACCCAACCATCCCAGGATTCCATGGAATAACAGCTGCTAGATGTGTGCTAGATCCCACAACAGGGACCTTTCCCTGCATGGAGAGAAACACCTAAAAGCAGGAGAGGAAAAATCCCCTCTGGCCTGCCCTGGGGCCGGGGCTCGGCGTTCTGAGCACAGGACGAAGCATTCCCAGTGCTGGGGCTGCCCGAGGATTTCAATGGGATTGGCCTGGGCTAACACACTGTGATCAAAGCTAATCTCTGATTAGCCACACTGAGGAGATTTAATTTAGTTTAAAGCCTTACCTGAAATGCAGAACTGGGTATTATTGCCTATCTGAGCAGGGCTGCTGCTGTAAAGCTGCAGTATTTATAGGAGAATTAAACCCTCCCTGCGAGCATCGCCCGAGGAGGCAGCAGAGCTGAGCGTGGCATCGCCGGCTCCAAACACCCAAAAATCACCCCTCGCTCACAGAAATGTCACAAGGTTTTAAAATGTCGTTTGTTTGCTCTTATTTCTATTTCGTTTGAGAGAGCAGAGTTCACATTTTCAAGCTAGGGGGGTTGAAATCTGCCCCTCTCATCTCAGGAAGGGGAGATTTTCATCCAGCGCCACTCCGGGAGCTGGAAGTTCGGCAAAATCCACTGAAAGGTTTGGCTGCTCCTGTGCGAGGTGTTGGGGGCTGGATGGAACCCCTGAACCCCACGGGAAAACCCCATGGGGGCTGATTCCCTGCCACGCTGCAGAGCCTCGTGTGGCTCCCAGCTGGATGCCCACGTTGCTTTTCCAGGCGCTTCCAGGGGAGTTTCCAGAGATCCACAAGCTCAGGAGAGCGTTTTCCCACCACTCTGAGGGACAATCTCCATGCCCGCACTGCAGGTGTGGCACTTGGGGACACGGATTACAGAATCCCAGAATCCCTGAGGCTGGAAAAGCCCTCCCAGACCATCGAGTCCAAGCTGTGCCCCATCCCCACCTTGTCCCCAGCCCAGAGCACTGAGTGCCACCTCCAGGCCTTCCTTGGACACCTCCAGGGACGGGGACTCCAAACCTCCCTGGGCAGTTCCAATGCCTGACCACCCTTTCCAGGCAGAAATTCCTCCTCATGTCCAACCTGAGCCTCCCCTGGTGCAGCTTAACCCGATGTGCTCATCCTGTCCCTGTTCCCTGGGAGCAGAGCCCGACCCGCCCTGGCTGCTCCCTGCCGGGTGCGATTCCTGCTCCCGCTGCTGGGAATTTCAGGCCCCGAGGGCTTTTCTGGGCCAGCCCATCCCGGCAGCCGGGAGGTCCAGGGTGCCGGGAAGCAGGGAGGGGTAACTGCAGCCCTCCCCACGCCTCATTTCCTTGGGAAATCAGAGCAAGGGGAAAAAATAACCGTAAGCGAACTAATTCCTATTAGGAACGAGCTCCTCTCTCCCCTCATCTCCTGCGAGCGTTCTTGATTAGCTGATAAATGATTAATGGTGCCAAGAAAAGCCGGCTCCTTCATCTCCTGCTTTCATCCCCCAGCCGCCTCCGGGGGACTCCGAATGTCACGGGCAGATGAAAGGGGCCCCCCCGAGACCCCACGGGTCCAAATCTCCCGGGAGGAGAGGCCGAACCCCTCCCTCTGAGCCTTCATCCCCTGCCTCAGCCTGGGAGTGCATCCTCTGCCTCCTCTGAGCGCTCCCTGGTTTCCCTTTCCCGGGAAGCAGAGGCAGGGAAAGCACGGGAAGCGGCAGGCACGTCCCCGGAATCCATCGCTGCTGACAAGGGCTCTATTTTAATGCTCCTAACAGCAATTTTTATTCCAGCACTATGGGAAGGCACTTAGATTTCTGTGCAGTTTTTACTTTTTAATCTCCCATACTTCTTGCCGGTGTCAAAGTGTCACCAGTTAATAGTCTGACTGGAAAAAGGAGTGTTTCAGATCTTGTTCCCTCGTCCACGCTGTGAATACATTAGAGAGGCACTGAATGATTTAAGAGGGATTTTTCTCCCTCGGAACAGGCAGGAAAGGCAAACGTGGGAGTGCAGGAGGGGCCCAGCCTCGCTGCTCCGAGATAAAAAGATGGGCAGTGCTTTCTGCTCCGGGCTCCCCTGAGGCAGCGGGATTTGAGGTGGGGAAAGCACCGCTGGCACCTCCTCATCCCTCAGAAATTCCCGGCGACGCTGCCTCACCTGGGACACTCCAGTTTGACTCTCCCAAGCAGTTTCCCCCCAAGGACTGCGTCATTCCGTGGGCACTGAGCACCAGAAAAGCGGACAGAGGTTCTGGAGCTCGAGGAAAAGCCTGGGAAGCGCGGCGTTCCCATTGGAGTTATCCCAGGTAAGGGGCAGAGCATTCCCTGTGGACAGCGGCCCACCCCTGGCAGCAGTGGGAACGCCCAGTCTCACCCATTTCTGCTGGAGCAGGCTCCAAGGATGCTGCCTCTGGTCCCAAACATTCCGCCCCTCCCTGCTCCCGGGGGATGTCCGGGGGTGCTTTAGGGATGCTCCCAAGGCCCTGGATAATGAGAGCGGGAGATCAAAGCTCCCCGGCTGTACCAGCCCTCAGCAGCAGCCGCCTCTTGGCAGCCCATCCACCAATTCCAGCCAATTAGTTCATTAATCCGTCCCTCATTAATCTGTCCCCGCCCAGGCACCGGGAAGGGCTGGGGGAAACACAGAGCGGAGCTGGGACGGGGATGGGGCAGCAGGGAGGCCAGGCAACCTTATTAATAATAATATTATTATTGTTATTATTGCTATTGCTGTTGCTTATTATTAATAATAATTATTATCATCATTATTATGAACATCTGTAAAGATCATCTGCAGCCCATTAATTCCCCCCAGCAGGATTCCATAGGAAACCTGCTGAGGCCTGGCATGTCCAGAGGGACTCTGGGAATTCTTGGGCTAAGTCAGGCCTTACCCAGGGTCTGGCAGCCTTTCTCTCCCAATATATCAATGTCTGATATCTGCCCCAGTATATCAATATCTGATATCTCTCACAACATATCAATATCTGATATCTCCCACTATATTGATAAGGTGCCCACAGCAGGCGCTGGATCCGGGGAGCACCGACAGCTCTACCCATCCACAGTTAGTGGAAGGAAAAGGGGCATTAATTGTGGAAGGAAAAGGGAGGCAGAGGAAAGCCCGGGATTTCCATGGCATCGTTTTGCACAGCTCAGCCCTGGCTGCCATGACGCTCCAGCTCCCGGGATTACCTGTCAGGCCTCTGTGAATTTTAAATAAAAGGTAAAAGGGTTTAACTGGAACACGACACCTCTGAGCACTCAGGAACAGCTCAGCTCTGCTTCCCACTGTGCCAGGGATGTGCCAGAGCCGGATCCACTCCGGGCAACGCTGCACATCCAGGGCCTGCCTGACACGATGGCAAACACATTCCCTGCTCACACATTCCCTGCTCACACATTCCCTGCTCTGCCCTTCTCCTGCAGCACAGGAGTTTGGAGCCACTCCTGGGCTTTGCTTCCAGCTCATCCCAAACCAAACCCACACATAAACAACAGCTCTGCTCACAGAGGCACCCACGGGTGCTGCCCAGGTGGGCTTTGGGGAGGGGGATTGAACATTCCAATGCTTCTTCCAGCTCAGATGGGAGAGAGGAGAAGGCTTGGTTTGGGTGGGAAGGGACCTTAGACATCATCCAGTGCCACCCCATTCCAGGGGCAGGGACACCTCCCACTGTCCCAGGCTGCTCCAAGCCCCGTCCAACCTGGCCTTGGACATTCCAGGGATCCAGGGGCAGCCACAGCTGCTCTGGACACTCTGTGCCAGGGCTCACCACCCTCACAAGGAACAGTTGCTTCCCATTATCCATCAATCCCTGTCCTCTGGCAGTGGGAAGCCATTCCCTGTGTCCTGTCCCTCCATCCCTTGTCCCCAGTCCCTCTCCAGCTCTCCTGGAGCCCCTTTAGGCTCTAAGTTCTCCTCAGAACCTTCCCTTCCCCAGGTGAACACCCCCAGCTCTCACAGCCTGTTCCCAGAGCAGAGGAGCTCCAGCCCTCGGACCATTTCCATGGATTCTGTGATCCCAAAGCAGCTCCACCCCTCTGGTGCCATGCTCACGGGGCTGGTGGGGAATTGCACTGCTCGGGCTGAGCAGGAGGAGCCTTCGGGATCCCCAGTCCTTGGGCTACCAGCTACGGGGGGAGGTTGCCACATAAGGGCAGTGACTTTGCCATCGTCCCTGGGAGCTCCAGCAGAGCAGGACATGGAGCACCAGGAATGCCAGGAGGGAGCTCCCAGCCCGGTGCTCACCCCATTTGCATTTCCCCGGATTAATGAGGCTGCTGAGCAGGAGACCTCGATGTCTCTTTAAAGCACCTGCATTTAGAGCTGAACGCAGAACCTTCCACGAGCACTCTGCGCATCTACAGTCCCACAGAACCAGGGATTTATGGCCTGGATCACACCTGCAGGGCTCTGGGATCCCACTGCTCGGCGGGTCCTGGTTTTCCATGGATATTTCTTTGCGGAGCAGCGAGTGCCAGTGATGGATGGGGAGCGCTGCGGTCGGGGCGAGCCCGTTCTGAGCCACGGCCCCGCTGCCAGGGCCGGGCATTAATTATTAACTCCGACCAGGAGATTTGCCACTCTCCCAGCACCAGGCGCTGCAATCGTTCCCTACATAAAAGAGCATTAAGTGAAAGCCGGGATAAAGCCGATCGCTCGGCAAAGTGACGTCCCCGCTTTCAAGGCCTATTGCTCGGCAGGAAAATTTACAATCCTTTAATTCCATTTACAAGGCGGCAACACAAAAGGGAGCTGGAGACGGAGGCTGGAAGCCGGGAGACTGAAGGGGAGGAATAAAATAAACAGGAGTCCAAGGGAGCCGGGATCAGGCCCCCCTCCTCTGAAATTCAGCCGCTCATTAAATTCCAGCCGGGATTAGAGGCGGGAAGCGCCGGGCAAGGCTCTCGCTGCTGTTCAATGGGAGGTATATTAAGTTATATAGGTTCCATCTTGTCCCTATTCACGCCGAGCTGGGTTGTCTATACCCGAGCAGCTCGGCGTAATTTGCTTATAAATAATTGACTTCTTGGCGATTAAAATCTCTGGAGGGGCTCCGGGTTTATTCACAACAAGCCGCCTCGGCCTGCCGTGCAAATTAGGCCTTTCAAACCTGTCTCATCTCCAACAGAAATGTTATGAAGAGTGATTTTTTTATCCCCTGTAATAACCTTCAACTAACCTTTAAACTGAAGTGAATAATTTAAATCTTATTTTCATATCAATGGGGGAGTCAAGCCAAGCAATTATCTTTTATCTGTATACTCTGTCGTCAGAGCGAGGCATAATAAAGTTTTCCCAAGTGGGCAGAGTGAGGCAGGAGAGGAGGAGAGAGCGGGAGCGCGCTGGGATCTGAAGCCATTAATGCGGCGATGAATTATTCAGTAATGAGGACAAGATCTGCCAGCGAGGATCCGCCAGCGCCCGCCGGTGCTCGACTCAAATCGCCGCATATTCGGCACAATCAGAGCCGGCCGGGCTGGGTGGGTGGGCGGCACCCCCTGCCCGGGGAGGCTGCACCCCCGCCCAGGGTGAGGGACCAAAAAACGGGGAAAAAGGACAAAAAATCCCCCCCCAAAATCCACCCCCATCCAAGGCGCTGAGGGGGAGCGGGGGTGGAATTCCCCCCCGTGCTCGTTAAGATTCTCCCTCCTCCCCCCGTCCTGCCGGACCCTCCGTGATCTCCTTTTCCATTAATTCATAAAACATCCTCCCTGCGATCGAGGCGCTGATTGCAGCGGCAGCCGAGCCGGAGCTGCTGGAATATCGCACGTTCCAAGCCCAGCCCGGGCCGGGGAAAACGCGGCCTGGCATCAGAAATTCATCCCTTGCCTTGGCCCGCGGCGGGGAGGAGAGGGATGGGGGACTGGGATGGCTGAGCGGGGCTGGGAGCGGGGAGAAGCCAGGGAAAAAGGAAAACCATGGTTAAACTGCTGCTCTGAGGTTCTCCGAAGTGCCAGAGGCAGATCCCTCTTTTCCAGCTGGAATGAGGCTTTAACCTGCAGGTCCCACTGCAGCCACAACCACCCGGCGCTCTCCTCGAAGTTTAAGATCTCCAAATTCCCCTGGCATTATCCATAAAAAAGACGCTGGCGCCTCACACCGCTGCCTTCCGGGGATTAATTGGTGTCACCAAATCCAGTGGGAGGAACTGGGACGGTCGGGGCTGGGACCCTCCTCCCGCGGCTGAGCCACATCCGTCACAGCACCCCCGGCAGCCTGGAAATGTTTGCACTGCAGCAAAGGCCGGCCCGGGGGTTTCCTCTTTGGGTTTTTTCACCCATCGCTGGCGGAGGGCTGGGAAATGATGGACAATCGGGAAAATCCCAGCGGGTGGGAGCCGGTGGCTGGTGCAGAAAAGCCGGACCCAGAGCAATCCCAGGGAGGGAACAGCGCTGGATTAGATGTCAGGGCAGCTCTGGCACCGAGCATTAAATATCTTCATGTAATCTTTCCACTTAAACCAATGATTAAACAGATTTAGCAGATGATTAAACAAATAAAGATTAATGAAACAAGCAAAGCAATCAAATCTTTATGGGGGAATAAATGCGTGATCCAAAACAATATTAGGACAAATTGTCTAAAACTAATCGAGGCTGTGCTGCTTTTGTCTAAACAGCGTTTGTTATGTTCGCACTTGGGTGCAATCAAAATATTTGCTCAAACCAGGATGGAACTGAAAATCCAAAACACCATCGAGGATGAAAGGAAAAATAAGGAATGTTTTGCAGGATTCCCTGCGCTCCCGGGCCAAACTGGCAGCTCCTGCCCGGCCTGGGTGCCCGAGGGGGCTTTGGGATCCCATGGGAGCTGGGCTGGGGATGGAGAAGATCGGGATGGCCCCGGGAATGGCGAGGGATGGGACAGCTGGAGCACAGCCAGAGGGACCCTGGAGCAGCTCCAGCCCCACAGCCACTGGTGCTGGTCCCTCTTTAATTAATTTTATGGGAACTAGAGGATCTCCAAGGTCCCTCCAACCCAGCCCATCCCATAATTCCATGAACTCACAGCTTTGGTTGCTCCAGCAGCAGCAGCGCCGGGGTTTAGAGCTGTAAGTCTTTTTCTTTCATCAATTTTGCATAGCGGAAGATCGTGTTTGCTCTAAATACTTTTGTTTTTAAAGCCTCCTAAATTTTTGAAATGAAAATAACAAGGGGGAGAAAAGAGAAAAGACTTTTCCAGACAAACTGTCAGGAGGCTGCAGCCGCCAACAAACACAAACAGAGCTGTGCTTAATTAGGGGGGAAGGGAACGAGGTGCCAGATCCAGGGATAGCCGTGCCCGTTCCCGGGGCTGCAGCACACGTGGGAACACGGATGTGCCAGGCTGCAGCACCCCGGGGTGTGCCAGGACTGTCCCTGCTGGGAATGGGGTGTCCCAATGTGGATTTTGGCGTTTTCCTTGGCATTGGGATGGTGCTCTTGGACAAAACCACCCCAACTGATTTGACTGCTGCCCCTAAACCTTTCCTGAGGAAATGGGGTGTCCACTTAACGCTAATGCACACCCCTGTTCCCAAAAATAGTGGGGTGGGATGGGGGGAATCCCTCATTTTCCAGGGATAAATCAGATCCCTCCCTCTGAGACAGACCTGAAGCTAAGGGCAGAAACAGCCCCACCTCGCAGCCCTTTGGCCTGCTGAGGTGGAGGTGAACATCCCTGCAGGGTGGGGGTCAGGGAATCACAGCATCGTGGAATTGTTTCGGTTGGAAAGGCCCTCGGAGACCAACGAGTCCAACCATTCCCAAGGCCACCATAACCCATGTCCCCAAGTGCCACACCCACAGGCCTTTAAATCCCTGCAGGAATGGGGCTGCACCCCTGCCCTGGGCACTGCCAGAGCCTCTGTCCCTGTCCTCCTGTCCCCTCTGTCCCCCCAGCCGGAACGGGGCCATCCGCTGCGGGGCACAGCAGCAATTCCAGCGGGAATTCCTGCCCCATCCCCTGCGGCAGGGCAAGGGCAGGAGCAGGTGCGGGATGCCGAGGGCACGGGGGGAGCTCCAACAGCTTTGGCCCCTGTGCCACGCCCGGCAGCCGCAGCCCAGCCCCTGTCACCGTCCCTCGTGGCCCGGAGGTCCCCACAGCCCCCGGTGCTCCCACTTCCAATGGGAATTCTGGACCCTCCCGCTGAGCCGCTGCCTCGGCTCTGCTTCGGCACAGAGAGGAGATTTGCATCCAGCAGCTGCAGCAGGAGAATCCAGCAAATCCATGACATGAATTCCAAGTCTCCCTCCCTCAAGGAAAGGCTGGAGCCAGCTCAGCATCCCTCCTCTCTCCCCCCTCGTTCTTTTTTTTTTTTTTTTTTGGAGACTCATTACTATATTGTGGATATTCTCCACTAAAGGGCATCTCTTTGAATGCATTTGCTTTTTTATTAATGTGTGCTAAGACAAGTCAAGCCTGATTATCATGAAGACAATTGCTGAATTCCCTCCTGGAGAAATCTCATCTAGACTGTGTAGGCGTTTTAATTTCAGAGACCCATTAATTGGCACAATTGCTTAAGCAGCTGCTTTCCGTGTCATTTTAGGACCACTTTATGAAAAACAAAGCTTTAAAAAAAAAAAAGAAAAAAAAAAAAGAAGAAAAAAATATATGACAGGCCAGAGCTTTCTACATGGCAACATAATTAATGCAAGGAGCTTCCTTGGAGCAGCAGAGCAACAAAAAGCCACCAAAATACGGCTGCCCTGCGCTGGCTGCGCGTGGGGAGCGGAGCCCAGCACCCACCTCCCTCTGGAAATCAGCTGGGAAACCTGCTCAGCGCCCTGTGCTGCCTCAAACACCTCCTTGCCCCGGGATCTGTGGGAAATAAACCCTTGGGGCCGAGGGGAAGGCAGAGGGGTCCGGCAGGAGCCAGCCCAGCGCTCTCCGAGGTGGGCTCAGCCCCGGAGTGATGCCCAGAGGGTGGGGGGGTCCGGGGGTCCCTCCCTGCTCAGGGGGTGATGAGGAGGGGTCCAGAGGAGGGGGAGGCCCTGGCAGGGAGGTGAGAGAAGCAGCAGGTCCGGAGGGCTCCAAAGGCTCTGTGCTGACCCCAAACGTGGCTGCTCCGAGCGCTGCTTCCATCCCGGCACATCCTGGCACATCCATCGGCCCTTGGGGCAATGCCGGTGCTGAGGGGACTGGGACANCCAAACGTGGCTGCTCCGAGCGCTGCTTCCATCCCGGCACATCCTGGCACATCCATCGGCCCTTGGGGCAATGCCGGTGCTGAGGGGACTGGGACAGGTGGGGGCAGGTGGTGACAGAGCCCTCGTGGGGACCTCAGGCTCCCCGGAGGTCCCTGGATGCTGGCCTACACAGGCCGTGCACAGCTCCCAGAATTAGGTTAATTATTGAATTAATGAAGAAGCAATCCTTCACTCCGGGAGCAGTGGCCAGCCCGAGTTCTGTGCTGGTCTTTGCCACAGGCAAAAATACACATTCCCATTTATTAATAAATAAAGCCCTATCAGTACCCTAAATTATCAGTGGAATATATTTGCTAACCCAAAGCAATAGTAGGAACAATTACTTATTAATAAAGCAATAGCTAAATCTAATTACATCCCCATCAGATCCTGCAAGTAATAAAACCACAGTTGCCTTCCAGAGCTGAGGGACCTGCTGACCTCAAATCAAAGTTTAAACCATCCATCAGCTCCCAATACATTCCCAGCACATCCAGCAATTACCATGCCCTCCATCGGCTCCCCCGGCAGGGGCAGGGGTCACCCCATGTGCTGCATGGCTGTGAGCAGGAACAGAGCCTCAGAAATCTCATTATCCTGTTAACCATACATTTATCTGACAAGATAAAAGAGACTAGGTGACCAAGCTATCATTAAAGATTAATAGAAAGTATAAAAAATTCAGCTGCAACCAGCATTACTGTTTAGTGCCTGTGATAGGCCTGACAGGATTATTAATCAGGCAGCCAAAAAGATTTAGGGCTTTGCTCTTGGTTTTTTCGTTTCAAGTCTGCGGTGTCGTCCCCTCTCCCCAGCAGGCAGAGCCCAGGTCAGGGGGGCTGCTGGTTAATTGGTGCTGGGGGTTTGGAAGGGGTGGCTCGGATCAATTATTAAATCCCGGGGCCGAGGTGAGGACGGGGCGGGGGCCGGGATGCTCCGGAGAGGGCCGGGGTGTTTATGGCAGCGGCTCCTCTCCCGTGCCAGGCTATTAATAAATTGTACAGATCAATGCCAGGATTAATTTTAATCGAGGGCTACAAGGATCACGCAGCTCCCAGGGTGATTTTCTCCTCATTCTTAATTCCATTTAAGTTTAACATGAAAGATTCCCAGGTAACACCTACACAGGAAGAAACGAGATTTCCCTGTTTTTAAGTCTTAAGTATTCTTTTTATTCTGCTTTGCTTTTTCCCTTTTGATCATAAATCAATGTCCGTCGCCGCTTTCCCGGGAAGCCGGGCTGCAGGCAGGGCTGCCCTGCATTTCCCCACCTGCCACGGAGAAAAACCAATACATCAGGGAAGGTGTTTTCTAAAAAAACTCCATGGAGGTGGAGCCGGGGTGGAAGGGGGGTCCCCAGCACCCCCCAGCTCCCCTCATCCCTCCCCCGCAGCGTTCCTTGCCTGGATTTCTCTCCAAACACACTTTCAAAGTAGGAAATATCACTGAAAGCTTTATCAGCCTTTGTGGGTCCATCCCAGGGGGTTGGAACGAGATAATCCGCACGGTCCCTTCCAACCCAAACTTTTCTGGGATTCTGGGATTCCATGAAAACCAATCTTTTATTTTCTCACATGAAAATATCCCAGTGGGACCTTGGAGCGGCTCGGACCAGCACAGCCTTTCCCACAAAAATGGGACACACCAGAGCAATGCCTGTGAGCATCCCAGGGGGATAATTTACCTTCAAACAACCCAAAAAAATATTTTTTTCCCTGAAAAAAGTGCAAATCAACCTGTGGAAGCCCTGATGTCCCAGGAAAGGATCCGAGCAAGAGGCAAACGGAGCAGGGAAACCTGGAGGTGTCTGAGCACAGCCCAGAGCCTGGCTGGGAACACAGTCTCCATAAGGACGTGGTTTCCATCCCAGCAGCTCATGGAATCCTTCACAGGGAGACTTCTCTGCTGCAAAAATCACATTTTAAAGCATTTCCCCCCCTCCCTCCGAATTTCCGTGTTTTCAATCAATTCCCTCCATTGTGTGGGATCCTGCAATCGGGAATTAATCATCAAACGTAACTGGAATTATGCACAGAACAAACTGGGCCTGGAGAGGTGCTCAGGGAGGTTTGGTGACACGGGATGGGGGTGACCTGCGCTGGGGTGCAGTGGAGGGATCTTCCCCCTGGGACTCGATGTGGGCCAGCTCTTTCCAATGAGGAGCCTTTCCAGCCACCTGCAGCAGCCTCAGAACAAGTTCCTGCTTTTCCAGCGATGCAGAGATCCTGCAAATCTGCACGGAATTCGTGAATGGTTCGGGTTGGGTCTTAAAAGCTCATCCAGTCCCACCCTTGCCATGGGCAGGGACACCTCCAACTATCTCCAAGCCCCACTGTCCAACCTGGCCTTGGACACTTCCAGGGATCCAGGGGCAGCCACAGCTTCTCTGGGCACCCTGTTCCAGCCCCTCACCACCCTCCCAGGGAACAATTCCTTCCCAATATCCCATCTATCCCTGCCCTCTGGCAGTGGGAAGCCGTTCCCCCTGGTAACTCCATCCCTGGTCCCACACCTACGCTGGACTCAGGAGTTTTCCAAGAGAAGGCTCCTGCAGAATTCCTGCCTGCAGGAACAGGCCATGCAGGCAGCCAGGGAAGAAGCCCTGCATTTGCATCACCTTCTGCATTCCATGCTGCTGCCGGCCTTTGAGCCAGGATGCCGAAAAGCCTGGGAGTCTCCTGGTTTTGCATCCGTGCAGGAACTGCCGGGGAGCTGCTGCCGAACCCCAAATAAATCAATTCCAGTTCTGCAGGCCGAGCGCGGGGAGCAGGGCCTGGATAATCCCCAGCTGCAGGAAGGTAGGACTTGGCTTCCCGGCCTCTTTGAAGCTCACAAGAGTGAGATAAAAGAGAAATGTTAAAGCTTCTCCAGAGTGAGCGGGAGGGGATCCGGGGAGCGGCCGCGCCGGCGCTTTGCCGGTGTCATGGCACGGCAGAGCTCGGATCTTTCCGGCTCTGACAAGCCTGGGATGAAAGGGAAACCTCCAGCACATCCCCTGTGCTTCAGTGAGCAAACCCCACGAGTTCCTCCCGCCTCTGAGGCCTCACGTCGATGCCATCGGGGTTGTTGCTCAGTTTGGGGCAAAAAGGGCTGGTTTCAGCTGTGTGACATCGCGTGCAGCCGGGCCCGGCACGGGGGCGTCATTCCTGGGAGAGGAAAAGCAAATCCACATTGATCCAAAGCTCAATTCATCTCACAGGGGTCCAAACCACAAGGAAACAGCTGGAAATACAAAACATTCCTGGGTTTTTGTGGTATCCCTGCCCCGAGGGCTGGGAGGATCCCTCAGTCCAATGGAAACCAGGTGCCAGGAGCTGCTGGAGGTGGGCTCGGGCTGGGGAGGCTGACCAGGCAGGCTTTGGTTCCAGGGACATCTCATTCCAACAAAATCCATGTGATTCTTGCTAAAAATAATCCCCCATATCCCCATTTCTCCCGGCCTGGAGTGTTGTGGCTGCATGAACACATCCATGTTCCCACAGGATTCTCCAACCTCTCCGAGTGATCCAGGGATGCTGCTGCTCTCCTTGGAGGCTCCAGGCAGAAGCTCTTCCTATGCTGGGGACTGGAAACACTTGGGAGGAGAATCCATTCCTTTCGTGGGGAGGAACTGTCCGAAGTCGATGGAAGATAAAGTCCAATTAATTATTTACTTCCACGAGCTCATGGAAATCTTCCCTGGAGCCTGCCAGGACCAGCAGGCTCCCAGCTTTTATCTGTTTACCAGGATGAGATGGGAGAAGGGGATGAGGGGGGGAAAAAACAGCTTAATGACGGTGTCTGTTGATCATCAACGCGAGAAAAATGAATTGCTTCCCTGAACCTGAGAAATATCAAACTGCATAAATAAATCCATTTCAATTATTAATAAAGGAATTTACATTTGGAGCCTGAGCATGAGAATTAATTTCATTTCTTATGCTAAAGTGGCCAGTATGGCTGAGGAGTGGAGAATGAAAAGATGCAGAAATGAAGGGAGAATGAAGGTAGGGTGGGTTTGGAGGGAAAAGGTGGCAAAGTGGAAATTCCTGGTCCTAAAGAAAACCATCTTCCAGCAGCTGTAAAGCAAAGGAAATGGGAATAAAAAGGGATGTGGGGTGTGAAGGTGTTTCAGGAATGATGGTCCGGCTCCACCATCATCCTCGATGTTCTCCCAGCCAGCATCTCCCATGGAAACAGCTCCATGGAGGCTGCCAAGGACAGGACGTTTGGGGACAGCCACTGCAGGCCCACAGTTAATAAATACCAGATCTAAGCAAGCCCGAGACTGAAATCCTTCCCAGAACCAGTGCTCCGAAGGATCCACCCTGGGATGCCTCGTGGGTGACACCAGCACCCCCCCTGCGTGCCCCCAGGCAATTCATCACAAGTGTTCATTTGGGGTAAAAGCTGACCTGCAATGTGGGCCGGGCACAAATCCTGCCTGGGTTTTACCCTCTGTGAGAAATGATGCCAGAAATGACCTCAAAAAGTGGCAGTGCTGTGGTGGCTGCCACAGCTGGGGAGTTTGGGGCAGAAATGCCGGGGTTTGGGCACTTCCCAGGCGCTGGAACGGGGCAGTTTCCCAGCACCAAGGCCCTGGCGCCACAGCAGCTCCTGGTCCCATGGCACAGGAACACATCAGCCCCTTCCCTGTAACCCAGCCCCCCAAAACTCCCTCCTCTCCTGCTGTTTCCTCTTTCCCAGACTAAACAACCCCATTTCTTTCCATCTTCCCGCTTTGGTGGCGTTCCCCAGATGTCTGGAGCAGCTCCCTGGGAAGCAGCAGCTGGAGCTGGAGGGGGTGCCCACGGCCCAGCCCCTCTTCCACACCCTGTTCCCCGCGTCCATAGGGAACAGGGGCAGCGGGCCCCGCTCCCTTCCCACTGCAAGCCCAGACCCCAGAGAGCGCAGCCCTTTTGTGCTGTCCATCCCGTGCCGCGGGGCTGGAACCCTCTCCCAAAGCCACCCTTCCCCCGGCTGCCCTTCCCCGGAGCAGCCTCCTCGCTGGCTGCATTGTTCCTTCGTGTGATGAGACATTCCAGGAAAACCAGCTCAAATCCAAACAGACATTTGGAGGGGCTTTTGTTTGGCTGTTCCCCAGCTCCCCCCGCCCTGACTCCTGTGAAGGCACTTGTCGAGTTGATTTGCTCGCGCTGCCTCCGGAGCCCGGCCTTGCTCCGGAGCCGCTGCTCTTTTCAGTTGGCTCCTCAGAATGAGAAGAAAAACTTGGCAAAGCAACAATAGGGAAAGGGGAAAAAAAATATGAATAATCTCGGCACAGAAGTCGCATTATGTGAGGTGGCTGCCATGTGGTTGAGGCCGGGAGAGGATCATGCGAGCGCATTGTGGGGGAAACGATAACGGGAAAGACAATCCCAAGGAACGCCGGGGTTTGGGATCCAAGGCTGGAATGCAAACCCAGCGGTACCATCCCAGCCTGGTGCCAAGGGATCCATGAGAATCCATCAGACCTGGCTGGGGGAGTCTGGATGGGGACAAAAGTGCTGGTGGTTACCTGTGCTGGGCACACTCAGTCCCGTTCTCCTCCCACAGAGGACGGAGCTGCAGGATTCCAGGAGGGGACGCTGGTGGCATCCTGCCAGCTGCTGTCTGCCCAGGAGGGCAGAGCTATGGAGCCCTGGTGTTGGGGACACTGGTGACACCCCTCCCAGAGAGGACAGGGCCACAGGGTCCTGGTGCAGGGGACTGTGGTGGCCCCGTGCCCGCAGAGCCCCAGAGCCCCAGGCCAGCTCTGCTTTGGGAGCACCCGAGTTCACACAATCAGCGCCTGGTGTGAGGCAGCGGGATTCAAAACCCTAATTTGGCCTGATTAAAGCTTAATGATTCCAGCTTAATGATTAAAGAAGTGCCCCAATTTCCTCGTTCCAAGCAGCCCAGCCTGCCAGGACTCAGGTGGATGGACACGGCTGGGGCTCGGCCTGGGAGACACCGGGAACAAACCGGGCATTTCAATGGCTCCGGCACAGGGAGGAGGATCCCGGATTCCTGCCCGCAGCTGAGCCGCTTCGGAACGGCAGGGAGACATTAAAGCGCATTAATGAGGATTTCAGGATGAAAAACAACCTGGCTGCCTCTCAAGCAGCACAGAATCGCTGTGTGCAGTCATTTGGAGGGCCCAGAGCCCAGGCTGGGGCGGGCAGGCTCAGCCCCCGCTCCCTGTGTCATCCCCAGTCTGCGCTGGGTCACCCCCAAGTGCCCCAGGGCTGGGGCAGAGGGACAGGGGCCACACAGAAATGCTCCAGCTCCTTCCCAGCCCTCCTCAGGCAGCGTTCCTGGAGCAGCCCCGGCAGAAAACGGAGCTCCCCATCTGCACACGAGCTCTGGACCCCATTAGAGCGGGACCGGGGGGAGCGGGGCGGCCGCAATGCACACAAGGTGCTCTCTTCATGAAAGCATCTTTTGATTATGTTATTGCAGCTATCAAAATATTGCCGAGTTCAGAGCATTCCTCCGGGATCCCCGAGCTCTTCAAAGGCCGCAGCACCACGGCTGGGGAAAAAGAAGCCTTTAATTATGTCGGCTTCCACGCTCGTTCTGCCGTGGTTTCCTCATAGAAAAAAGGCCTTTAATGAGGAGAAGCCCATATGGCTGCATTGTTCAAGCAGGGAAATAAAGCTGATTTTGGGGCTTGCTCTCATAGATGCGCGAGTTCCCTCCCAGCCCCACGGTGTCACACAGCCCCACATTCCGAGGGGCTCTGGAGCACAGGGATGGCACTGTGGAAATTCCAGCCTGGCTGCAGAGCTGCTCCCATCCCCATCCCCATC
>VZRS01005241.1:36182-56468 GCA_013398055.1 Ifrita kowaldi | reverse complement strand
CAGCTCTGTGACCTCCTCTGGACAGCTCCTTTCTTGGCAGTCCCAGAGCTGGACATATGCTCCAGATGAGGTCTTACCAAAGCAGAGTAAGTGAACTTCCTCCCACCTCACTTATTTGCAAGGAAATATAGACTCAAATAATCAGTTTCACATTCTTCTGCCAATCTGGGTAACTCCCCACTGCTGCTGGGCGCATTCTGTGTCCCTGGTGTAAATCAGGGCTGAGCCCGCTCCGCAGCGGTGCAGCACCTACCTGCCGGCCTGTGCCCCCGCTGGCAGGGTTCTCTGCGCCGCCGCCACCACCACGGGCGGCAGCGACTCCCGGCGCCCGTCCCGGCTGCAGTAATAGTTATCTGCGAATTTGTGGCTGGGGCCCACCGGGAGCCGCGGCGGCGGCTGGGTCCTAGGCAAAGAACGACCCGAGCGTCAGCGGCGGGGCCGGGGTGGGGGCGGCTCAGCGTCATGCCCGCAGCCCGGCCCGGCCCGGTCCCGGCACCTCTTAGCGATCTCCTCGTAGCGCAGCTGCAGCTTCGCCTGGAGGTCCCGCTACAAGGCAAGGCCAGAGCAGCTCAGGGCGGGGCTGCCGCCCTGCGCCGGAAGCTCTGCGGAGCCGGGGGCGCAGCGCGGTGTCCCGCGGGGCAGAGGAGCCCCGGGCCCGGGGATGTTCTTACCCCTGCCAGGAAGTTGCGGAGCCGCTGGACCAGACGAGTTGCCGTCGCCATCTTGGCCGCGGTGAAGGGCAGGGGCGCGGGGGGCGCCGGGAGCGCGCGCGCGGGACGCTGGGTCTCGCGAGCCTTCGCGCTATATAAGGCGGCGCGGGGGAACTCCGCCCCTTTCCGCGCCCCGCAGCCGCCATGGACACGAGCCGCGTGCAGCCCATCAAGCTGGCCAGGGTGGGTACGGGGGCTGGAAGGACCGGCCTGGGCCGCGCCGGGCCGCATCACCGCGCTGACCCTCCACTTTGTCCCCGCAGGTCACCAAGGTGCTGGGCCGGACCGGCTCTCAGGGGCAGTGCACTCAGGTGAGTGGGCCGGGCGGGCGCGATACCGCGGGCTGGGCTCGGCCAGGCTGACGCGGTTCCCCCCGCAGGTGCGCGTGGAGTTCATGGACGACACGAGCCGCTCCATCATCCGCAACGTGAAGGGGCCGGTGCGCGAGGGCGACGTTCTCACCCTGCTGGAGTCGGAGCGTGAGGCCCGGCGGCTGCGCTGAGCGGGATCCGGGGCCTGTCCTGCTGCCGGATCGTCCATCGGCGGAGGGAGCCTGGCGCCCATCGCCGGATCGTCCGTCGGGGATGGAGCCTGGCGCAGCTCGTTCGGCCGTGGGTCGCGGGTGGGGAGGAGCGTGGCGGCCGTGCCACTGCAATAAAGGGTTTTTCCAGTAGTCCCTTGCCCGGGTTTCACTCAGCGAGCGCCTGACGCCTCTGTTTTGTCTCACACCTGAGCTGCTGCTGCTTTCCTCGGGTTCAGTAGCAGCATGCCCTGCTTGTTACTGGGGTTACACATAATGTCTTCATTGTAATATCGCTTCGTTATTGCATCTTTACTGACCTGTCACAACAAAAATAATTCTGTTTTGATTACAGTAGCATTAATCCTGACCTCCCTAGTAAGCGATTTTCTGTTTGCGATGAAGTGGCACTGGAAACTTACTGGACCTCAGTGGAATTTAATCACAAGTTGAAAGTCAACCTTGGTACTGGCTTGCAAAGCAACAGCTTGCTGCTTCTATCTGTCTGTCCTCATTAAACTGCTCAGTGAATGCTGCCATAAATACACCTGCTTGCTGTCCTTCCTGGCAGTCACACGCAGAGAGCAAGTGCTTGTCATTCCTCTTTGATTTATTGACTCTTCCATCTCTCTTTGGCTTTCCCTTCCACCACAAAATCAGTTAGCAAGATGTGTTGTTTTAGGATATTACGTAAATCAAAAGCAAGGCTGAAAAGTTTAGAATGAGCCTAAAAACTGCTGGTTCAGGGGCAGTTGTTTAAGGACTGGTGTTTTTTATCTGCTTATAGAGTGGTGCAGGTTTGTGGTGTGTTTGAGCAGAGTCAGATCTGCAGCCTCTCATGTAAGGTCTGTGATGGGGAGTGGTTTTTGTCTGCAGTGTCCTGAGCTTGACTGAGGCAGTTCAGTGGCTGGCGTGACTGAGGATTTGGGTGTCCTAAAGCTGAGCAGAGCACTGCTGGGACAGATGTGCAAAATGCTGAACTGGAGCAGGCACTGAGGATTGTTGTAGGGCTGATGTTAAAAGAGTGTGGGATTTGTCCTTTCTGCTAGTTCTAGTTGTGCCCTGGGCAGCATGAGGCATGGAATTTGTGCCATGGAGAAAGCCCTTGTGTTCGTGCTGTTGCTTGATGTCATTTATAATGCTTTGGGGGTGTTTCAGTTTCAGAGCGTTAGCACAAGGCTGCACTCCCTGGCTCGTGTGACGCAGAGCTCAGAACTGGTTGTGTGTGCCAGAAGTCCTCTTGGAGTTTAGCAGTGACCCAAGAGTGTTTGCTCTGGCCCCTG
The DNA here is from genome assembly GCA_013398055.1 of Ifrita kowaldi. NCBI lineage: Eukaryota > Metazoa > Chordata > Aves > Passeriformes > Cinclosomatidae > Ifrita > Ifrita kowaldi. The sequence continues at coordinate 53,955 of VZRS01005241.1, read as the reverse complement.
CCAGTCCTGAGTGCTGTGTGGCTGCGATAGAGTGGCTTAGAGAGCTGTATCCCTTCTGGAATATCCCTGTGGGCTCAGCCTGGTCCCAGTCCACATGAGGAGGGAGACAATTGCATCCTCACACTTGGTCTGGTGGTTGCCCTTCAATGATGCAATGTAATATGAGCACCAGAGAACCAGGGGTGGTGCAGGGCTGCGGCTGGTCCTGCAGAACGAAGCGGGCAGAGACACCGCTGCACCTGCCTGGGACACCTCAGCAGGAAGAAAGCAGACTGAGGGATGTAGCCAGTGCATAAAGTTGCAGTGAATGACTTCGAATGTGGGGTCCCCTGCTCAGGTCAGGGGCTGTGCCTCTGCTGCAGCTTTTGCAGGGTTTGCTGTGAGCCAGACAAGGAGGCAGGAGACTGTTGATGTCACTGTAATATTTCAAAATAACTTTAAATTTTATTTATATCTTAAAAATAAACACCAGTATTAAAATACCAGTAAACAGAGTAGTGTATTAGGGAGTGGCAGTGAGCGCTGTATATTAACTCCAGTGCAAAGCTGAGAGCAAGTTTCTGGGGAGGGTTGTGGGGTTCCCCAGCTCAGACCAGATCAGGCAGGGGCAGAAGTGATGCTGGGCCAAGGAGCAGGAATGGGGGGTGTGACACATTACCTTTGTGAAGGGCTCAGAGCAGAGCTGCCTTCCCATGCAAAACCCTTGTTCCTCCTGGTCCTTGTCCTTACCCTGTTCCCACCCCGCACGGTGCTTACACACTTGCACAGACACATGTTCTCTGACATAAGTGTTTCCCTTTGCAGGCTCTACCTGTGTGCTCTGAGCTCTTCTGGCCCATGTGTTTTTCGTGGTGCTGTAGTCAGCTGCTCTCCTCCCTTTTGGGATGGGAAGTGGGCAGAGAGGGACTTGGCTGTGGGCTCTGGCTGTCTGCACAGCCTGTGGGACTGGTTAATTAGGGAAATGTTTAGGAGGTAATTGGTCTCTCTCCCTTGGGAGAAGGACCCGCTCCCCATGTGGGTTATCAACTAGGCAGGCTTAGTTGCCAAATGCATCCTTGGCCCTCAGCCCTTTTTGTCACTTGGCTTCAACCCCAACTGCTCAGAGGTTTTGCTCCCATTGAGCAAATCAAATCCCAAGTGATTTCATGTTGAACTTCATCCTTTGGCCAAGCAATATAATTTTCTTGCTTTTGTGTGCATGTGCTAGAAAAGAGGGAAAACAATCGGATTTTAGCCAGGAAAGGAAATGCCAGGAAAGGAAATGCCAGAAAAGAAGGGCAAGTATTTGAGTCTGGAAATGCTCCCAGCCCCTGTCCAAGGCAGCATTCCCTCTCCCATTGCTGCACAGGACGTGCCTGCAGAGCACTACGTCCCTGCTGGGGCTAGGAGCCGTCACTGGGCCCTCCTGGCTCCATGTCACTGGCACTGGCTGCCATCTCGGAGCTGCCAGAGAGCACAAACCAGGTGCTGTTTCTGCTGGGTTGTTTCTCTGCTGTTCCTCCTTGCAGAGGGCTCAGAGGTGACGCAGCTCCGGTGGTCGCGGCAGGGAGCAGAGGGGATGGGGTGGCTTCTGCTCCCTGCGTGTCCCACCCTGAGGTCACTTGGCTCCTGTCACTTGGTGCAGTGAGGTGGCTGCACGTGGGCTGCATCCAGCGGAGGAGACGGGCGAGGGAGGCCCAGGGATGGTGCTTGTGACGGGACTAAAGCTGCAGAGAGCGGTTCGGCACAGAGGGGTGGCAGATGAGGGGATGTGAATCACAGCCCAGTGCTGATGGTGGCCCCTGGCTGGATCCCAAGGTCACTCTAATTCGGTTTCTTTGGACTCCCAGGGCTCTTTATGGCTGTCGGTGACATCCCCTGCTGCAGAGAGAGTAGAGTCACCAGAGACCCCTCCAGTGACTCCTGGTCAGGGCCAGCAGGGCTGTTCTGAGCATGTGGCATCCGAAATGCTCTGCTCTTGCTCCTGCAGCCTTTTCCTGGAGACACTCATCTCCCCTCATTTCCCCTCCCATGGGGAGTGGTGTGGTACTCACAGGTGCCTGCGCCTTCGTGCCGTTGAGGTGGGCGTAGAGGAGCGTGGCGATGTCACTGTGACCAGCCTCCAGCGCGATGGCAACAGCATTGTTGCCATCCTAGAAAGTAAGAGAGAGCATGTAGAAAGGGGTTTGGGGACAGGATGTAGCGTGGGCTGCCCAGGCCCAGCAGCAGAGCCTTACACTGTCCACGATGGAGATGTTGCAGGTGGGCTGAGCCAGCAGCAGCTTCACGGTCTCCACGCGGCCGTGCTCGCAGGCGCACATCAGCGCGGTCGAGCCCTCCTCGTCCTGCAGGTTCACGTCGGCCCCGCAGGCGAGCAGGGCTTCCACCATCTCCTGCCGGCCATGGCTGACGGCCAACATCAGCGCTGTCTGGCCAGCCTGCAAGGAAGGGATGCTGCCAGGCCACCCCTGCCCCCACCGTGCTACCCACTTGTCCCCGCACCACAGCCCTGCTGCCAGGCAGGAGGAGCTCCTAAGGTGATGCCCTCCCTATGCACCGACACCTCCAGGTTTTGGAGCCATAGGTCTGCCCTTGGAAAAGCCGAGTGTGGCTCTGGCATCTGCTTGGGGGTGGGAGTTGAGGATCAGGATGTGGTGGCCCTCAGCCTGCACCAACCTGGCTGGCCTTGGCGTTGACGTTGCCCATGCTGAAGAGCCTCCTGACCACATTCATGTCTTCCTCCTGCTCAACGGCTGCCAGTGCTGCCAGCATGAGGGCGGTGTACCCTGCTTTGTTCTGGTGGTCCACGTTACAGATCCCTGCGGGGGTGGGCAGAGGGGGCTCAGGATGCTGCAGGGCTGGTGGGAGACATGGACCAAGCCATGTGCCTGGCTCCCCTTCACAGTCCTGCCCAGGGTGCTGTGAGCCATCCCACGGGCACAGAACTGCTGATGGATCTCCCCAGTCAAATCTGGGCTCCCAAATGGACCAGGGTGACTGCCCATCCCCACACCTACAAACAGACACAGCCTGGGGCAGCTCTTCTTGCCTCTCTGCTGCCAGTGCCTTCTCCCTGTGCTGACATGGCCAGGACATGACCTGAGGTGCAGTAGGATGATGGCCAGGGGGTGTTTCTGGGGGTGGGGGGCACTGACCTGTATCCAGCAGCAGCCGCACGATGTGGAAGTTGGAGTGGGAGACACTGTAGTGCAGGGCTGTGTTGCCATTCCCGTCTGCCAGGTTCACCACGTGGGCCAGGAGAGCCGGTGAGACCTCGGCAAAGGCCAGGAGGTGGTTGGCAACTGTGTCAGGGACAGACGACTTTTGGCTGGACAGACGGAACCACTCCTGAAGGACCAGGCTGCTGCTGGCGAGCTGTGGGCAGAGAGGGGCTGAGCTCCCCCTAAGCCTCTGCACGGCCTCGCACCCTGGCACCCAGCCCTGCTGCCAGCCCAGGTGGGGGGGGAGCAGAATCTCTGCTCCAGAGGGGGTGGGTGAAGGCAGGACCCTGAACTGCCCAAACCCATGCTGGGCATGGCCTGAGCTGAATCCGCATGGGTTTTGGGGTATCTGGGACAAACCCTGGAGCAAAGGGCTGTATTTTGGGGGAAGGTGCTGAGCCAGGCCTCTCTCTGGGTAGGGCCAGCTCTGGGGGATGTTGGCAGGGGCTGGGCAAGCCATCCCACCCCAGCGCTCCACTCACCACCTCTTTGCTCTTGGCAGCACCAGGGTGGCCCAGGTGGGTCTTGACAATGAGGCAGGCCTCCCTCATCCTGGGGCTCAGCTCGAACCTGTGGAGAGCGTGAGGATGTCCGCAGTGTGGGGCTGCATCACCCCACCAAACCCGTGGAGCACCCTGACTTCCCCTGCAGAGCTCCCTAGTGCCTGTAACTCCACGAGGTCCCCACAGTGCAACCTCCAGCCCGGTGGCTGCACCCTGGCTGCTTCAGCCTCTGCAAGCCTCCATAGAACAGAGCCTTACATGGATGTGCTCGGGCACAATTCACCCATTCTTAGGCCACATTTTTTTCCTTTTGTTGAAAAATGCTATTGAAGGCTGTTGGGTTTTTTTGTCCCCCTCTAAACTATCTTCTGCAGCAAAGGGGCACTGGGGCCTCTCCTCCTTTCCTTAGGAGACCCAAGAAACTGGAAGGATTGTTTTCTGCTGAATGGTCTCTGCAAGAGCTGAATGGGTTTTTCCCACCAGCAGCACTGAAGCTGGGGCAGATGCCCTGAGCTGGCAGGGCCAGTGCCAGCTCCCAGCTGCACAGGGCCAGGGAGCTGGGAGCCTTCCCCACTGGCACTTACTTTTCCTTCACCTCGGGGGGCTCCAGCAGGGTCACATCAGTCCCCTTGCACTCCAGCCTGGGCTCACACGTGCCTTCCCCGGCCTCCTCCTCTGAGGTTTCGGTGTCTCCCTGCTCCGAACTGTTGGAGCTGTCGGCTGAAGCCTTCTCAGAGGAGCTGTTACCTTCTTCCTCCTCCTCGCTGGATGTGCTTTCATACCTGCACAGAGGGAGGATGCTCAGTGGCAACACAGCACCAGCCCGGCCCCCTTCAGGCCCTGCCACTGGCCCCAGCCCAGGACAGGGATGCAGGGGATCAGGATTGGCTCACGGGGGTTTAGGAGCCCCTCAGCACATACTCCCCGTTCAGCACGCCCACAAACTGCAGGCTCTTCTTGCTGCCCTCTGCCTCGCTCCGGGGAGGACCATCCCGTTTCTTCATGATGGACTTCAGGGCTCCTACAGGGAAAGAGATGGATGTCAAGGGCCAGTGAGCAAGAATCATAGAATTTCAGAATCACAGAATGGTCTGGGTTAGAGGAGACCTTAAAAGATCATCTCATTCCAACTCCACTGCCATAGTCAGGGACAACTTCCACTAGATGGGGTTGCTCAGAGCTCCATCCAACCTGGCCTTAAACACTTCCAGGGATGGGGCATCCAGAACTTCTCTAGGTAACCTGTGCCAGGGCCTCACCACTTCCCAGTAAAGAATTTTGCATAATATCTAATCTAAACCTACTGTCGTTTTGAAACTACTCCCCCTTGTCCTGTCTCTACATGCTCTTGTAAACAGTCTCTCCCTGGGGCCAGCCAAGCACCCCAAACCCCCTAGACCCCTGGGCAGGCATGGAAGGGACATGGGCAACTGCTGGGGCACGGGTAGCGTTGGCCCTGTAGGCGTTGTCCCTTACCGGGCCATCCTCTCCCTTCCTGCAGGAACATTCCAACCCAGACCCTGGTGTCATCGCTGGTGACACTCACCGGCCACAGGGCTTGGGGCAGCTCCACTGTCCTGCGCTGGCGATAGGTCCTGGTTGCTGTGTGTCGTCTCCAGCACAGCTGGCCCAGGGGATTGGCTGTCTGGGCACATCCCCCCTGTTGCTCCTGTGCCTGGCACTGAGGGGCTGCTCAGGCCGTCACCCACGCCAGGCTCCATCACACTGCCCGCACCAGGCTCCTTCTCCTCTCCTGCCTGAACAATGCCACCCACATCTGTCTGGCTGCCCTTGTCATCGCAGCTGGCAGCTGAATCGGGCCCGACTGCCACATCCTGCCCATCGGGGCGGCAGCCCACGGCAACGCAGGAGGTCGGGGGGCAGCACTCCACGCCTGCCTCTGCCGTCTCTGGGGGGTCACCAGCTGCCCGGCTCTGTGTCACTACCGCAGCCTCCACCAGCGCCTCGGCCACCTGCGGCTTGGCCATCACCTCCTTGTCCACTTGCCCGCAGGGCCGGCGGGCACACACCTCCAGCCGCAGCTCCTCCAACTCCCGTGTGGCCTCCTGCAGGTGCCCCTCCATCAGGGTGATCACCTCCTTCTGGTGTCCCACTGTCTGCTGCAGCAGCTCCAGCTCCCGCTCCGCCTCAGTGGCCAGCCCCAGCGACGACTCCAGCACCCAGACGGCCACGTCCCTGCGTCCCCGTGTGCCTCCGTCTGGTGCGTCCCCACTCTCCTGCTGCGACCGGTAGTAGAAGACGGCATCTGTCATGGCCCGATCCTCACCCACTGCCACAGAGCGGCACGGCCTCTCAGCCACCCTGGGGCTCCTGCCTGGCCAAGCCCTGATGCCCCGCTCTGGCACAGCCAGCTTCTCTGTCAGCTTCCTCAGCTCTACAATTTTGCTTGTTCGCCCCTTCGCTGGCTCTGCTTCACTCTCTGGCCCCGTGCGGGGCGGCTCCTCACCCCCTGCCCCTGCCTCAGAGCCAGAGGGGTGATACAGTGCCTCGCCAGGCTCTGCTGACAGCTTCTCCAGCAACTTTGCCTTCTCCCTCTTCAACTCGTAGATCTGCATCTCCAGGAGGGGGATGGTTTTCACCTGCTCCTCCAGGTCCCGGAGCTGCCGCAGGGCTGCAGCCATCTGCTCCCGCACATGCTGCAGCGGGGCCGTGCTGAGCCCCGCAGCTGGAGTGCTGCGCCCCGAGCTGCCAGGGCTCACCCGGCCCCAGCCCGCCTGGCCCTCGGAGCCCACTGGCACCCATGGGGGTGGCTGGCTCAGGGCACCTGGCAGGCCACTGTGGGAGGGACCGCCAATATCCTGCAAATGGCCCTGCTCCTGCTCCAGCCTCCTGCTCGTCTCCAGCAAGGTCTTCTCCACCCGTGGGTTTCGCATGAGGCACTTGCGGGTGGGAGGTGGAAGCAGCCGTACTGGTGGTGGTGAGATGGCGTGGGAGGTTGGCTTGCTCGCAGGCTCCAGGGGTGCTCGGCTGTGCGGGGACAGCAGCAGCGCAGTCCTGCCCTCCTCGCTGGCCGTGGAGGTGAGGGACTCGGTGGAGGTCCAGGCGCTGGTGTGGCTGCTGGGGCTGCGCAGGGTGCTGGGCGGTGCACGGGACCCTTTCGCCCTGCGAGGCAGTGGCACTTTCTTGAGTGTTTGGCCACTTTCAATATCATCAACATATTTCAGGAAATCAAGGTCCAGCAGGAAGCCATAGGGGGTTTCCACGGAATATGAGCTCTTCTCTCCATCATCCTGGTCCCGGTACAAGAATGGGCCCCCAAGATCTGCAAGAGGAGCAGAGACAATAAGGCAAGGACCTGATGGAGACAGGACAGCTTTTAAAACTGGGTTATACCAGAATTTGCAGCATGCAGGCCTCTCCCCTCCACGATGTGTGATGTGTCTGTCTGCAGCACCCTCGGTGCCATAGGGTGTGACAGGGCACCCACTCCATGTCAAGGCTGGTACTGCAGTGAGAAACTCCATGGGGCTGGGAAGGGACAGCTCAGCCCTGCCACCCCCCTCGCACTCCTTCCCCGTCACTACCTGGCGACAACCCTGGTCTCTTTACCTGGGAGGTTCTGGTTCAGGGGTGCCGGCTGAGCCATCTTCTCCCCGGAATGCTGCTGACCAGGGGACCATCAACCTGCAACAACGAGACCAAACCCTGTGACCCCAGGGCTGGTGAGCCCCAGGCAGACACACAGCCCTGCTGCCCGCCCAGGGAGAGCCCTCTGGCTGTCCCCTGCCATCTGCCTGGTCCCCTGGCCTCCCCCAGCCCAGGGCTGACACTGGAGCCGGTGGCTGGGTGAGCACAGTGCTGCCTGTGGGGCTGGGATTGTTTGTACATTTAAGGAATGCTCCGCAGCTCGGCTGGGATGGCCGTGCTGCCAGCTCCGAGGGTCACGAGTTGGCGCTTGGCCATACAGTGGGAGCAGGGCAGGAAAAAAATGAGGCTGAAACCTGTATAGGTGCAATACTCAGTGGAAAGTTTGCTTTGGAAAAAGGGAACCGATGCTTTGGCAAAGCCATGTGACTGCAGGGAGCTGCCAGCACCCATCAGTGCTAGGTGTGATGTCCATTCTTGCTGCCCAGGGTGCACCACAAGGCCACAGGGGTGTCCTGAGGGGCTGTTGACCCCCAGGAGGGAGCTGACTGCTTTTCCCTGTCAATAACATGGGATAAGGCAGAGGGGAATGAAGTGGGAGCCTGGCTTTCCCAGGAGCCAGGCATGGACGTGCTGGAGGAGAGCCAACAGGACACAGCTGTGGTCCAGAGGTGAGCTCATGGCTGGGGGTGCCACCAGCTGTGAGCACTGAGCTGGGACCTGCTGCAACATCTGGCAGAATCTGGATGCTGGGGCCCAGGTGTGAAGTGCTCCTGGCAGGAGCAGGATGGGACAACAGCACCTTGGGAGCACCCACTGCTGCTGTGCATGGCATCAGGGTCCCGGTGGCCCTGCCCATGGGGCACAGGTGGCCATGAGGCTGAGCAGCTGTTGGTGGGCAAAGCATTTGGCACTGGACTATTTTGAGAAGAAAGCAGGGGAGGAGGAATGCTGTGAAGGAATGGTGGCTTGGGCACAGCCCTCAGGGAAGCTGAGGCTCAGCGCTGCCCAGGGAACAGCGCAGGATCTGGCCTTGGCTGCACAGAAACACCCACATCCGCCCCCCACACCCGCTGCTCATGCCGATGTCGCAGCCACTCCCCGGCCCCGGCACTGCAGCTGCCAGCCCTCGGCTCGCCCTGACCCCGTGGAGCCAGCAGAGCAGCTGTGGCAGCGCCAGGCCAGGCTCGGGCTGGGCACCGCGGTGGTCTCCCAGCCCCAGCCCAGTGCACAGGGTTGGGGGCCGAGTCCAACTGGGCAGAGATAAAACACTTCCCACTAGTCACCAGGATGGATTCTGGCGCTCTCCCACTCCTCTGCCAACCCATCCATGGCCGATGCACATCCCAAACTCCACCTCCCTCAGGATCATCCCAGCTTCGAGCTGGCACCCTTTCCACCTCTCCTGGGAACATCCCGGCTCCATGCTGGCATCCACCATTCCAAGCTGCTGGCTTCATGCCCAAGAGGGTCCACACATCCCCCACCTCGTCTAATCCCTCCCACCCTGGGAAGTGTTTGGCTTCCTCCTCTGCACGGCCCTTGCTGCAGGTAATTAAGCAGTGCTGGGGCCAGGACAAACTTCCCGCCAGGCTCCACACATGCTGTAAATCAAACAAGAGGAAGAGAGAGCAACAGGAGCCAGAGCCAGCGGGTGCGTTTCCTCGGGGGGAAGTGGCCGGCAGCTCCCTTCCGCCGCCTGGCCGGGTATTGTCCTGCCTGAGGACAGGAAAAGCCTCCTCTGCCGAGGCCTGGAGGCCTCTCACACCACTCCAGCAGCAAAGGTGCCCTTGCCCTTGCACCAGCTCTGCAGTGGTGTCTCCTCCACTGAGCTGGGGACAGGCTGCTCATCACCTGCCATCTCCTATGGCCCTTCAGCCGACGTCAGCAGCTGCATCCTGACTGTGGGGGGCATCCTCCCACTGCTTCCAGACCCCATTTCTTTTGGTCTGATGGGATGGGCTGGACCCAGGGCAGGAGTTTCTGCCTTCACCCAGCTCCAAAAAAGGTGATGGGACCTGCCAGCTCCCAACCACGTCCAAATGGCCCCAGAGACCCCATGATGTTCACACCCTCCTGGAGGGCCTGCGAGGGGCAACCACCCCCCAGGCTCCCTGGGCCATGCACACTGTCCTGGGCTGGGGAAGAGGCATGGGGCTGGACTGGAGCAGTGGGGGCAGATGGTCCCAGTGTGCAGCAGGTTGAGTCCCCGCACCCACGGCCCAGCCACTGTCAGCACCAGCTGGACCTGGCTGCCACGACCATGGCACCACTCAGACAGCCGCCCTCCACCTGGGCTGAAGCCTTGGTGGGGCCAACTGTACCGGCCACTTTGGTGCCAAAGGCTGATTTTCAGCAGCTTCAGCTGCTCCCTTGGGCACTGGTGCAGGTTGTTGAAGGGGCTGAGCACACGAACCCCTGGGGGGGCCCCTGACATGATCCCAGCTCCCTTTGGAAGCAATGAGTGTTGTTTCTAGCCCTGGTGTTTCGACAGAAAAGCAGGATGGTACAAGCAAAGGACTGGCAGGGAGGCTTGGCAGCGAGGGGAAGAGGTGGAGGATGCGCAGGGACCCAACCAACCACCCCCGTGGAGGCAGGGCTATGCTTTGCCCTGGGCTCGCACCTGTATTTTCCCCTCGTGCTGTTGTACCAATGCCAGTGGGAAATTTGGGGCCAAAACTGGAGCTGCTCTGCTCGGTTACAATAAGAAGTCACATCAGGGATGAGGGAGGCTGGGCACCTTGGCACAGCCCAGGTACCACCTGGTCCTCATGCTGCAGCCCCAGCTGCAGGCAGCACTCTGGGACCCCTGGCCTCATGGGGCAATTTCCCCTTGGGGTTCCCAAGCTCCCAGACTGGCAGAGGAGAGGTCTGGGGGAGCTGTTCCCAAAGCTTGAAACCTTTCGGCCCTTTCCCTCTCAAGGGGCACAGCTGTAGCAGCCCTCGGCCCGGTTCAACCACCTGCTGCAGTGCAGCGCAAGCTGCTCCACTGGCGCGGCCAGGGCTGGACACAGGGACGGTTCTCCCCAGCTCTCCTCCTGAGCCAAAATACTGAGGTCATGAGGAATGTGAGAAGAACAGAGTCCAGAGCAGCCCTGGCCAGTGCAACTTGATTTATCTCAGCCAGGCACGCTTCCCTCGTAGCTCTGTGCAGGCGATAAGCCCTGAAGCTTGGAACTGAGGCTGTTCCAAAGTTAAAGGGAAATCACTGAGCAAGCACACGGCTTCCTCCACTGCCACCAACCCGCCAGGATTCGGGCTTCTCGCACATAGCCAGCTGTCACACGTGCCTGTCACCTGCAGTGTCACCTGCCAGCACTGTGGCTGGGTGCAGCAGGAGGTACCCAGGGCTCACAGCACCTTCCTGTCCCTGTCCCCTGCTGCAGGGGCTGTACGGGAGGGCCTCTGCCTATTTGCCCAGGCTACCTTGGCCATGCTGTCTATGCTGGAGCTGCTCCTGCAGGAGCCGGATCCAGGTGGGTGCGTGCACAACGCTGACTCAGGGAGAGAAAGGGAAATGCTTTGATCATCTCAACAGCCTAGTTTCAGGGTTGGATTGTGATTTCTGGAGTTGTTGTCATTGATGGCCCAGTTGGCTGGGAGGCCAAGGGGCTGCCCACGCTCTGCACCCGCTCCAGCCCCTCAGGGACCTCCCTGAGCTCACACACGACCTGGACAACAGGTGTAGAGTCCACACGGGATCAGCTCTACCAGCCCCATCACACCTACAGCACTATAGGCTCCCTACAGCTTCACTAGAGAACATCAACCCCTTTCCTTGAACCCTCACCACGGCTGCCCACCAGCACCTTCCACCAACACCTCCCAGCTCCCTCGGGGCTGCTGACAACACATGGGATCAGCAGCAATGGCCTGGGCTCGTCCTGCTGTCAGGAGGAGCTCAGCGATGAAATGTTTAAATTTACACCCAGGGTGCCCAGGAACAGCTGGGGTACACACACGGCACCGTGCACAACCCCATGGTGGGTTCTCCATGTGCGCACAGGAGCACCCCAAACCCCGCAGCACCCCTGTGCCCTTCAGCACCCCAGAGGGGCCTGCAGCAGCCAGGAGTGCCGAGTTCACAGCCTCAGCCCTGTGGGTTCCACCACCCGGGGAACCCACAGCACACCCAGCCCGAATAGGTCCCCAGGACCCCAGGGAGTCCCCAGAACCCCCAGCCTTGCAGTTCCCCAGCCCCCTGGGAGTCCACCAGCATCCCCAACCTTACGGGATCCCGGCACCCCTGGGCGACCTCCAGCACCCCGGGGTGCCAGCAGCACATTCCAGGCACCCGCACGTCGGGGCGACAGCCCGTCCCCAGCCCAGGAGATCCCCGTGGGACTCCCTGCCGCCGCCAGCCGGAGAGGGGGAGTCCCAGCCCGGATCCGGCCCCGCTCCCCTCCCGCTCCCGCCGCGGCATCCCCGCTAGCCCCCTCTCCGCGTGGGGAGGGGATATCGCTGTCCCCGTGGCCGCCCGGGGTGGAATGTGCCCCGTCCCGGTCACCTGGGGGGAACGGTGTCCCCTACCCTTGTCACCCCCAGGTCCCCTGTGCTGATTACCCTGGGATGGGGTGCGCCTACTCCAGTCACCCTGGGGGCGGGATTCTTCCTAACCTGTCCACTTCGAGGCTGGTGACCCTGCCGAAAGAGGGATCCCCTGCCCACATCACCCCGTTGCTGGGGTACCCTCTGCCCTGAGCTCGACCCCGCTGCTGCCCGGGGCCCGGGGGGTGGCTGGGGTCCGGCCTCTCTGCACCATCGTGCTCCCCCAGCACAGCCGCCCCCCGCACATCTTGCCCTCGTCCCACGCATGGCCGGGAGCCGTGTGCCTCTGGCCCTGGCTGGGCTCCCCGGGCCTGGCCCCGCCGGGTTCCTGGCAGCCCTCCCCGTCCCAGCAGCGGCTGTTTGTCTCCTTTTCTTGCCAGCTTTCTTCCGCGCCTGCTTCCCGTGTTTGTAGCTTAGCCGCGAGCTCTGGGCTCTCCCCCATCCCGTAAGGACCCTGGCCATTCCCCACCTTAGGGCTTGCCCTCACTGGCTGCTCCAGACTCTTTCAGTGCTGAAACCCTCAGCAAGGATTTTTGCTTCTTTTTCTTTCCTTTTCAGCTCTGAACCTCACGGGTATTTTTCCATGTCTGGCTCTTCAATAACACTACTCACGGGAAGAGTAGGAGAAACAAGACGTGCTTCCTGACGTCCCTCCCAGCTGCTGGCTGGCAGTTTGGGGACTTCCTGGGAAAGGGTTTGCATTCGGACGGAAGTACCTTAATAGCTCTAATGAATCTACCTCCACTGAGAGACCTCGTCCCTCTCCAATCCATTTGCATACTTGGCCTCCCCAGCATCCTGTGGTAATGAACTCGGTGATTTCACGCCCTCAATCGGTCTCCAGAGCAGGTCTGGAATAGCACCGCTCTTGCCGATTCGCTGACTGCTTGGAGAAGAAATCAGTTGGGTCCTCTGCACCGTGTGGCTTTACCTTCTCTGCCCAGGTCAGGGAAGGTGAAGTCTGGTGTGACGAGCCAAGCCCCACCGGTGCCCAGCTGCGCTGCGGAGTTCATGCCCCACATCCTGGCTCAGAGCTCCATGATGGGCCCACGTCCAGGTCCCTCACTCCTGCTCTTGGACATCCGACAAAAATGTCACCCATCTCCAGGCAGCAATTCTAGTTTCCTCCCTGCAAAGGGAAAAAGCCAACAAAGGAGGAGTTGAGGAAACATGAGCTTGGGAAAGTGATATCACTGCAGCTCTGTGGGTGCCAGACCTCCACGTGACTGCTGCCACTCCAGCACGGGGTCTGATCTGTGGAAGAGTGGGGAGGCTTGGAACCACCCAGCACCACCAAAGAAATACAGCCCTGGGGCTGCCTGAATGTGGTGCTGGATCACAAAACTGGCAGCTCAGAGATATTTCCAGGCTGACACTCACCAGCAGCCTTTGAACAAGGGGGATGGAATTGCTCCCTGCAGGGATCAGACTCCTCTGGCTTTAAGTTCTGGTCACTGAGAAGAGTCAAACCCAAGGGACAGCCCTTGTTTCTAATATTCATTGTTTTCTGCAGAAACTATGTGGGACTCAAATATGAGGCCATGGCCGGAGAGCTCACCTGGGCTGGTTGGTACTCACACCCTGCGTAAATCTCATCTGCATCCAGGAGTAGATCACACGGAGCAAATTGCTTCTGAAGCCTTGGCTGGCAGCCGGTGCGGTGGCTTCACCCCACACCAGGGATGCTGAGCCAGGACCGGTCCGAGCTGTGGCACCTGCCCGTCCGGGCCGGCGGTGGCCGGCAGGTGTAGCTGAACCCAGGCTTGGAGGCAAGTGGCTGCGCCCACACCTGTGCCAAGGTCTGGGTTAACCAAAGTGTAGCTGTGAGGTTGTGGGTGCCTGGTGCCTGTGTGGGTGAAAGATGCACAGACGCTCAGTCTGGGAAAGGCTACAGGTAAGGACCAGGGACTTCCATAGTATGGGTCCAAACTCTTGTATTCAGCATCTCTCCCATAACCCTGCATGGAGGGGTGGGGAGGGCTAGCCAGGCTTCTGTTCCTCTTGTAGGGGCAGCTCTGCCAAAAAATCTCAGTGGTTTCCTGGTGCTGGAGTGTTGTCATTCAGCTGTCTGGGGCTCTGCTGGCTTTCATGGCATCATTTTTGGGTCTGGCACAGCAGTTCCTTCATGATGGCCATTGAAACCAGCCCTGATCCTCCTAAGAGTGTCCACGTGAACAAAAAGCTTCAGGAGCGGATGTGTTTCATAGAATCAGATATATTAAAAAGCTTTTTTTGGTCCAGAAGAAGGTCTCAAAAAATTACTTTCTCTGTGAATCCAAATTCTTTTCTCCCTGCCAGTCCCTACTGGGACTGTGAATGTGATCATGCCTCTTTTCCCATCAGGGTAGTAGGAAATGTGTGTGCCTGTGTGCATGTGTTGTGACTCACACCAGCACACGGTGCTTCTCCACAGCGTGCTGGGAACAGAGCCCCGGGAGCTGGAGGTGACTGCAGGCTGACAGAACAGGCTGCATCCCTGTCCCTCTGCATGCAGCACAGGAATTGGGTGGTGTTAGCACACGAGAAAACACACGAAGCTTGGCCAGGCCTTTGGTGGGCTACAAGCAGGCATTTGCTATGTCATTCTGTGTCATTCAGATGGCTCCTGGATGGAGAGACCCAGAGAAATGCTGCTGTAGGTGCTGGTGGGAAAGGGCTGCAGCCCCACATGCTGCATCACGAGCCATTCCGCTTGCTGCAGCTCTGGATGACTTCGTTTGTTCTCTGGGCAGTGGGATCCTGACCCCTGGGCGCCCTGGGGGCACACCTCCACGTGCAGCAGGATCTTACAGCCCTGAGCATCTCGGTCCTTTCTGAGGCAGTGGGCTCCGAAGTCCTGGGTGTCCAAACGGGCCGGTGGTGGCCCATGGCAGGGAGGAGCTGAGCGTGCTCAGGGTACACCTGGCAAACAGATGATGGGATGTGTTCCAGCCATCTCCTGGCTGCCTGAGTTCATCTCTGCTTGCTCCAGCTCCACCAAGCCTGCCTGAGCTTGGCTCCTGGCTCCACCACCCCCTCCATGGCCCCATGAACGAGCTGGCCAGGCCAGGCATGGCGTGGGACCAGAGGCAAAAGCTCTGAGGCTCTGTCTGGCCCAGTCCCTATGGAAAGGGTGTCAATGCCAGCAATATCCCAGCCCAGCACGCTGCCCTCCTACAGGCACAGCGTCCCAGCCCAGCCACCCTAGCAGGATGTCCTTGTTTTCTGCCTGCAGGTTTGGGAGTGAACAGAAAGCTCGTTTCCTCTCGTCGCCTCTCTGCTTGGATCCTTCCTCCCTGGGCTGCTGCAGCAAAACAAAGAGCTCAACAGTGGAGCTGGAGCCTCTTCCCCAGCTGGGAAGGACCTGGCAGAGCCTGGGGAAGGGTCCCCGAGGAGCTGTGGGTGCACACATGGTGCTGAGACCCAGCTGAGCTGGCAGGGAAGGGGCTTGCATGGAGGCTGAAGCCATTGGGGGAAGCCAAAACCCGACAGCGGGACAACCACCACACAGACTCCTTGCCAAGCGCCTCCTGCCTTGCCATTTCCCACCACCCATCACCTCCTGGAGACCCCCTTGAACCCAGTTTAGGGCTATGCATTGATACCCATTCCCTGGGGACCTCCTGCTCCATGCCACCTCCCGCTACGTTCCACTAAGGTATGTGACCCAGTGCGTCCTCTTGTCCCCAGCACGGCCCTGCAAGACCCGCCCTAGTCCAGGTGCAGGATGCCCTTGTCCCCTGTCCCCCCACCCGTGTCCCCTCTGATCTAGCCGGCCGCAGGTGACATTTCGTGCCTGTGCAGCACAGCGGGCACGGGCTTTTATCTCGGGCAATCCTTGATGTGCTTGGCACAGCACTCAGCTAGCCTGGGGAAGGCCAGGACAGCTTTTTTCGTGGCTGCGATTGCAGCTCAGCCTTATCAGTGCTGAGGGAAATGCCGTCCGGACTTTCCGCAGCTGGGGTTTGCTTTGGCCACGGGCCAGCCCCGCTGGCAGCGCCAGGGGAACCTGCCCCAACGGCCGGCATGTCCGGCTGTTATGTGGCCCTAACACACCCCAACAGTCAGTGAGACCCATCAGTGGGATGCTCTCACGTCTGGGACATTCTGGTACTGGGATCATGCTGTGCACGGAGGATTTCAAGCCTGGGTTGCCTTGAAAAATCTGTGTTCTTGGCTGAAACACTACACTCCTTCAAAATGGCCATTTTCTTTTAGGGGCTCTGGGCCCTCATGTCCACCTGTAGCCAGCAGGCTGTAAAATGGGTTTTGAAAATAGGTGCCCACACTGATTGTACCCAAGAGGGGTGACTCCTGGAAAGGGGGACATCTGCCTCTGTGAACTCCTGTGACTTCGGTCCTGCATTAGGGTGGGGTCCCAGCTGCAGCCCTGTCCTCTGTGGGAAATGCCCTTGCCCAGGGGCAGCAGCCCTGAGATCCCCAGCCCTTGGTGATAAGCAGGGACACTGGCCTGCGTGGGGACAAGGATGTCCCCATCACCTGGTGGGTGATGTGGTCTCAGCTTCACCCACTGGTTTCCAGCGCATCCCTTCATCCTGCAGAGCAGGATGGGGCTGGCTGTACACCGGGAGCACAAGCTAGCCCGCGAATCCCTTCTGCTTCTGTGCTCTCTGCCCTCTAGCATCCAGCAAAGTTTCCAGCTGAGTCCTTAGAACAAAGAGGGAATTTCCTGCCCAGCAGATGCCTCTCTGCCCTGCACAGCCAGGAGCAAGCCACTCAGTTTTTCCCTGGGGAGTTATTTCCAGCAGTTTTCAGGTCTCCACTTCCCCTGCCCCAGCTTCACTCCCCCCGCCGCAGAGCCCTCGGGCTGACGGCATCCGACTCCCTTCTGACATTTCCAGCGGAACCGGGTAAGGCCACTTGTGTCCGGCACACAGAGCGCCCTTCTCCGGCAGGCGCCCCGCGGCCGGCAGGTTCCCGGCTGCCGGGGATCTGGCAAGGGCTGGGGCGACGCAACGGGACCTTCCCGACGGGAATGGCACAGATCTGTCATTGAGAGGGGCAGAAAAGCCCCTCTGTGCCGCCGCCCGAAGCGGCACAGCTGGTGCCGGCAGACAATCGTGCCTTTGAGCTGGCAGCGGTGGAGCGGGGCCAAGCAGAGGGGCTTTCCCACTCCCCCCCTCCGGGGGCGGGTCGGAGCCTGGATCCTCCTCCGGGCAGCACTTCTGCCATTGCTTTCTGCTCTCGGATCTCCACCGGGAACTTCCCACTCCATCTGCAGGACAGGAACATATTCCCCAAGTGTGGATCCATCGGCCACCACTTCCAGGAACTCACATCCTCCAGACTCTGTCCGGGAGCCCCAGCGTGTCCACACTGTCCCGGTGCCAGCATCCAGCTGGTTCGTTTTTTGCCAGCGGGCAGGGGATAGCTGGAAAGGGTCCGATCTACGGGAGTTTTTCTTGCAGATGCTGCACAGTGTAGGTGGTGCCTCTGAACTTGCTGGTCTACGCTGCGGGGACACGGACAGCCCCACGGGGAACAGCCAGGCGTGTGGGACCTGCGTCTTCTCCCTCGAGGAAGAAAAGAAGAGGAACAGAGTGATTCGGCCACGGGACATGCGGCAGGTAGCACCTGCAGTGCTACTGGCACCTGGGGACATCTGGGGCACAGTGGGTGGCAGGAGTGATGCTCCGGCCCCCTGGCACTGCTCCAGACACATCTCCTCTGAGAGAAGGACAGACACCTGAAATGAGGGACAGTTGTTAATGATTCAGTGTGTTAACTGTGTGTTTGAGGGGTGCAACACGGGCCCTGGGTGTCGAGGTCGAGCAGGGTGTGGGGGGAGCGCGAAGGGAAGTGTCCCTCCGGACAGATGAGGATTCCAGGAGATGGAGAGCCAAAGCCCGGCCGAACACCTGGGCGGTGGCTGGTGCAGCCCATCGAGCGCTGAACAGGAGGGTGATGCCGCAGGGT
>VZRS01005241.1:11947-35062 GCA_013398055.1 Ifrita kowaldi | reverse complement strand
GGCAAGAGCTTGTTACTGCTGGGGACAGTGACAGGATGGACAAGAGCCCACATGGCCCAGGTCAGCACAAAGGTTTATTCTGTGCCCCCCGACCTATGCAGCCCCTCAATGGCTGCTCCCAAACACCAGCCATGGCTTGGGATGACATGGAAAGATGGAGTCATGGGAGGAGAGAACAGAAGGCCTCCATTGCAGCTCTCACTCAAGCCTGCAGCCCTCCTCTGTGCTGTTCAAGCTGGCAAACAGCTCCCCTGAGACCCTCCCAAGACCCCACACAGGAGTAGAGCATCCCGTTCCCACTGGTGATGGCCACAACAGACACATTCCAGGGGCCTGGAGATGCTCCACCACCTAAAACACCAGACCAACAGCAGCTCTAGAGAGCTAATGGTGTCTTTTTTGGGTGGGGTCACTCCCATGCTGGTTTTCCCTCCCAGATGATGCCCAGTGCAGCGCAAGGGTTGGCTGGGGACAAGGACATGCTGGAGTCCTGGTGGGAAGTGAAGCTGGAGCAGCCTGAGCTCTTCCTCGGGGTGCAGGGGGCCTTAGCCATCAATCATTTAGTGCTGTGAATTTTTAATGTGTAAAAATCTCTTTAAGTGAGGAGCCGAGCGCAGAGTGGGGCTGATGATTAATTCAGGGAGTGACGCATGGAGGCGAGTGCTGGCCTGGCCACAATGGGTGAGGGGTCCCACTGCTGGGCACCGGCCACCAACCAAGTCAGGGTGGGGGGGAAGGGATGGACCCCCTGAGGGCTGGTGCCACAGGGTCATCAGTCAGCGATGCCGCAGCGACAATTCCCAACGTCCACCCAGGACATGGCTGACACAGCCCTAGAGGAGTTGCATGCACCTCTGTTGGAGTATTTTGGAGGGTCGTGAAGGCAGGAGCTGCTCCGAGCAGGGCCTCCCTGCTCTGCTGTTGCAGCTGGTGGTGTTGGAGGCTGGGGGCTCTGGCCGCCCCTCCACACCAGCGGCCCCTTGGAGCCCCCACCCCATTTCCAGCCTGCAGCTGGGTACCAATAAATGCACAAATAGTAACAGGAATAGTGCCCAGCTGGTGGAGGTGACCAGGTGTCCATGAGGGATGCACTGCACCTCCTCACCACCCTTGTCCCCTTCAGTGGGGTGAGAAAACCCCAATCCTCCCACAGTGGCCTCAGGGAGGACGAGCCAAACCAAGAGAGCCTTAGGGTATGAGATAAGCAGAAAATGGCACACCAATAGCAGGATGGGGAGAAAGAGCAGCGGCCAGGAGTCTCTTCCTCCAGCAAGTGTTCTGATCACACTGCTCACACCCAAGCACGGCGCAGCACGGGCACGGCTGGTGCAGCCACAAAGCCCTGGCTGTTGAGCACCCTGCAGGTTCAGGCATGACAGGAGATTGAGATGTGTCAAAGCTGTCTGAGTCACCCCCTTCCGCAGCTCCTGTGTCCTGCCAGCATCCCCAGAGCTCCACCAGACCCTCCCTTTTCAGCTGTGGCTGGATCCCAGCAACATGGGGAGCTGGGAGCTGGGCCAGCAGGAAGAGACAGGTGGTGGTGCCCAAATGCAGCTGCCACCTTTCAGAAGTAGAGAGAGGAAGTGTTAATATAGGTCTATTTTATAGAAAACTGCATTTCTCCAACAGCATTTGAGCCACCAGGTTTTAACTTTAAGTATTTGGGGAGCTGGGCTTGGCATTCCTACGTTAAAAGGCAATTAACTGAGGATGTCTCATTAGAGGGGAGGGAGGGGATCTGCCCTGCAGGGATCTCTCACAGGTACTTCCAGCTTTGCTGAGGCTGGACACGGAGCAGCGAGGGATTTTTCTAGGACGAACCACGTTGGTACATCTGCAGTGCAGGGACATCGGGCCCCACACGCATCTCTGAGGGAGGACCACCAAGAAAAGCCATGGAAATGATCAAAGTCATGTGGGGAAGATCCTCAGCACTCGGGAGCCCAGTAAAAAGCTGGTATGCTCTGCCTTGGCTCTGAGGTTTCTGTGGCTGAGGCCTCTGTGAATGTGGCCTGGGGCCAGGCTGGAAGGGAGCAGGGAGGGGAGCCTGAGGAAACCTGCTGCTCTGCACAAATGTGAACAAGTCGAGTGGATTTGCAAGTCCCCAAATTCCACATGTTCTTCAGAGGAAGGAGTGATAATGGAAGGGCTCCGCTTTCGGGAAGGCAAGTTTAAATAATTAAGAGGAATAGTGAGGTGGAAATGAATGTGCAGAAGGTTTGGGGCTCCCTGGAAAGAAGCAGAGATGAAAGGAATGGCCTTGCTACAATATTCATAAAGCTCTGAAGGCAACAGCACGAGTGCCTGGAAGAAGGGCTGTTGAGTGAGCTTGTCTCCTCCGGAGACCCTGTCCGGGCAGCCGGCGCAGGCGTGGGAGGATGTGATTGGCATGTTCGGGGGGAGCAGCTCTTGTGGCTCTTTGTGCCACGTGCAGGAGATGCCTCAGCCCTGCCCAGCCCCAGGCAATTGGGGGCCTCCTGCCCACCCCCAGCCCCTTTCCCTTCCTTATGGGTTTTGTTCATTCCTTCTCCTTTGTCAGGGATGAGAAACTGGGAAAGTCTGTGCATGAATGGGTCAAACCCTAAACTGGTTTTGTTGGACCAAAATCTGGGACAGCAGTGCCTCATGCACTGGTGCTGGTAGAGGGTCTTTGTGCTGGGGATGGTGTTGAACATCAGCACTTTGATGCTGGGAGTCAGCACTGGGTGCTGGGGCTTGTACTGACGGCCGGTACTGGGAGTGGCCCTGGGTATTGATCCTAAATCTTGGTCCTGGTACTAGGGACGAGCATTTGGTGTTGGTCCCAGGTGCTGGTAGTAGCTCTGATGCCTTGTGCTTTCAAAACCCTCGGCAGCATCCAACTTTCCTGTTGGCCAGACATGACTGCACTGTGTGAGGAGGACTGTCCCTCCATGCAGCCCCCAAAATCCAGGGTCCTCCACAGGCAGCTGTGAGTCCTGGGCAGGCAGGAATGTTCCATGGGAGATGACACCTCATTTTAGCATTGTCCACCTTGGACTTTCCAGTAATGTATTGCCAAGAACCAGGCGCATTACACACCTCTGGTGCATCCCTGGTGTGAGCTGCCTGTCCCATCCCAAGTGGGAAGAGGGGTCTTCAGCCCTGCCCCTGTGGATCCCCCCTTTCTGACACCCCCAAGGGAGGAGTGTCTCCCAAGACCAAAGGAACTGACCCCAACATGAGCTTTCTGATGTGGATTCTCCATAGCAGTGGGCAAGTGCTGCAGAAATTCCAGCCCTCAGTCCAGGACTCATGGAAGCGTCATAAGGATCCAGGAGGTATTCATCAGCAAACAGTGAAAGGAAGGAGGGTGAAGGATGCTGACTCTTTCCTGAGGGCTGGGGCAGGAGGTGGGGATGCTCCCTGGAAGGTTTTGGGGAGCTCACGGATGCCTCCTTGAGCACAGCCCCTTGCTGCCAGCCCAGCTGAGGACAGCTTTGCGGGTTCTCACTGTCCCTAACCAAACTCAGAATTTCCCTGGGCAGCACTGACCTAACTCCTGAAATTCACTGATTTCCTGTTCAGACAGAGGGGTGGAAGCTTACGCAAACCACAAAGAGCTGCTCTCCCCTGCATTTCTCCTCCCTATGCATTCCCCAGGGAGGGAGGGTTGGCAGAGCACGACACAAAGCAGAGATATGAACAACTGGAACATTTCTTCGATGGAAGAATCTAATGTACCTGGCTTGTTTGGCTGCTAACTCACTGGGAGCCCAGAGTTTGGCTCTTGAGGGATTTCCATTCCCAGCATTGCCATGGGATACTTCACGCACAAATGGATGCTGGAGTTGCCACTTTTCTCTGTGCTGACCATCCTGTCCACGTGGCCTTGGGTCAGACTGGAGCAGACTCCCATCTCGCAGTGCATTGACACACGCTGGATGTGACATAAGTGAGAGCTGTTTTCCAGACAGCTGGTGGCTGGGCGTGGTTTTGACTGTGCTGCCTTTGGCCCTAAATGCTCAATGTGGCATTTGGGGACATGTTTAGTGGTGAACCTTGCAGGCCTGGGTTAATGGTTGGAGTCAATGAGCTTAGAGGTCTTTTCCAACCTTAATGATTCCTTGGTTTTATGATAAAAGCCCTTGGGAACTGCATGCTTTTCAAATGCATCCTTGTCTGGAGTTGCATTATTTCAGAGGAAATCCAAATCAGCTGCTGCCTTTTTTTCCCAGTGGGCCAAGGAGGGTTTTTGCTGGTTTGATGTGCCTGCAGACATCTATCACTGTGTTAATGCAAAGTTTGGCACATTTCACAATGGCCACTGGCTCAGAAAATCTCCCCGGTGGGTGCACATTCACTCCCCGCTCACCAGGCTCTACTCCACACCAGCCTGTTGGCCACTGGCCACCCCACTTCATCTGAAAGACCTGACAGATTATTTAGTGGCTGCTGCCATCCCAGAATCCCGTGGAGTTTCTGCAGCAGAGGCTGGGCAGAGCCTGCAGCCCGGCTGTCAGCGGGGATGGGGGTGCTGCAGCCAGCAGCCTGCCCGTGTGGGCTGCAGCATTCCCCTCTCCCTTCCCAAGCCAAGCTTTGCTTCTTGGGTGGTGGTGGGTGGTTCAGGGCAGCAGTGACCTCCCTCACAGAGGGTGATGGAATGCTGTGAGAGGTGGAGGCAGCCGGGGCAGTGGGAGCTGCTGGCCCAGGACAACGCAAAGAGGTGTGAGCAGGACCAAGCTGCCAGGGTCTTGCAGTAGTTTTCAGGGACCAGCAGCAAACTCTGAGCTAAAGGAGGATCTCTGCTGGGACTGACTGGGAATGTGAAGAGAAGGAGGAGGGGAGAGCAAAGCAACCTCCACCCTGGCAGTGGGCAGTGGGATCAGTGACACTGGAGAGGCAGAAGGGCTGTGGCCCGGGGTCAGTCCTGGTTTTCCCCAACCTGCGTGGCTGCCCACCGTGTGACCGAGCAACATCCCCACGGAGATGGGTACTAATGAGGCTCAGCTGCTGATGGGGTCTCCAGGCCCTTGGGCACCCCCTCCCGCCGTGACTCAGTGGAGGGACCATGCTGTGTCTGGCAGCAGGCTCAGGGCTGCCCCGCCTCACCCCATGCCCCAAAGCCCTGGGGAAGAGGAGTCCCCAGTGCCCAAGGATGCCCTGAGGGTAGACTGGGATCCTCCTCTGTGCCCTCAGCAAGGGAGGGGTGATGCCAATGGCTCAAGGAGCATCACACCAGGGGACAGAGGGGCACTGCACCCTTGCGCTGTGCTCGAACTGCCACATCACCAGGGCACAGCCAAGGTGGACCCCCCCCCAAATTCACACCTTTTTCCCCCAGATCTCCCAGCTGGGGACAGGACCTTGTGGAGGAATCCAGGAAGGGGTCCACACACATCTGTGGTGTGGAGCCTTTTTCCAGGCAGGGGGTGAGGATCCCAGGGATCCAGTGCCCCACACCTGGGGGCCATGCTCACCCTCAACCCCCTGCCAAGGCCAAGCCCTGGGGCTGAGGGTCCTGCCAGAGAGGGAACCCTGCCAGCCACCTCCTGCAGATTTCTGTTACCTGCCATGGCATTCTGGGCATCCCACGTGCTGCCAGCAGTCTCCAGCTGGAAACAGCACACTCCCAGTCTTTCCCTCCATTCAAACCAGGAGGGCAATCCTTCTCCCTGGGTTTATCGTCCTGGACTTTGGGCTGTTGGAGATGTCCCTTGCCTTCCAGTGAGCTCTGCTCTTTAAACCATGACAGACGTTCCCAGGGGCAAGTTGTAAGGAAATCAACATGCAGAACTGAAATATAGTGGAAATAGCCTAAAAGTCCATGGTAATTAAGCAGAGAAATGGTGTCAGTCTATTTATAGAAGTGTCTTGAAGTGGAAACATTGCACTTGCTCTTCAGCTCTGCGGAGTGTCTGATGCTGGGGGGATCAGCCTTAAATCCCAGTTCCCAGTGGGCCTCCTACACTGGAGCAGGGCAGAGGCTGAGCCCTGGGGTTTTGGGAAGGGTGACTCCAGGGGCGCAGCTGAAGTTGAGATGTTTCAGGGGATGTCAGAGCCTTTACCAAAGCACGTGTTAGTCTTGGATGGTGAAAGCCCTTCATGCTGCCCTGATGCCCAGCAGGTGCTCTGTGCCTGGAGTGGGGACGGAGCCGGCAGTGAAACCTCCAGCCAGGCTGCTTTGGGCCCTCCCTCCAGGGGCTGGGTAGAGCCTTGCAGGGCAATGGGATGCTTGATGATGTGGTGCCAGTGCCACCATGCCCAGGGCCCTGCTGATGTGGGGGTTTCACAGACATTGTCCAAGCTTGAGCAGGGCTGGCCGGGGGTCTCGGCAGTGAGAGGAATGAGGGATGGGGCTGCAAAAGCTGCTTAAGGGATTTGAACTCTTAATCCCCATTACAAATTAATGTCCAAATCCCTGGAGTGGGGGCAAATCCCACCCCAGAAGCTCATTTTTCTTCAAAACAAAAAGAAACACAATCTGTAGCATGTAGGACCAGCAGCCCAGGAGAGGGGCTGGCCAGAGTCACCCACAGCCCCAGGCCACCCACGGCCAGGCGCTGTTTGGGCACAGCTGCCCTCAGCTCCCTCGGGGCGCTGGGACATTTTCTTCCTCGCTGGCTGTTTCAAAGCCTGGGAACACAGCTTGGGCTCTCATCCTGGTGACTGATCTTCCCTCTGCCACCTAGCCATTAGTGAGTCCCAGAATCCTCCTCCCATATTTTGGGAAAATATTTCCCCTCTTCTGCAAAACAGTAGCTGGTTTGGAGAATGGTCCAGCTCCTGGGAACCCAGGCAGGTTCTATTGCTTTGAAATCAATTCCCATCTGAGGGCTAAGCTAATTTTACATATGACTTGCTTTCACACCTTTAACAAGAAGCAGTTTCTTTCTCGATGAGCAGTGCATATGGCAGTTAAATAGATTATTGAACGAGTGAGAACATGCAGCACAGAAACTGCACTGGATACCCAAGGCATTGGAAAGGGTCTACAGAGAGGCATGGAAAAGTGCAAACATGAACATATCCAAACCCACTGAAGCTCGCTGACAGGAATCACATCTTGTGTTAAAGCTGGTGAAAAAGTCAAGATGTAATTTAGTTTTAAGATCTGGCTCAGCTGGCCTTTCCCTGGCATTTCCTGCCCTTCGGCAGCAGCGTTCTGTCTGTCTACAGCCACAGGAAGGTGCTGCACAGCTGTGGGGATGGGAGGACCTGCTGCAGGCTCAGAGTGCTGGGACACAGGGCTGGATTCTGCTCGTGCTTCACCTTTGTCTCCTTTCACCTCCAGCGGAAATCACCGACACAGGGCACAGGGACTCACACTGACTCCTGGGGTGGGAGCATTGCAGGGATTCTTGTTGGAGGAGGATGGAGCTGCATGACCTTTGCATAATGAGGGACCCTCCACCATTTGGTCACTAATAGGGGCAAAAGGCTCAAAGCAAAGCTCCTTGACCTGGCCATGCTCCTCTCTCCCTCCATAAGGATTTCTCTGTATTTCCACTCACCTCTATAAAAAAACACATCTCGGGCAGGAGACAGTGGGTGCTCAGAGAGGGAAGAGTCCATCATAGCCCCATGAGCCCAGTGGCCATGGGATCTCCCTGCTGGCCAGATGGGGCCAGCCCCAGCACCAGGTCAGGATGGCCACAGCATTGTGCAACCAGGTTTGGAAACCCCAGGCAGGGATGGAGATAGCCCGTGGCTCTGCAGCCCATCCCAGGGCTGTATCTCCTCCAGGGAAGGAGGAGATACAGCCCAAATCCCATGAGCACAAATCCCATGAGCAGCAGCTGCTGCATCACAGACAGGAGTTTTTCCCCATCATCCCTGGGCTGGATTAAATCCCTCCAGCACAGCCCCTTGCCCCCAGAGGCTCAAGGGTTTTTGCATCTGCTCCTGTTTCTAGCAAGCTGCATGGGAACAGGCTCTTTGCTGTTATCCCAGTCCCGTCCCAGGTCTGTGGGTCCTGCTGGTGGATCATTCCCAGACCTTGGCAGCGCAGGAATTTTGCTGTAATTTTCTTGCCCAGGTGGTAATCGTAACGAACATCCTTGCCGCAAGGAAGCCCAGCACTGTCAGCTCGAATGACGCTTTAATTCAGGTTAATTAATGGATTCAGGCAAGAACAAACAAGCAGACAGGCTCCTCAGAGCAGGTGATGGAAGAGCTGAACCCAAGCTGACAGCCGCCCATGGGAGACGGCCAGTCTGGGGGTGCTGGGGGGGGAACACTCCTCCTTGAAGCTGCACGGGGCACAAACCCAACTTGTCCCATGCAGGTACCCAGGTCATCATCCCACGACCCCAAACCACCTGGCAGCAAGCAGAGAAAGGTCCCAGGTCAGCCCAGGACCTGGCAGGTGCCCAAAGCACTGAGCCAGGGAGGTGTTTCTCCATGACAGGTCTCTCCAGGATGACCCCCAAATGCTGGGGGCTGTGTAGGTGCACCCCACCTCCACTGCATATGTCTGGGGTGGCTGCCTGGATTGAGCCCCAAATTTTTAATGAGGTGTGATGTGAATTTGCTCTGACGGGCCAGCAGCTGGGGCTCAGGACCAGACAAGCCTTCTAGGCCGAGACAACCTCCATGGAGCTCAGCTTTCTGTGTGCTCCCAGCACCCACCTCAACAGAGGTGGCTTGTGCCAACCTGCCTGTTGGCATGCCTGCCTCCAAAGTATAGGACAAGCCCTAACGGAGTGTCCTAAATTTTATGAGAAAACAGGATTTAGTGCCTGGGGAGGGTTTTCTTGTGCAGCAGCACGGAGTTCTGGCTGGGATGGAGGAGGCTGCTGGGGCTGCGTGCCGCCAGCCTGGGCTCTGTGCGGAGCGTGCATTACTCCTTCTTTTCACTGTAAAACTGCTTCTGAGGGACATGCTCATGAAATATAAATGTGAGACCTGCTTTAGGAGGGCAGAGCCCGGAGATGAACAGCGGGTCTGCGCAGGCGGCAGCTCACAGCCTTTCCCATCTTAGCTGCAATTAATAATTTATGGTTTCCATAACACGAGCTGTGATCTGAGAGCCCAAAAAGCCCTGGGGGCTGGCAGGGCTGACCCCACAGCTCACCGCCACCAGTGCTTCACCTGCACAGCCAGGCACTGTCCCCACAGCCCCCCACACAGTGCCACACAGCATCGGGCCACACCTTGCCATCAGCACAGGGGGCTGGGTCTGTTCCCCAGTGAGGGTGGGTGGCACCGACTGGGAACGGAGGGGCACGGACTGGTGGTGGGTTAGTGGATAGTGATGGCTGGGGATGGGTTAGGGAGGGGGTGAGGGGTGGCAATGGGTTAGTGGTGGGTGATGGACGGTGATGGGTTGGTGGGGATGGGTGGGGATGGGTAAGGGATGGGTGGCAACAGATGGTGAGGGGTTGGTCATGGGTGGCAATAGGTTGGTTATGGTTGATGACAGTCCCATAAAACTTTACCGTTTGGGGACTGTAGGGGTGAGAAGAGGGGTAATAACCTGCTGGGGGCTGGGTAATCTGAATGAAAACCTGTCTTCACAATCATCCCTGGGTGAGAACCTCAGTTTCTGCAACGTCATTGTCTTCTGTGAGGAAGATGACCCAGAATAGTTAATTTTGAGTGAGCTGACACTGTCCATGTCCAGGAGATACCAAGTGCTGGGCCAAGGTTCAGAGGGTTGGGGATCAGCTTCTGCCCATGCGAGGACAGCACTGAGCCAAGCTAGGGCGAGGTCAGTGACTGACAGATGGGACTGTAAGGCAAGTGTGGCTCCTGTAGCAATGGCACTCCCTTGCTGGAGGGTCAGGACAGGAAGGGGCTGCAAGGGGCCCAGGAGAGGAGGTACAGGCAGGCTGCCCAAAAGGCAGGGCAGAGGTGTGCTGTCATACAGACAACACCACCATTTCCATGCCGGAGCCCTATAGCCTGGCTGAGCATGCTCTGCCACTCCTGGGAGGAGAGTGATGCCGGGGCCACCATCACCCACTGAGCCTGGGGACGCTGCCCTGGGCGTGTGTGCCCAGGCAGGGACTGGCTCTAGGCCAGGTGTGGGGGTGGCACCAGGGCCAGCTGAGGTGTCCCAGCCCTGTCTGGGCTGAACTTCCCCCTCCCGGCTTCTGCTCTATTTTCAGCTCAGTTAGAAAAAAACCCTTTGGAGTTGTTGTTTCTTCCTTTGTTTCCTAATTTAGATGGTCCCATGGCTCCACAGGCAGATAAAGGCGAGTTTATTGCTTCTCTGTGTTTATGGCACTGCTGGAACACACTGCTCCCACAAATATTACATCAAGGGAGCGTGGGGAAGGCTCAGCGTCACCAGCATGGCTTAACTCTCACCTACATCTGCCCATCACCGCTCACCTCTGGCACGCTGACACCGCAGCCCTGCCGTGCCGCTGCCGTCTCTGTCGGGGCTCCACGGTGCTGCCTCCGGCTGTGCCAGGCCCTGCGTCCCCCTCTGGGGCAGCCGGTGCCCGCGGCTCCTGCTCCGAATCGTGCTGCTGCCTCGGCTCATCCCGTGACTTGGGAGAGTCCCAGTGCCAGGTGCCACATGGATCCCACGGCTTCACATTGGCCTCAGGCCCTTCTCACGTGCCTGCTGTGTCCACAAGGAGTTTATGGACAGCACCAAAAAGCCCTTAGGGGATCAGCTGACACCCTCCATGTCCCCAACAGCTCTGCTCTGCCATCGGGGCAGAGAAGAGACAGGGCAGAGCAGATGCAGAGACAGGCAGGGACACCACAGGACCCCAGCTGAGCTCATCACACCGTCGGGAATGGGGACCGTTCAGAATGTGGGTCCCTTGCACCCTGGAGACCTCAGCCCTCCCTTGGTCTTGGCAGCCGCAGCTCGGTCAAAAATCACCCCCGAGGGGTGCTGGGACGGTGCTTGCCCCAGAAGAGCTGCCCCTGCCCGCCCCCGGCTCTGCCAGAGGCGGCGGGACTGTCCCTGGCTGGGAGTGCCAGGCTGCGCAGGCTGTTGCAATGGAGCACGAGGTGCGGGCAGTGTTTGTTCGGCTGGGACGGTGTGTCACCGCCGCGGAGCCCAGGCTGCGTCATGCCAGCAGAGAGGGAAGAGCAGTGCCCAGCCTCCGTCTGCTCCACGGCCAGAGGGAGCTGCTGCCGTGGGGCGGGAGTGCAAGGGTCGGGGACAGGCAAGGAAGGGGAGAGGATGGCAGTGGGAGGACAGGGGGGACAGCAGTGAAGTTGGAGGGTTTGTTACCTGTGTGAAAGGAGCTGTGGGTTCGGGCAACCCCGAGGCACTGGAGGGAAGGGCTCAGGGCTGGGGCTGGGCTGGGCGTTTTAGTGGCTGTGCTTTAACGCAGCCAGACTTACCCACACAGCGCTGGGGGGAGAGGGATGCCTGTGAGACCTCTTTTGTCTACAAAAGTCCGGAGACAATGATATTGGGCATGTCAGGGTTTTACAGGGCAGAGGTGTGATGAGCCCCAAAGCCCCTGTCACAAGCACTACCCTGGCATGCTGCCAGTGCCCTGCCTCTTTCCAGGGTCTGACAGAAAAATGAACTCACAATCCCTCTTTGTGGGATGGCCGGATAGCCAGAGATCTCCAGCAGGGTGTGGTTGATGGGGCCCATTCTCCCTATCTCGAGTCCTGAGAGGTGTTATTAGTGGGGTAAAGCCAGTGGGGTCAGATCCCTGGCAGTGGTTGGCACCTGGCACAGTGTCCTTACCAACGTGACTAAAATGCAAACACTGGCCTGCTTGGTCTGGCTTTTCAAAGAGGTCCAAAATCCCTGGCCAGTCTCACCACTTCTTCCCAGGCAAGGAAGAGACACCAGACTGGCACTGTCTTACCCAAGCTGTGGTGGTCACGCTGGGCACAACACTGACCACACATGGCTGTGGAGGTGTCCCAGGCAGGCTGCATGGGGGCAAATTAAGGTTGTCTGTCACCACTGGAGGGGAGAGGCAAGTCTGTCCCCTCCATGCTCTGGCTCCATGGAAAGGGACATCATCATTCTCTGAAGTCAGCCTGGAGGCTGGGAAATGTGTCAGACCCTGAGCAGCAGCGAGGTCAGGGATACCTGGAGAGGAGCTGGACCTTGGGGAGTAGTAGCCTGAGGACAGCGAAGGAAATCAGAGATAGGGACAGGAAATAACAAAAATGAGTCAGCTGAGAAGTACGTGGACAAGGACAGCTTTGGGGAGCTAATCTGCAGGAGATAATGCTGCCAGGGTGGAGGAGCCTTGGAGCTCATGGAAAGGAAGAGTCAAGGCACAGAGGTGTCTGAGACTCCAGTGGCCCACATAGTCCTTTGTATTACACTCAGCGACTTCCCCCGGGGAGCTGGGGGAAGCGTGGAATCCAGCACCCAGCCTTGGGCACTCCAGAGAGCATGTACACTTTGGGATGCATTTCACAGCCTCCAGAGGTTTCCCTGAAATCCTGCATTGGGTGTTTATCCCCTGGCAGACAGGACTAGCTGTGGGTGCAGCCTGTCTGCTTTTAGTCTGGTGGAGATTAAGCTCTCCAGGGCCTAATGGTGATTCTTTTGGCAACCGTTCAGCAGGCCTTAATCCATCTTATCTCTGCTCTGAAAGGATGAATTAGGTGCCTCTCCAAGCACCTCAATGGGAAGCAGCAGTGGCAGGAGCTCTGGCAGAGCACAAGCTGCTGCAGGCACCCCGGGGCTGCCCTACATACGGCAAAGAGCCCTGGAGGCGCCAGCTTGCAGGCAAGAGCCGGGGTGATCTGGGGACTGGGGGAGAGGCAGCACTGCAGGACAGCCAGCACACTTCCCTGCAGCCAGCAGAACACTCTCACCTTGCTCCCCCTGCACATGCAGCTGTTGGTACCAGGAGTCTTGGCCTGAGTAATGAAAGTCCCGATGCCCTTGGGATTTTCCTGGGTGTGAGCCAAGAGCAGTGTCTTGGCTCATGGAGAAAGACTGCCAACAACATGACCCCACTCATCCTGTGCAAAGGCTCCCATGCCTGGGCCAGTGCCTGTGCAGCCCATCCAACCCATCTGGCACCTGGGGATGTCCCTGCTCCCACAATCCAGATGCGGTCAGGACTCCCAAGTGGCAGAGAGGACATCATGGTCATGTGGGATGGTCCCATCATCCCACTCACCACTTGCTGTCAGGCACAAGGAATCTGAACTTGCCTTTTTCAAACTTGTCCTGACATTGCTAATAATAACCGTGTTAATTAGGGAGCTCTTACAGCCCTGCATGATTTGTTCAGTCAGTTATGAGGAATATTGTCAGGGTAATGCAAATGAGGGGTGGCAGTCGCCTCTCCAGCAGCCGTCTGGAGTGCTGGAGCCGTGTCTGAGACCCGAGGCACTCACTGCACATCAGGGTGACCCAGTTGATGCCACAGGCAAGGACACAGCTCAGTCCCACACAGACATTTGGCCCAAGGAGCCCCACGGCTGCTCGTGTCCATCTCTACCACAGGGCACTCAAAGGCGCAGTTTGGGGCAAGGGGCTGTGCCCCAGCTGGGCCATCTGCCCCGAGCCACCCCGCTGCCCCTGGCTCTTAGATGACTGCCCATCATGATGGCATCTTGCCTTCTCCAAGTCCCTTCCAAGTGAAATCAGAGAGGACAGTGACACTGTCCATGGGCTCTGCAGAACCTGCCATCTCCCACTTCTCTGCAATAAAGTGTTGCTGCAGTGGGTGGCTGGGGGCTTAATTTCTTTTTGCCTGTGGTATCCCTCAGCTGACAGATAGCCTGGTGGCTCACTTGCTCACCTGTCCACCCAGCAGGGGTTAGTGCCACAGCATGGCACTGGGACAGGGTCTCTCTGAGCCTGCTGGGAGGACTAGGTTACCCTGAGATCAGCTGGGGACAGTTTGCAGGATGGTGAGAGACATCACCTGGTCTCATCCTGCATACACCCCACAGCTGGGAAATGCCTTTAGAGGGAAGGTTTCCTTCTTTTCCACGGCATGGCGAAGGTGGTGACGGGTTCGCTGCGGGGCTGCTGCCAGCCAGCACTCGTTGGTGCTGCTGAGGGGCTCATCCCCCCTGGATCACCCTCTCAGGGGCGGCTGCGGGCGGTGCCACTGCCCGGCATTGCTGCCATCCGCTGTCCTTGCTCCTGACCTCAGCCCTGTTTGCTTTGAGCCAAACTGTGCTGCCCATCAGTCAGTGTTCAAGGTGGCCAAGGTGGCTGTGGAAGCTCTCCAGGTGCTGCCAGGGTGACACCCTGGCCATCGAACCCAGCCCACCGCACCAGCCCCCAGCCCGCCCCCACACTGCATCAAAGGATCTGTGGGGACCCCGGGCATCCCGCCTTCACTGGAGGGTCATGGGGGTCTTTGCTGGAAGATTTAATCAATGTCTTGTTTCTCTCCTTGGCTCTAAAGCTCCTTTTTTCCTCTGGAAGAGGATAAGAATTAATTGAGCAAGAATTAATCAAAAAGCAGAAAGATGCAAATTTTCAAATGAGACATCAGGTGCTGCAGGTCCTGCCCTCTCTGTACTTTGGTTCCAACCTCAGCTTGTTCTGCTCCAGCCGCTGGCAGCCCTCATGTCTATCCCTGGCCCAGAGCCCCACACGAGCAGAAATCCCCTCTGCATTGCGTCACCAGTTGAACTCCAGTGCATGTTGTCTCCAAAGTAACAAGCAGCTAAAATTGGTAGAAAGTTTGATCTGAGCCTCAGCCAAGCTTAATTTTTAATTGCTTCTAATTTCACTCTCTGGGCTGGGTTTGCCAAGCCGGGCAGAAAGGCCACAGGGGCAGGTGTGGGCCCGGTCACCTGCGGGCAGCACTCTGCTCTCCCTGGTCTGGAGCCCTCAGCTGCAGCACTCTGAGGGTACTCAGGGCCCCCAGACCTGAGGGTCCAGCTCAGCTGCCTTGTCCCTGGCTCTCTGGGCTGCCAGACAGGCCCTAAGCTCCCCAAGAGACCCATTTGTTCCCCGCATGGCAGAGATTGAGACCCTTGACTGAACCAAGAAGGCAGTGGGAGAGATTTTCAGCTTTTGGGTTTGTGTGTTCAAGACTATCATGAAGTGAGGATTTGGTACTAAATCCCAAACACCTTGTGGCATTCCTGAGCCCATTCCCGCAGCCTTTCCCATTCCATGCCTGCAGCCTTTGTCTTCCATCCCATCCCTGAAGCTTACCCCTTCCATTCCTTCCATCCCATTCTATCCCATCCCATTGCTGCAGCCTTCCCCTTCCCACTCCATGGTTGGTCAACCGGTCAGGGGAGTGTTTCTGGCGTGGAGACACACAGGGAATCCTACAGTCAGCACTCACATTCCCTGGAAGGCACCTCCTCTCCCAAGTGCCTCCCTGAGCAGGGATTATGAGGCCACATTCCCGGTGCTATTCAGGGCTACCAATAGAGAGGTGAAAATCTTCTGGTCCTGGCTCAGAGCCGCTGGAACTTTGCACAAAATCCCCAAACACGTTGTGCCTTTGCTGACACAGCAAACAGTTACTCAAATGGCAAAGGTCACTTTCCCCTTTCTGACAGCTATTTTTGCTACATGTCCTGAAGTCCAAGGATAAAGGAGATGCAGAGCCAGGCAGAGCTCCACCCCTCACACCATCTCAGGGTGTTAGAAAGATTTGGGAGACAGGAAGAAACCATCCTGGGGAAGAAGCCGGGAGGACAGTGTCCCTCCTACCTGGTCTTGCTGGTGTCCCACAAAATCATCCCAAGGAGCTCTGAGTGGGGTTTGCAGACATTTACAGGATGTGGTTGTGCAAATGAGCATTGCCTGGACTGGCTGCACAGCTGGGTTTCACCAAAGCCCTGGGGCTGTGGTGAGGCTCTTCCCCAAAAAGTCATCAGCACCTCAGCAAGACTCAGCATCGAATGGAGAGCAGCGAGAGCCAGCAGCTCCCAGCCCTGTGAGGCTGCCGTGTGTCACCAGTGGCCGGGAGCACCTGGGAACCGACACAGGTGGGGGGACAGCCAAAAGGGCTGAGCCTGGTGCTGGTGATGCCACAACCCGTAAACTGCCCCAACTCGATGGTGCTGAAGGCAGCCCTGAGCCCTGAGGAAGCTCCAGCCCTGCTGCGATAGTGCTCTCCTGATGACATTCACGTTTTCTGCAGAGTCCCGGGAGAGGCTGGTGACAGGGAGTTCCTGGGTAGCCTCGCACCGAGAGAAGGAACATGCACCAGAAATGCTGGTGGGCTTTCTCAGGTGGGGCCAGGGGAACTCTTGATGAAAGTCTGGTCCCCACCAAGGAATGCATGGAAAGTCATCCAGGGGGACTTGGCTGGGGCCACTCCTACCTCATGGACAAGGGCACTGGGACGGCTGGGGCCAGCCCTCTGCACCCTGACCTTTCTCTCCCCAGAGAGTTTCTCCCAAAGGAAGACCCTGCCCAGTCAAGGGCACTGATCTGGGTGGGTTTGGAAATGGCCACTTAGCAGGTGGGAACCACAAAACCACCGTTAAAAGTGACACTCCCCAACACAAACCCTACTTTTCAGCTGGAATGGAGGAGCCATGATGCTCTGTGGTCTCAGGTGATCACGGCAACGTCGGCCACTTTGATTGACAGGAAACTCCCCATTTTGGACCCTTTTCTGGGGATGGGAGGGTTTTCTTGGACTCAGAATTTGCCTTTTCTCTGTGCTTTGCAATGGGGAAACAATTTCCAGGCCCCCTGAGCGTGTAGCTCCATTCTTGTCTGGGTATTTGAATTTCCTTGTGTGGGGGATCACCAGATGTCAAACCTGGGCACCTCCCGAGGGCACGGGCTCAGCTCTGGGTGGAGTGAGGTGGTCCAACAGCAGCATCCAAGCTCAAAGCTCAGGTGCAGACTTGGACCCACGTCAGGTTTCTTACAGTGCTGAGCAAAGCCCCAGGAATGGAAACACCCATCTGCCAGATAAAAACCCCACAGCCTTTGTTTTTTTAAGAAATTCAAGCTAATCAGATGCTGCTCAGTCCTGCCCTGTCCCAGCGGAACCACTGCATGGCACATGTTCCTCTCTGACCTGAGGATGAGGAAAGCTGGGTGTAGGATGCCCCTGCAGAGGTACTTGTGAGTGCCAGGTACTGGGTTCCAGGTGTGGGATGCCCCAGGTGAGGTATCTATGGGTGGTAGGTTCTGGGTGTAGGATGCCCCAGGGGATGTATCTCAGTGCTGGGTGATGGATTCTGGGTGTGGGATGTCTCGGGGGAAGTACCTGTGAGTACTGGGTGCTGGGCAGCCCCCACTTGGGAAGTCAAGCCCGGCAGCAGGGACAGTGCTGCTTTTCTGGGGAAAGCTCAGATCCACCCCATGGGCAGCAAAACACTCAGTTTAGGAAACCAAGAATCAGCCAAAGTCCCTGTCAGAGCAGGGAAAGAGCCATGGCTGGAAATGGGGCCAGCTTTTCTCTCCCAGTTCTGCTGGGGATCTGGAGCTTCCCCAGCCACTGCTGCTGTTTTGCCAGCAAGGGGGATGGGAAAGGGGCTGCTGGGGTTCTTGATGCTTTGGGGCATTTTCAACTGTTTCTTTTCAGGTTTTCACAGTTTTTTTCATCTCCCAGTGCCTGTATGTCCTGTGAGGTGGGGTGTAAAAATATAGAAAAAATCCAGAATCCGAGCATGAAAATGCAGAAAAATCTTGACTAAAGATTAAGATATATTTCCCATTTGAAAATGCATGCAACAGACAAAGCCTTGTTTTCATCACTTCATTTTTGGTCCCCGACCCTGCAGACCCTTCCCTTTACCTTTACAGCAGGAAATATCCCGACTTCCCAGACGCAGCCCGAGGCCGGTATTCCCGGACACCCCGTTACGTCGCTGAGCGCACAGTCCGGACGCAGCTGGCCGGGGGCTGGAGAGACGTCACCGCTACCTCGCCTGGTCCCTGCAGGCACGGCCCTGCCTCTCCCTGAGCTTCGGCCAGCAGAGCCAGACAAGGAACCCGAGCATCACGTTGTCTGAGTCACGAACCAAGCAGGGAGACGTGTGGGGAGAGGTTTGATCCCCAGCTGGGGTTTTTAGGATGGTGCCTCAAAATTTGCGTGCTTCACGAGGAAATTGTCCCCTGTCATTCTCCCATATAAAGCTCTGCTTCCTGGAAGTCTCTTCCCAGCAGGAAAAGCAGCTGTGGCCCCATGGGGACAGGCAGCGATCTAGCAGAGCGCTTGTGGATGTGGCTGCTGCTGGCTGTGCACCCACAGAGCTCTTACCCAGCACTCACCCAGCACGGTGTTGGACAGGAGGGCGCATCCCTAGAGGTTCTTGTGGACACCCATCCTGAATGTCCTGGGACAGCTAAAAACCTTCCTGGGCAGCAGAAGTGACCTGGAGGTTTTTCACACAACGCAGCCAAGAAAAGCTGTTCGTGTTGCGTCAGGAGATCCAGCCTGTGAGGGGCCGTGCCAGCAGGACAGAGGGGTCACGGCCGCCGGCAGATGCTGACTGATGAATGCCAAGCAGTGCCAGAGCTGTGTCCCATCACAGAGGAGGAGACAGGTGGCCTGGAGTGACAACAGGGCTGTGGATGAACTCTGTGGGCTTTGCTTGTACTTGCCACAGTGGCTCTCTCCTTCCAGTGGCTCTGTGCATCTCCTTTCAGAAACTACGAATGAAATGAAAGGATGTTCAGAAAATACTGGAGAAATCCCTTGTCACCCTCATGCCCACCAAAGGCTCTACCAAATCCATTGTGTGCCACTAGCCAAAGGCTGCTGATAAAATAGAAGCCACCATTGTCTCACAAAGAGAGCAGAGACCAGTCCTGGTCCCTGTGGTCCGGTCCTTCCCACTTGGGCCTCTGAGCAGACTGAGTGTGCCAAGGGGCAGCCCCATCCCCAGGAACCTGGAGCTCCCTGAGCCCTTAGCTGCAAGCTCAGCCAGCCGGAGTCCCTAATGTGAAACGCATGTTGGTTAAACCAAGAGATGACTGTAAAAAATAAGGGTCGGATTTCTCTGGCTGCAAAGCCTCCCACGTTACCCCAAGCCCTCTGGTTTCCTGCCTTCTGGCATGTGTGACCTTCTGCACAGTAACCCCGGTGCTCCCCACAGAGCCCGGGATGGCAGGAAGAATAAAGGGGAGTGAAGACTTGCATAACGTTCATCCAGGCTCGCCAGGAAAATAAGGAGGCTGCTTGGACCGAGAGCATTGCTGGCCTTTTGTGTCGGTTTTTCAAACGTGAAAATGGGCCTCCCTGCTCTGGGCTAACGGGCCCAGGACCTTCCCCAGGTGAAACGGACCCCAGGGTGGCTGCAACCCTCACCCATCCTCTGGAGCCCTCAGAAGATATGGCAACCTGGGTAATTGCATCTTGCCTCACTTGGGCTGCCAGTGGTTTACCCAGGGCTGCCCTGTGCTGGCAGGGAAAGCCAGAGGAGAGAGGGTGGGAATGGAGCCCAGTGACACAGCTGAGCTCCCGATGGAGCTGCTTCTCACTGGGGTGGATGGCTATGGCCAATTTTCCATCTTTCTGACTGACCCTGCTTGGAAATTCATCTCTGCTCAAGAAGCAGCTGAGAGCAGAAGTTTTGGGTGTCCTCTGATAGGGGTGAGGGGGATGAAGCTGTGCTCTGGCAGCCTGTGCCACCCTGCTGTCCCCTCGGGGCAGTGAGGGTTGGGGTACAACCAACCTGGGCAGGTGGCAGGAGCTGCATGGCCGCTCTCCAGAGTGGGGAGTGACAAAGTCTGAGCCAGCAAACTTGCTTGGGAAGAGAGGGAGTAGGTGACCTCAGGGGTGGGGGTTTAGCAAGCTCTTTGGCTGCAGGAACAGGTGTGTGTGATGGATGAATCCCTGCAGGACCAGGTGTGAGCAGAGACTGGATGGGGTGCCCACTCTGTCCAGGAATGCTGCCGGTGCCTGTCTGTGAGATGTGCTGCTGTGCCCAGATGGGGGCCAGTAGGAAATCCATGTTGGATGTTTCCTGACCTCTGCTGAATCAGAATAACTGTTCCTCTGGAAAACCTAAACTTATCCTTGAATCCGTGATGATGTATTTCACATATCCTAGTCCCTCTCACTGGAGTCTCCCTTATGTTTGCAATTTCTAACAACAAAGCAACACTGTGAGTAACCTTCCTATAAATCATCCAACCATCCCTCCCGGTGATGTGAGCCCAGGGCTCAGCAGCTGCAGGAATTCGTGCGAGTTCAGACCGGGCTGAACTTTCACACAGTGACCTGCCAGGTCAGCCTGGGAAGGAATGGGATGGAGAAAGGCAGAGAACAAAGACACTCACCAGAGTCCACCCACTCACAGCCTGACGTGCACGGGACAGGAACGGGAATGGGGATGAGGACAGGGATGTGCTGCCATGCATATGGGGGCTGTTTGAAGGAGCTACTTGTGATGTGTGCTGGTGATGCTGCCTTTCCTGGGTGTCTGAACTGGTGGGATTGCATGGAAGAAGGGATAGGGATGGATATAGTGACAGGAATAAGGACAGGGGTTGAAGGATGGGGTTGGGAGCATCCCTTGGTTCCTGAGAGAACCTCCACAGAAAATAACTTCCACAGAAAATAACTTCCTCTGGAGTCTGCTCTTCCCTGCCCAAGGGCTCACCCCAGACACCCAGAGAGCCCTGAGAGCCATTGTTGTGCCCTGCTGCTCCCTGTGCTGCTCTGGGTCCCAAGGCCACTGGGCTGGGGCAGTGTCCTCATGGGGTCCCTCCTGGGGACCTGCACGGGGGAAAGGCTCCTTCATCCCCTGGGACCAAACCTCGATCCTGCCCCGGCCCCAAGCCAAGCTGGGCAGTTGGAGCCCCACAGAGATGATGACCATAGCTCTTTTCCACAGAGCACAGAGCAGGGCATGGAGAAACACCCCAGGAGCTCACACCCTGCTGGCCAGGCCGTTTTAAGCTCCATGTAAACTCAAGAACACCTGGAGAGCACCTTCCCATCAGCCTGTGGTCATTCCCAGCCTGAGGCAGCTCATGGCCTCTGAGGGCTTTGCATTTGTGTACCTTAAAAAATTGTATTTCTCAGGGCAAATTTGAGAAGTCGCAATAGGAAAACGCAGACGAAGGAAAACGCATAAATCATGTGGCTTCTCAACAGGCCTTGGCTTTTCACATTCCCTCTCTCCTGCCACTGCAGAAAATAACCAGTGGGAACACGTCTGCTGCAGCACCCGGAGTAACCCCGTCGTTTCCCAGGACAAGCTCCAGTGTTGGGTAACGGTGGGCAGGGAGCAGAGCTCACACAGGATTCATTTTGCCTGACATCATTCACCCACAGCAATAGCCAGCACACAAAACTGTGCTTCCCTGTTTGTCCCAGTGACTCGGGGGTTGGTGTTTTCCAGTCCAGAGGGCTCTTGGGGTGCCAAGTGCTCCAGCCTTGGGCTCCATGGGCATGACTCCTGCCAGCTCACTCTCTCCTGGGATGCCAAAAACCAGCAATACAAACTGAAAAGCAGAATTTTCATTTTTCAGATTCCACTGGGGAATTTTTGGCAGAGCTTTGGCTGCCCCTACAGCCCTACTCAGAGGTGCTGGTTATGGTGGCAGATCTGTCCTTGGCAGAGGGGCCATGACCCATGAGGGGGCACAGGCCAGCCAGGGGCACCCCAAAGAGCCTTGCAGGGACCCCAGGACCAGCAGAGAAGGCTGAGGGGGATGGGGGGCAATGGAACCCCCTCCCCATCACTACCACCCCTCTATGTCCCCAGCTTCTCTCTAGCAATAGTGTCAGGGAGAGCACAGAGGGACACCCCAAAACCACAAGGATTTGGGAAAAGAAGTTCACATTTTTATTGTTTCTTTTTGTCCTGCAGTGTTTCCTACCTCGTTTTTTTTTCCTCTTTCCTCACTTGAAAAATTCCTTTTGACCATGAAATAAATGTGAAAACAGTGGCTGGCAGAGGGGGCTTGGGACTTTCTGGAGTGTGTGCCTGCTGGAATGTCTGAAATTCCTCTTTAACCTCCATGGCTCCACCCTGAGCTGTTGCTGCTGGATGCGTTCTCTGAGGCCTCTCACTCACCGTTCGGACAGCAGCAGCCTGGGAAATGCTCGGAGATGGCATGGGGGCTCCTTGAAAGAGAAATCCTCCTGCCAGGCATTTTCGGACAAGATGCAAAGCCTTTTCCTGGGGCCATGCCTGAGCCGCAGGGCTCCGAGCAACAGTGGTGGGATGGAGGCAGAACTGCTGGGGGCTTGAGTGGAGGAGCTCGGCCCCAGAACCCACTGCAGCCCTGGTCCCAGGGGGCTCACGTCAGGCAGACCCAATGAGTGGTGGGAAGCGGGGATTTGGCTCCAAAATCCAGAGTGGGAAGAGAGGCAGCTCCCTGCTCGAGGCTGCGCGATGCAGAGCAGGGACAGAGCGCTGGGGCAGCAGGAGGAAGCGCCCCGTGGGGAGGGAGCAGAAGGGCTCCATCTGCTCCAAGCCGAACAGAGCCGGCAGCAGCTCCATCACGGTGTGTGAATTCCTTCATGGAGAGAAAACACTCAAAAATCCCTTTAAGCCAGTGGAAAAAGGCAGAACCAGAAGGAAGAGCCAGAAACCAGGAACCCAAGACACTGGCAAATAAAATAAGATGCACAATTTTCACAGGGGGGTGATTGAAACCTGTGGGGGGAGGGTAGCGAGGGATGGATATATTCATCCTTATTGCTCTTGGAGACCAGGAATGTTTAGAGGAGCGAACATTCTGCTTCCCTCAGGTGTACAGAGGAGCTGACCCCAAGAATGCCCCCTCCCCATGTTTGGCAGCACCCACCTGTGCCAGGCCAGGGCCCCCCAGCAGAGCCCTGTGCCCACAGTGGGCACCTGCCCTGGGGCCCCAGCACCCACTTGGGAAAGGCCTGGGAGCCCTGTGCCGCAGGGTCCTCCTGCCCCGGGGCCAGCTGGTCCCAGAGGAGCATGGCCTCGGAAGGTGATGCGGGTGCATCCACAGGGGTGGGGAACCAAGCATCAGGGCTTGGTGCAGATCAGGGTCCCCAGTGCAGGATGAGGGACAGTCAGCAGGGATGGGATAGGGATGGGAATGGGATAGGCATAGGGTAGGGATTTGAATGGAGATAGGGATAGGAAAGCGGATGGGAATGCGGACAGGAATGGGGATGGGAGTAGGGGCAGTGATGGATATGAGGAGGGGAATGGGGACAGGGATGGAGATGAGGACAAGGACAGGAATGGAGATGGGGATGGGGACGGAGATGGGGGCAAGGATGGGGACAGGGACAAGGACTGGCACAGGCAAGGCTCAGCGACAGAGACCAAGGCTGCCCCGGGCGGGGGCGGACAGGACTCGGAGCCGGCGGC
>VZRS01005241.1:0-11868 GCA_013398055.1 Ifrita kowaldi | reverse complement strand
TGACAAGGACGCGATCCAGGGCCGACTGGAGCGGCTGGAGGGTCGGGTCCGTCTGGCGCTGCAGGCGCGGCCGGCTGGGAACCAGAGCGCTCGGGACCTGGGGGCGCTGCAGGTGAGCGCGGGGGGCACCGGCAGCCAGCGGGGGAGCGGGGCGGGGGGACCAGACCGGTACCGGCCGGGGGGAGCGGGATAGAGAGGACCCGACACGCCCCTGCCACTGGCACCGGCGCGGGGAACGTTGCGGGGGGACACACCCCAGGCCCCACCCGCTAGGGGACACCGAGAGCGATGGGGGACCCGACTGCCCCGGGACATCGGGAGCAGCGGGTGGGGATCAGCTTCAGGAGAGCGGAGCGGTCCTGGTCCTGGGGGCACCGGGAGCACCCTCCTGCGAGTCTCGCATGGCCAGAGCTTCCCGGAGCTGTGGGGCTCACCTGGCTCTTCCCCCGCAGTCCCTGATGGATGCTCAGAACCTGCGGATCGAGGAACTTCTGCAGAAAATCAAGCAGCAGCAGTACAAGCTGGACAAGCAGAACTTGCAGATTAAAAGCCTGCAGAGCAAGGTGAGCCCCTGTCCTGTGCTGTAGCCCCCCGCCTGGCCCTACATGCTGTGGGCACCCTGGTGTGAACACCCCTGCTGTCCCAGCTCTGGTGGCTCTGCTGCTGCTCCCTGGCTTTGGGGACCCAAAAGGGGCCACAGCTCTGGTCCCCGTGCTGCAGTGATGTCAGGGTAGCAACCTGCAAGCTTCCAGAGAGTTTGTATGGAGCAATAGGAGGAACTGGTGGATGGGAACAGCCTCCCTGGGCTCTGCCTTTGCATTCATCTGCAGAATAAACTAGCTAGCACGGGTGTGAAAAACCACAATCATTTCTGGCTTTGCCAGGACTGGGTATCTCCTATTCCTTGAGGTTTCTAGGCAAGTTCAGCCCCAGCTCTGGCCATGGGGAGTGGCTGGCCAGCTCCCCTGAATAACGGGGTGGAAAACAAGCTGAGATAAAACTGTTCTGACTTGTGCATTTTTTTTTTAGGTCAATCTACTAATTCCCCTACACCACAATAAAACACAGTCTCCAAAGTGGAAGATAAGCCTGAAAAAGAGCCTCAACCTCACCAACCAGAGTCAGAATGGCAGTGGGGAGCCCATGCAGACACAGAGTGAGTATCTGCTGGTGCTGCCCTGCTCGTCCATGCCAGAGCAAACCTGCAGCAGTTGTAGCCTTTTGGAAACAAAAGGTTCATTTGTCTTGAGCCAGGATGTGAGATTTGCTTGAAAAACTGGAGCTTGGGAGTATGGCCAGAGTAAGGGGTTCTGGAGCACAGGCAGAAGCCTTCTGGGCCAGTGTTAGTCCAGCAGGAATTTAAGGATTAAAGAGGCTTTTTTCCTGCCTGCTGTTAGGAATGCAGTGGGGAGCAGACAGACAAAGCCTGAGAGCAGGTATTTGTCAAGAGGGATTGGCAGGTGGGGGGTGAGGAGAGGAGGGTCTCAGCTCTTCTGAGTTAACTCTTGTTCACCTGCTCACACTTTACCAGGCAGGATCTGCTTTGCTGTCTGTGGGAGGAGGGGAGGGTTGGGGAGCCCTGGCCTGAGAGCAGAGCTGTGTGTTTGTGTATCCCTCTCCCTTGGCTCGTATTTAGAGCTCATGCAGGAGACACAAGTGTCTCAGCTCACACTGTCCTTAGCAGAAGGTGCTGAGTTGCAGTGGATGCTCACAGCCCTGGGAAATGTGCCCTGGAGCAGGCGAGTGGATGCTGCATCTGCAACTCCTGGCTCTGCCTGGAGCATCTTCTCCTGTGGCAGCAGGGCTGGAGGGGCTCCTGCAAAGCAAAGGGCAGCAGAGCGGGCGTCCCCAGCTGTGCCACGTCCTGCAGCCTCCCTCCAGACAGGAACTGGTGTCCCTGCAGGGTTTGCGGGCCAGGAGCAGCTGCTGTCATGTTGTGTCAGCTAGATCACAGTGCTGGCTCTGCCTGTGCAGCTGTCTGGGGATCTTCAGCAGGAGCCAAACAGAAACCAGGCAGGATGAGGAGACATGGGGAATTCCTGCTCAGGGCGTGATGCAAGGATGGTTATGGGAAAACACATGGTAATTCATCTGTGGAGCTGAGAGCTGTCACTGGTGTGTCTGAAAGCTGGGTGGGCAGAACAAAGGGTTTGTATACATGGACAAGGAGAGAGGTGAGATATGGGGCTTTGAACTCCTCTGGGTGCTCAGCTCAGTGGGGCTGTGCAGGGTCAACCTTACTCAGAGCAGCACTTCTGAGCCAGAAAACTCTCTCAGAACTTCTCTCCCCTGTTTTTGTCCAAGCTCTGCTTTGTGATTTGCCTGCACTAGTGTGTGTCATAGAATTGTTTGGGTGGGAAGGGACCTTTAGAGGTTATCTAGTCTAACCCCCAATTCCACTCTTGGGGTATGCTGAATGTGGGCTGCAGGGAGATGGGTTGGGACCTTTCCTACTTGCTGGTGCAGATGTAGGCTGTGCTGGCTACAGAAATGTTTGTGATGCACAGTGGGAGACAGCAAGAGCTACAGCCCCCACAGATGCTGTGTGAGCTCAGCACCTTCCAGTGCTGCACTGTCCCTGATGGAGAGGCCCTGGGCAGGCTGATTCTGTCCTGCCCAGCTGTGAGTTTCCCCTTTCCTCGCATAATCCCTGATGTTGGTATCACTGACAGAAAACAAATTGGCTTCCTTTCATTAGCAAGTCGAGTGAGTTTTCTGGCAAACCTTAAAGCACACAGGCTGGCCCTGTGCCCTCTGCCTGGGGAGGCTTGTGGCTGCCTTCAGAGCAGAGGAGTGCTGGGGAGGCTTGTGCTGGCGGCTCCCGGGCTATTGTCAGGCAGAGCCCGGTGGCGGTGTGGCCCTGGGGAGCGGCGATGAACTCCACCAGCAGCCCTTGCAGAAAGACCCTTTTATTTGCATCCAGCGAACACAAGTTTTTTCAGGGCTGGGCTGGCGTGGGGCCAAGCATGTGAAAGTTGAAGGCTCAAAGCTGCCTGGAGAGTGAGAGGTTTAATAGCTTGCAGAAAGAGGATCACGTCTTTGGGCAGAGCCTGTGCTTGCTGGCAGCCGGCCGAGTAGGGGAAAGGTAGAGCCCTGCTCACGTTCTCCCCATGGTGCTGAGACTCCAAAATAATGGGGTTGGGTTGGGGTGGGAGAGGGGGAGGCAATGCAGGCAGCTCTAGGCATGCCCTGCCATCCCTGAGGATGGGTGTTTAATAGCAGGTTAGTGACCTCCCCTGTGTCATGGCTGGAAATCCTGTTGGGTGAACACGGAGCCTAAGGCAGATCCAGTCTTGTTGTCTTGCTTGGCTAAATAAAGGGGGAGGGAAAGGAAAACACAGGAGCAGTCAGGAGGGCTTGTTCTGCTGGTGCCGTTCGGATGTGCAACATGAACTGGAACTAACAAGCATGTTCCTCAAACAAAAAGATTGAGCAGAGGCTGTTCAAGCAGCTGCATCTCGTTCA
Source organism: Ifrita kowaldi (assembly GCA_013398055.1). Taxonomy (NCBI): domain Eukaryota; kingdom Metazoa; phylum Chordata; class Aves; order Passeriformes; family Cinclosomatidae; genus Ifrita; species Ifrita kowaldi. Next base: position 8,403 of record VZRS01005241.1, on the reverse strand, counting down.
GCTGCTGGAGAGTCCCTGTGGCACCAGGGGAACAGGGATTGAGTGCAGGGAGTGTGGCCAGGGCCCAGAAATGAGAAACAGGCAGGGATGTGTGCGCTGAACATCTGCCTGGCACCATCCCACCGATGCTGGGAGATGCAGTGGGAGAGGAGGTGAGGAGCTTCGCAAGCCCAGCACCTTCCTGCCGTGGCAGTATGAGCAGGGGCCTCTGGCTGGGGGTTCCTTCCTCTGAGCGTGGTTTGCTTCCCTGCATTTACCCAGAACGTGGGGCTATTCGGGATGCACTTGGCCCCTGCATTGCCAGGGGCTCTGTGTGGTTTTGATCCTCGATGCACAGTGCCCTCAATCTGTGTGTCATGGGTTCAGGGTAGGGCTGGGGCACAGCTTGTCCTGTAGTGCACTGATGGTGGCACCAGTCCTGCACTGGCATTGCCCTGGGGGTGTGAGGGATGTGCCACTAGGTGTGCTGGCTGTGGCAGAGGGGCTGCCCCTGCCGAGGAAGGGAGATTTTGTGGGGGGGAGGGGGAGGTGAAGGGAGGGATATGTTGGAAATGGATGAAAGGTAATGGCAGGTGTCACATTTCCGTCCCCTGGGTCCCCCCTGACCTTTCCTCCAGTTAGGGCTCTGCTCTTCACCCCAGTGCAGTGTCAGGGCTCCCCAGCACCCAGTGATGGTAGGATGGGGAGATGCTGTGCAGGGGCTGCTTTTGCTCTTGGCAGCTCAAAGGCCCTTTTTTTCCCCCCTCCATCTGCCCCCAGGAAGGCCTTGGCTGTTGGAGGAAGCCCTTCTCCCTGCTGCTGCTCTGGATCATGGTGTCAGCCCTGACCCTGGGGCAGCTACTGCAAGGGGACCCCCACGGCCAGCACCACAGCACAGCCCAGAGCTTGTCTTGAGGTTTCTTTACTTGTCTGTCTCAGGGTCATTCTGGCAGCAGCTGTGAGCCAGGGTAGCCAGAGCTGCAACCCATCTGCCCTGGCCTTGGGGAGAACAGGCCCCCTTTGTCTGGGGGTGACTGGGGCACCTGTCCCTGCTGACAAAGAGCCCCTTGACTGCATGGTAGCCTGGGGCTGAAGTCCCTGCACATCCTCCTGTGGCCTTTTGACTCGGGTGTTGTAACAGGTTCCCCATGCCTCATCTCTCCCAAGTGCTGTGGGTGGTGGTTCCCGGATGGACTTTTATCAGTGCTGTTGAAATTGTGCTTCGCTGGCAGCTCTGGGCAAAGTCCCTGCGGGGCAGAAGGAGCAGTGGGAGCCCCTGGGGATGGAGGGGGGACAAGCTGGGGGTGGCTTCACCCTGGACAATCCACTCCTGCGAGGAGCTGGGGCTTCTAGAGTCCGCCCCCGCTTCCTTGCCTCAGTCACTGTATCTTGGAAAAAGGGTCACCCCAGCCTGGCGCTGTGCCTGCTGGTGGCAGGTTGCCCAGCAGGACGTCTGGCTGGGGCCACCACAGTTGCTGGGAGAAAGAGGTCATGTGCTGGATGCTCAGGCACCTTCCTGATGTCAGGACTCTGTCTTTCTTTCTGCCCCTGAGGCCCCTTGACCCTGCTTCAGCCTCATGTGGGATGGGGATGCTTGGCCCTGGTGTTGCCCAACCCCAAATGGGCCGGTCCTGCCTGTGGGTGTAGAGGGAGCTGGGAAGCTCCTCCGTCCCTCCTCGATGGGGAGCCCTGCTCTCCAGCCGGGCCCAAAACCTGGCTTCTGCCTTGGATGAAAGCCCAAGGAGCTCTGTTTGAATAAAAGGGAAGATGTGGGGTCACAGCATTTAAAGATGCTGAAGTCAGGGGCCGTATCCCCAGCACGTGTCCAGAGCCACAGCCACTGCTGTGCACAGCTAGCTGGGCTTGTGGCCAGGGCTGCAAGTGCCAGGGCAGTGGTAGGAGCAACCTGCTGAGGAAGTGGGGTTTGTGGCCATCTCCTCAGTTGCTGTTTCCTTCCCCTGCAGAGCTCCCAGAGGGTTGCCACCAGCTCTTCCTGGCTGGGCAGCAAAGCAGCGGCGTTTTCCAGGTGCAGCCCACAGGATCTCAGCCCTTCAAAGTCTACTGTGACATGACCGCAGGTAAGGCCGTGCAGTGTCCCGCAGGGCTTGTCAGGGTGCTCTTGTAAATGGTAACCCCAGGTGACTGTGTTTTCCCTTCCCACAGAGGGTGGCTGGACAGTGATCCAGAGGCGCATGGATGGCTCTGTGGACTTTGACCGGCTGTGGGATGCCTACAAAAATGGCTTTGGAGACCTTCGTGGTAGGTGGATGATGGTGTCTATGTTCTCACTGCGGGATAAGGGAAGCTTAGCAAAAGTTATTCCCCTTGCTGGCCCCTGGAGCTCTCTGTGCTGGAGCACAGATGTGCGCTGAAGAGGGGGAGGACACTGCTTGCAGAGCAGGGGTCCTTGATCTTCCTGATGTGTCCTGCAGGTGCCAGACAGTGATTCAAACACTGCAGCATCCTAGGTTGTCCCTGTTTGTCTTTGGAGCTTGCTCACATCTCTGCTTTTCATGGCATGTTTGTGTCCCTGCAGCCAGTGTCATGAATCTTATTTCAGGTGACTTCTGGCTGGGCCTGGAGAAGATACATCACCTTGTCCAAGAGGGAAAATACAATCTCCTGATTGAGCTGGAAGACTGGGAGGGGAATTCCCAGGTGGTTCAGTTTGTCTTCAGTCTTGGTGGTGAGAGCACAGCCTACACACTCAACCTGCTGGGGCCTCTGTCTGGAGAGCTGGAAAACGCCATTGGGGAATTCAGGCAGCTGCCCTTCTCCACTCGGGATCGTGACCATGACCTTAAAGCTGACACAAACTGTGCCAAACATCTTTCAGGTCAGTCTGAGGTCTTCTATCCCAGTATGTGCGCTTCCCTTTCAGCCCTCCACTGTGGTGGTGGTGGTCCAGTGGGACACAGACCCTGTGGCACCAGACCCCTCTGCTGTTGAGCCTGTCTTGTCCCCTACTTCCCTGGGACAGCTGCTTCTTTGGGAGGAGCTGTGCAGGGAGCCAGGAGGGAAGCTGAAGCTGGGGGAGGGTTCATGGTTCAGGTCTTGGCCCAGGCATCTGTTCTCATAACAGCTTTGCTGTCTGCCACTTTGCTTGGAGCCTTTTCAAGCAGAGCAGAGGCCTCCCCTGCCCTGGCTGCTGAAGGGTTGGAGCAGCCTGGATTTGCAGATGCAGCCTGAAGTCATATAGGATCTGTGAAAGGTTCCCTGGTGCACGGGACTCCTTGACTGTTCATGAGGTGGTCTTGTAAGATCCCGAAGCCCTGAAAAAGTTGGGGAAATGGGGGCATCAGCTGCCTTGAATCTGAGTTTTTCTGTCTGGAATTTCTGTGAGTTAAAATTCTCTTCGTTGCCCTTGTAGGTGGCTGGTGGTTCAGCACCTGTGGCCATGCCAACCTCAATGGGAAGTACTTCCGCTCCATCCCCCGGCAGAGGCACGAGCGCAAGCAGGGCATCTTCTGGAAGACATGGAAGGGCAGGTACTACCCCCTGAAGTCAACCATCATGAAAATCCAACCTGCAGCACTGGAAGCAGAGCCCTAAAATTGCTACTTGAGACTTTCTCTGTGGAGCATGGACCTGAGCTCCATCACTTGGTGTTTACAGAAAACAATCCCCCCTTCCTTGGTTAGAAGCCCTTTAGAGGCACGACATTGCTCCTCGCTAAAAGTAAAACAGCTCCGTGTTGCCAAAACCCCTGGAAGGGAGCTCCCAAACCTGAAGAGGAGCCACCAGGAGGGAGATCCACCTCCAGAGCATGCATGAGGGTCTTCTGACCTGCCGTGTGCTGCTGTGGGAAGTTCAAATTGTCTGGTGCTTTCTATCCTGTCTTAACATTTCTGTACTGTGTTGATAAGCTGGACCTGGGGCAGGCTGGGCATGTGAAGAGTCTCACTGCTCTGGACCACAGCACTGGGTATGGAGTCTTGCTATGTCCTGTCTTTCCCTGTTGTTCCCAAATGGTGTCCCACATACCCTCCTGTGAGAGCCCCTGGAGCCTCCTTCCCTTGCTGGGTCTGGGGGCAGTGAGCCTCAGGCAGCTCCATCTGTGCAGCCCCCTGTCCCCCTGAGGTACAGGGCTTGGTGGGAGGGCTGAGGGTGACCTGTGCAGAAGGGGACCTCAGGCTCACTTGCCTTCCCTTTGAAGACCTGTATTTCTGGCTGTGCTGGAATTTCCTGGGAGCTGGGAAAACTGCTTCCAGCCCTAAGGTTGATGGGTGTGATCCTGCAGCTGGTTGCCTGAGGGGCCAGGTCCTGGGGAGCTGTGTCTGGAGCTCTGCCTGGGGCCTGCCTGTGCTGCTGGGGGTGGGTAGGACGAGCAGTGGGACAGCACAGATACAGAGCAGTGACTGTCCCTGGGTGGGACCAGCCCTGCTGTCACTGTCAGCCCCCCAGAAGTAGGAGCTGCCTTCTTCCACCAGACCCCTCATGCTTTGCAGAGTGACTGGACCTGTCCCACATGTGTGTCCCAGCACTACAAGGCCAGGGGACAGCAGGGTTTCTCTGCCAGAGCCACAGCTCATCAGGTGTGTACCATGATGTGTGGCATCACCTCTGCCTTTGGGGTGGGTGTCTGGGGAGAGGTGGCCAAAACAGGTCCCTGGAAACTTACAGGCCAAGCTGCAGTCTTGGGGCTTCCCAAGCATCCTGCCCTAATGAAGTCATATTGACTACTGTGCTAGAGCTCCTAGCTGCTAAATACTGTACATAGTTGTTTGTAGGATGTTGGACCTTGTTGATGAATTCAGTGTTTCAATTTGTTTTCATATTTAAATGCAGTGTTAATAACAATGTGGCGTAATTTATAAATGTTGATGCTGGAAAGGAAAGCAAGTGTAGTTTGTGTATTTTAAACTTTTTTTGTACTAAAATATCTTTTCTGCGGATGTCTTTTAATAAAAACAAGCCTTTAAGGGTCCTGCCTGGATTATTTTCCTGATGGTTTACTTGTGGCAGGTGTGTGGGAGCATTGTGAGGACTCTGCATTTGAAAACTTCCCTTGTTGGAAGTGTGACCTGAGCACTCTGCTCCCTTCTGGCCTCCATTTTCAGCTGTAGTCTTATGGAGCTCTGAGATTAATTGCTGCTATAGGGCCCAGCAGCAGGTTTTAGTCTGCTTGAAATTTATGGGCTCCTAAATTTCTTTTCTTCCTGGAAATTGTGTTGTGGGGCAGCAAGTTTATAAGTGCTAATGTGTTGGGTTTTCTTATTCTCTGATGGCAGACCTTTGCGGGAAGGGGATATTCTGTGGAGGTGGCTGGAAAAGCCTGTGCCAACTCTTCAAAAATGATCAGAGGCTGAGGGTCTAGGTGCTCCAGGCCCATCAAAGTCAGAGCTGATCAGCACAAGCCCCACTAAATAGCAGCCTTTTGCCTGCTCATACCACATGTGTGTAGTCATCTTCAAAAGCATTTATTGTAACTTCTAGGGGGTGATTATAGATGTAGGAATGAAAGGAGCCAGGGATGGAGCAGGGGCCTTTAAGGTGATGGGGGTAAACTCCAGCAGTGCTCCCAATCCCACGTATATTTTTTCTCCAGCTCCAATGTACTCTGGCTGGTCAAGGAAGGAAGAGAAAAACTCTTCATTGCAGGAAGAAGAGATGAGACTGCTCTAGTCCCCTGAGCAGCTCTATAAATACCTGATGTACCTAAATGTGGCCCCAGCTCCTGCATCTGTCCTGCTTCCCTGGGGGAAATCCCAGGGTTAATGATAGCCCCAAGCACAACTGTGCAAACAGCCCATTATACCCAGCTCTGTGCTCACTCCTGCATTCAGAAATGCATTTTTAATATTCCCTTTGCTTAATTCAAAACTTGCTTAGTCCCTGAGTGCAGCAGCAGATACTGGAGTGCATATTTTAGTCTGGATGCTGAAGTAATGAGACTGACATGGGCTTTATGCATCAAATAGAAGCTGGTGAAGGAGCTCTTCCGCCTTTACTCATTGCCAGGGTTTTTTTTGCAAACCTGGGGTTTGCTCCCCTGTGGTGCATTTGATCTACAGGAGCTGCCTGGTGGATGGTGCCAGCCAGTACCAGACACCACCCCGGGTTTGGTAAATGCCAAATGGGCAAATGCTGAATGCCCTACATCTTGCCTATCCTAGGGATCATAGCTTCTGCTCTCTTGTGTGTCTCAGTCTTGCCTGTTCTGCTGCACAAGTCTCCGCATTTTGTCAGTGTCAGTGCCACCCATGCCCCAGGGCCGCTGGTGCCGCAGTGGAGCATGCGCCATCCTGGGGCACTTTCAAGGTCCCTCTGCAGAAGAAGCCAGTTCCGAATCTCTGTTTTCATCTGAAATCCTCCACCTCTTTCACTTTTAACAACCACTTCAGCTGCAGCTCGCGGGAGCTGCCACGGGGCTCCCTCCAGCGACAGCGACAGCCCCAGCACGGCCGGAGCACGGGCGTCCTCCGGGTACCGAGCGCTGCTGCTCCCAAAACCAGCCGCGGTTCCTGCCGGGGACGGGACCTGCCGGGCCAGCAGCTCCTGGTGGGATGAGCCACTCGGGGCGTCAAGACCCCCCAGCAAAACCCCAGCGATGGCTGATGTAAGGGCTGCTTCTGAAGGTGGGGATGGAGTAAAACCAAAGGCTGAAGGGTCTGGACAGGCGGGATGGGGTTTTTGGGGCCAGCAGCACTGTGGGATAGGCTGGGGCCGTGCTCAGGGTGGCACGGAGCTGGCACACCCCTCAGTGCCAAGCATGGAGTTGTCAGTAGAAGCAGATTGATCCGAGATTCTCACAGAACATCATTAGATCAAGATGAAGTTGTGCATCAGGCACCAACATCCCAACCCAGCTGTGTTTGTGGTCCCAAAAAGTGAGGATAGGCCCATCCTGCTGCACAGAGCTCCCTCTGAACAGTAGCAACAACTACTGGGAGACAGGACAGCAGGGCCTCAAGCTCTTTTTTATTCAACAGTGGAATCCAAATCTCTCTTTGGCAAAAAGGGAAGGTGTTTGTGTGTACACAGAGCTGCACTAGCTTGGACAGACAGGCTGAAGCCCTGCATCCGTGGCACCAAGGTGCTGCAGTGAGTAAGCCAGAGGCATCACCCGAGCGCCCCACCACCACCATCGTGCCACAGCAGCAGTACAAAACCAAAAAAGGCAAATTGGCAAAGCCCCACTGAGAACAGAAACCTGCCACACAACCAAGGAACAGCAAACTGAAAGCAAGAGACAAGTTCTCCACCCACCAACACTCTCCAGGCACCCCCAGCCCAGCACTCGGCCTCACCAGCGCCAGCAAGGGTCACACTTTCAAAGTCATCCCTGGCTCCCAATGCCACAGGGTACGTGGCAGACACAGGGGTGCCAGGACTCTCCCAGTCCTCCCAGTAGCTTCAGCTCTTCTGCTGGAGCTCAGCAGTACCGAGCACAAATTGAGTTTCTTGTGGCACAGCTTTGCACCTGCACCTTTACCAGGGACATCTCCCAAGCAGAGAGTTCTGGGTGGCTCCTTGAGGGTGCTCATGGACTCCCAAAGGTTCAGATCCCACTAAGAGGGTGGGAAGGGCAAATCCTGACTCAAGCATCCCATGCAGGTGGCCATGTCTCTGGGACACTGCAAGGGTTGAGGCTCTCAGGACAAGCTTCAGCATCTTAAGTGACCGTTTTGAGCAAGTTTTTATCATGCTAGAAAAAGAAGCAGACGGCATAGACCTGACAGCCCTCCAAGGTGTGCGCCCCAGCAGAGTTTAACAAAATATTTGGGGCGAGCAGGACCCCCGCTGGCTGTTGAGGAGCACAGGCAGTGCAGGTGGCTCTGTGAAACTGCAGGGTGTGCTCAGGTGTGTGGAGAGTCACACGGGCCCCCTCTGGGGTCACTGGAGCTGCTGCTGTGAAGGGGCTTCGGTCCCAAGGGTGACAGTCTGAGGCAGTGCCAGTGGGCCCAGAGTGGCATCAGAATGATCGGACAGGAAAGTTTCCTCAGCAGTTTGTCGATCCAGGTGGGACCCACCGGCCACCACCTTTGGAGTCTTCCTTCTCCGAGCACCCAAATGCTGCTACCAGATGAGTTCATCTGCATCTTTGGAGCAGGGAGGAGCCTGAGCGTGGCTGTTCAAATTCCCTGAGCACATTCAACATAAATGCTAAGGGTGGACCTGGGCCCCTCTATTGGAGCATCATTTTGTTCAGATTTGGTGACACTCCTGCGAGGGCTGGAGCCCCTCGGGAGGCACACACAGAAGGGGGTAAAGTATATTTTCGTTAGCATGTAAAAAGGTGATTCAAGTCCCTCTTAGTGCTTGAAAAGGCAGGAATAAGCCCCGGCATGGAAAAGAAGCCGCCCTTTGCCGAGGCTGTGCAGGACAATCCCCCGGAGCGGTGCCCGCGGGGGCTGCGAGCGCAGCGGTTCCCGTTCCCCGGCGGGCGCGGGCAGCGCCGGCAGCGGGAGCAGCGCGCGTGGG
>VZRS01005238.1:0-18031 GCA_013398055.1 Ifrita kowaldi | reverse complement strand
AAATTCAACCCGCTACAGACAGATAAATGTCTCTGGTATACAGTGAAATTACTTGGGTATTTTAATATTATGAGTAACATAGGAAATAAGATTAATGTAGTGAATAACACAAGCAGCCTTTACATGCTCTTCTGATTCAGAAATGAACTTTGCAATGCTCCCTGCCAGTCTTCTGCAGAGAAGAATGACTAAATATCTCTCCTAAAAGGCAATGTGCTCTCTCTCCTTCTCTCTGGCACCCCTTTCTAAATGAGGGAGATGTCTTCTCTCTCCAGCTTAACAGGTCCATTATCATTCCTCAAAGAAATAAGAGAGAGCAAGCTTTTTTAACCAGAACTAAGGGGGACAGGTTGTGAGGATTTAAGTTATTGTCTATACAGGAGAACGGCATCTACATAAAACAGCCTAGCGGTGAACTTTTAATCTGCCTGGGATCTCCCTTGTAGTGAGGGACAATATCCTTGTCTAGAAAACAAGTCTTGGCCTCATTAAGTTGACCACCTGCCTTTTCTTCCCATCACAGACAGCAGTGCTTGTATGGAGGGTGCAGGATACAGCCCCTGCCTGCAGGTTACGTGGGAATGGCACTGGAACTGGCCCTCCACACTTCCTTAAGAGCAGACACAGAGGAGACGGAATAACCGGGATGCTGTTGGTGGCCTCAGTTGGTGTCAGGATGATGAAAAGTTGGCTTAAATCTCCTTAGTTACCTTAAGCTAATGAAAAAAAACCCCAGACCTTGCTTAAATCAATGGGTTTCTGTAACAAGTGATTGTTTAAAAAGATGTGGTCAGAATTGCATAGCTCCTGCCATGACATCCCCTTGCAGTGGGAGCAGCCCCATGCAGCTGGATCTGGCCCTGGTTCAGGCCAGAGCTGACCAAGTCTTCAGCACCCGAAGGGAGCCTACAAGAAAGAAGGAGAGAGACTTTATACGAGGACGTGTTGTGACAGGACAAGGGGGAATGGCTTCAAACTGACAGAGTTTGATTTTGGTGTAAAGAAAATCTGAACTGCTGCTTACACACAGAAGTCCTGCAAGATGCTTGAGGTGGGTGGATCACTTTACCTGTGCCTGCAACCAGCTTTCATTGAGGCTTAAGTCAGTAATGTACATAATTAAACTTACATTGCATTAGTTAACCTGAACTGAAAACGCCTTGTAAACTCCCTTCTGTAACTCTTTCACAACATGAAAGTTAATAATGGATGCACTCATGCACTAATATACTGTAAACACCTTCCCTGTAGTTCCTTTGTGTGTGTGCACAGAACACAGTACTGCAGGAAACAGCCCAATAGAGCCCAAAAAACTCTACAGAGCAGGCTCACGGGAGGAGGGGAAATCAGGATGAGAAAACTGAAGAGACCAGGTTTTTTGGGGCGTTGCCTTTACAATGACAACAAAATGTCAGATGGCTCCAGCAATGTATCGTACTTATCTATCCCACGGTAGCTGCAGATTGCCAAAGGCAAACTATGTACAACCAAGGCAGCACTCACAGCCACAAAAATCAATTCAGCAGCCTAAGAAACTTTACCTCTTTCAAAAGACAATTCATTCCACATTTGACTGAATCACCAGAAGGTGGCTCCAGCTGTCCAAAATGTGGGGAATGGCAGCTCCAGCACATACAGCACAGACTTTCCCCACCATTAGCTTCAGCATGAAGGGGTCTGGAAGGTGTAAATTCCTCTAGCACAGAGCTGGATGCTTGCTGACAGCACTCCCGACCAGCCCAACAGTGCCAGTGTCAAGGTGGGCAGGATGGGGTGGACAATTCTGATTTTTGCATAGTATCAATCTATTATAGGCTACTGCCCATAGAGCTTGATACCACCAAAACATACATTTCTCCTGAGTTGCTATTCGTCCACCCAGACAGCACTGAGGTGGGAGCCTGGCTCTCTCCAGTAAAACCCTATTGTTTTACTGACATCTGGAAGGCAAGAAGGAAAAAATACTGTGATTAAAACAGTTTTCTGCCAGGTCAGAATCAGTTTGGCCAGAGAGATGAGGAACAACTGCAAAGCTGGGCTTGCAAGTCTTTTAGGTCCTGACCTTCTGTGTGTTTCAACCGCGGCCAGGGCCCTCCCAGCTCGGCATTTCCTGGGAAAGCAGTATTACTAGCCAACATCGACATTCCATAAACATACACAGATAATTTCAGTTCTCTAAAGCAGTCACTCCCTTTGTGTGCAAACAGCATAGGCGAAAATACCGCAATGATTTTTATGTAGTGTTTGCAAATTCTCCCCTTCCCAGAGCTTCAGGTGAAGTCCACAAGAAAAAAACAATGCTGTGTGAATAAACACCCTATGACTACCCAGAAGTTAAACACAACATTTACACTTTCAAAAGGGACTAAATTAATTAGGGCAAATTTCCTCTGCACAGTTACATGAACAGCTAATTAACAATAATTAACCTGATATATGTACATCAAAACCTTCTTGAAGACACCCTTGCTCGAGAGTAAAACATAATTTTTCTGAATTATCTTAATCCACTTGGGAAGAGCCCATTTTCAGCACAAGTTCAGTCCAGCTGCAACTCCACCAGCTTTCCATGAGGCCTTGACCCTTCCAAAATAAGCTTGAGGATGCTAGTTCACTTATGTTCCTGGAATTTCTACCCAAGGTAAGGCAACCAACAAAGAGGAATAGGCTACAATTAAGCACTTGGTCAGGTAAGTGAAAATAAGCTGGTCTGGAAAACTCCCTCTTCAAAGAGTTTGGGAGGCATTAGTTCACTCACTTCACCAACTACAATCACTGCTCTTACACACCAAGAAATTGAGACAGACAGGTGAGGGGAGTTCCCAGAGGTGTTACTGAGAGTTATTATCTCTATGGACTGTAGGATGAAGAAGACTGGTTTCTTGCATTCGAGGAAGTATAAATTATTCTGGAGGGCTACAGGGAGCAGCAATTCCCCACTACCACTACCACCTTACGTTACTGCAGTCATGGCTGGAAAATGCTCCATGGAGCAATGGTGGCTGGGTCAGTGGGAAGTCCCCTTCAGCTCTGTCCTCCCTCCGACCCCACACTGAGACTCTGTCTGCCCCCACCATGCACATAGAGTGCCAAGCACTCCACAGAGGGCTTCAAATTAAGGGTCAGGAACAAAAGGGTGATTCTCAGACAGGCAGAAATATTCCAAAATATTTCTAAATAAACACTGAATAACAGAAGAAATAAAATTTCCCAGTAGAAATCATAGAAAAATATGCTGGTCTGGAATATTTTCTCCACTGGAAAAGCCTTCCTGTGATCTGAAAAAACATTCATCTTAAATTAGAAGATGAAATACGGTTTTCATGGCTGTAAAAGTTATTTTACAGCAACTTATTACAATCCTGTAAAAAATTAGCCCAGGCCATAAAATCCTTTCTGATTCAGTATGTCTCCTTGGATTTACTACTGATCTCACTAATGTTACAGGCAACTCACCAGTTTTCTTCACCTTGTCTTTGCTATCTCCTACTCCTTCATGTCTCTGTGAATTTTCCCTATGTTCTTACATCAAAGAGGATCTAAGAGCCTTTGGCTAGAGGCTTTCCCAGAGCACAACTCAGACAGTATCAGCTCCTGATTAGGCAGTCTGTGCTAGCTCAGTCAGAATGAAAACCTCGCCATGGATTTTATTTGGCCTGAGTGGGCCCCCCTGGCTTGTGAGTTCAAGACTAAAACCCCTGGGTTTCTCAGTACAATTGGTTTAGTCAGCATTCAGCCCTCATTTTTTGCCTGAAGCAGAAATGGGGGTTGTGGGGGGAGAAAAAGAACTGAAGACAGTGCTAGTGAAAAAATCTTAATTATTTTAATCCAATGCAAATACTGTGAGACGTAATGAAGTGTATTGTTCCGCTATGTTGCTGTTGGTTGCTGGTTAACTGCACTGACAGTGTTTTGCTGCACAGATCTGGGGTTCATGGGAAAGCAAGCTCTGAAAAAACCATGATATAAAGTCTCATTTGCCTAATAGCAGACAGCAGCTTGGCACCAATTTCCCTTTGACGTAACAGTGCTGAGAAGTTTCACTGCATTTTAGTTCAGAGCTGAAGGGAAGTCATCAGGGAGGAAGTGACCTTCCTGGCTACCGCAGTGCTATGTTCCCCCGGTATGCTGAATTAGGCTCCTTCAGGTTGTCCTTCCCTAGTGTCACAATGCAGAAAGAATTCTCAGGCATGAATAGTCTAAGCTAAGACTGGTGTGAAGGGGGCAGAGGTGGCAGAGGGGACATCACTGGGCCACAGTGGCCACACACAGGACAAGTGCAGAGGGGCAGCTGTGCAACCTCCCCCTCCTCCAAAAACGCCTGCAGTGACAGAGCTGCTGTCCTGCAAAAGACCCCACTAGCAGCACTTCAGCTTTTCAGTCCCTAGCGTGTCCAGAGCAGCATCCTTGCTCTGCCTCAAAGATCTGCCTTTCAGCATGGGATCGGCCAGTTTGTGTGGGGCCAAACCTGCTGTGGGTTGTGCTTTAACTCTCCCCACTTCAGTTCTCATGAACTTGATTCAAAGCTTTTTGAAAAGCAAACACACACATGCCACACCCAGGCACAGCTGCTAACTTCAGGCAAGAAAACAGACATTTAAATATAGAACAGCCAGGCTTGGTGAGAGGGGAGAGCTCTGCTGGTGCATCTTGACTTCCTTGATCAGCAAGCTCTTATGCTTACACAGAATGAAACAACACAAGCAATCCTTTTGCTTGGAAGGAAAAATATTCCTGTAAACCAAACCCTGCTATATATGTCAAGATGGGCATGCACTGGTGATAGGCAGAAGCTACAGTGGATAATTTCTTAATCCATCTAATTCAATATTGTTTAAGACCTGTCCTTCCTCAGGATAAAGACCCAGTTTTACAGCCTGTAAAATATCTGAGTTTCTTAAAAGCAACAGATGATACAAGTCCTTCTGAGCCTGAAAGAAGAATTACCCTCACTCTCTCTTTCACTCAGAAGAAAGCCTTGCACTGTTAAACAAGAAATAAACAGCCTTCCCTTAGCTCATGCAGTGCAACCGGCTCATATCTGCAATACTTGCCATAGCTCTAGGCAGCTGTTAATGTAGGCACACGATGCCCACTTGCATCCACACGACAGCTTCACCAGTGCTCCCAGGCGTTTCAGGGGAACATGCCACCAAAAAGGACAGCCTGGCAATCCATACACTGGGAAAAGGCAACCCAAGGGTGGAAAGCATGGTTAGGTCTGAGTTCATGGAAAGCAGTGACAGGACGACTCAGGGACACCTATTCAAGGAATAGGCAGTGGGACAGTTGTGTAATTGTTCAGATGAAATGTGCAGATGTCCAGCTCATTGACTGGCAATCACTTCTGGCCAGAGCTGTACCTGTCCTGTCCAAGTTAAAAGGAATATACTCTTGCTTCATCTCAATTAGAAAAATCCTCTAGTTTGAGTATCAGCAGCCCCAAGCCTGGAACTCTCTGCCTCCCAGCAAGCCGGGTGTCTGACCTGCTCTCCATTCGCATCTGCCTCCACAGCTCCCTCCCCACATGCAAGACCTGGAAAAGCTAACCCTGCCAACAAAAGCTGTCAGCACACCATCACAAAAAGGCTCTGGGGACTGTATTCTGTCACCCTGATCCACATCCAGGAGTCTTTTACTCCCTGCTGCTTCCCTTAGGGCTACTGGCCAAAAAAAGTCCCAACTGGCACAACTCAGGGTGGTCCAATCTATCCTTGAACTACCATCACCATCTATCCACATATCGCGTACAACTCAGGGTCATACAAACAGCATGATGTTTGAGCAGATAGTCTCTTTTGTGATCAGCACAGTTTCAGAGTTTAGTGCACTGTTGGTATTCAACAACTAATTCTTAATACAGACATGAAACCACAAATCAAGTGGTGAGAAGGACAGAAGATACGATATTTTACGCATTTTAGTTTTCTCAGAACTTTAGCAAATGTGTCTGTAGTTCACTGGTATTTTTCTTCCTACAGTTGTACCGCCATTCAATTATAAAATACTATAAATGACACTTTCCAAGCTGTGATCCAGAGAGGGACATTTCATTTTCAAAAATTACCTAAGAATTTAATTCCTGACAACTTAGAGACTTAGATTCGTCTTTTAAGATTGTCACCAAAATGGACATTAAGATGCTTTCTGAATAGCTGAGCTAATTGACACATTCACAACAAAATGTTTGTATAGGTTTTCTTGTAAAACAGCAGCAGAATTCAAATGTATAAACACAACAAAGAAAACAACCAGGGCTTATTTTCCCTGTCCAAAGTGCAGGTGCTTGCATGTGTGCATACACACGCGCACACATCTATTGCTACTTACATGAGTAAATTCATTAAACTTTGTCATAACTATATCAACTACCAGCAACAGCCATAGATATGCAAATAAAAAGTATGTATTTTAATAGTTGTGCATATGTAATTTTAAAAAAAAATAAGCCAAATAAACTCTGATTGAGAATATCTAGACAGACACAGAGATATGTTTGTAGCTGGACCCGGTGAAACAAGTCGTTGTCTGTCACAAAGAAGGCTGAAGGGAAGGCAGGGAAGGCTCTTTGTTATCAGCCTTCAGAGAAAGATCAAGAGCAAGGGGAAAAAAGCCACTCCTGTGTTTATTTGAGCAGGAACTCCAGTGCGTGTGAGCCTGCCAAGGTGGGAGCCAGGCAGCCCAGCCTGCAGCCTGCGGAGCAGCCACTCGCACGTCAATCCCATTACAGGAGCATGGGGAGACTGCCAGGAGCCAGCACACTGTGTGATCTTACCTGTTCCAGGTAGCGTTGGAGCAGGCCCGGCGCTGCTGGGTCCCCCGCTCATCCAAGGCTGCCTGCTCTCTCTTGCCCAGATCACTGAGGCTGGGCGAACTCATGAACTTCAACCTGCGAAGAGTCCTCATGGTCAAATGTGTTTGCGCGTGGCAGCTACAGATACACCATCCTGTTTACACACATACACACGCAGCTGGAGCAGTGGCAGCAGCAGCAGTGCAAGCAGTTCCCTCCGTTTGCTGTTCAAAAAAGAAACTTAAAAAAAAAAGAAGAGAGAACCAGTCTCTACAGAGCACACCTCTGCCAGCAAGAAAACAAACCTTTAATCAGATCAACTCTGACGTCATCAACTGTGGTTAATAATTTCTCCAGTCCTTTCAAAAAATAAGTCAATCTTCTGGCTGCTGATACAGCACATTGAAGGGGCCCCTCACAACCACAGCTGCCCCAAGTGTGAGGGCTTCCCCTCCCCGTGTCTCCAGGCACCATGTCCCAGGAATCTCACTCAGCACTGTGGTGCTCCACCTGTCACGGGAACTGCTTGACTCCTCCAGCAGCTTGGGGTGGGGGGGTCTTGCAGCATTTCCCGACCTCTCCCCCCTCTTACTGCACTCGGAAATGAAACTGGAGGGCAACTTACAGGAAAAAAACCAAACAACAAACCCAAGTAACCAATACTGACACACTGAGACTTTACTGGAAAGTTTCATAACTGCCTGTGCCCTGCCACGTTACAACACTGAACACACGCACTCTCACTCATACATCTACATCCACACCCTCAGAGGCTGCTCCAGCTCAAAGCCTCACACAAAGGATTTACGAGCAACATAACTGCAGAATGAAAAGTGCTGGTCTGGGTTTAGCATTTTGACGAATTTTTGGTGGTGCACAAAAGAGCCAGATGCTTTGCCTTTCTCTGCCTATTATTGGTTTTGTTTTATTTTTAAATTGAGATAGCAGTTGCACAACTCAGAGCATACTTAGTTTCTACAAAAGCCCCAGGTGTCTTATCTTCAAAGGAAAAATCTTCTTTCTCTCCCTGACTTCAGCAGCGAAGCTGAAGGATATGCTGCTACAAGACTCCACCCCATGCTTAGTTTGCTGTCACTCACTTACAGTTCTGTTTTAAATTCAGGAGTGCCTGGCTAATCTTCTGGGATAGTTCGCAATAGACTGAGCCAGAACATAAGAACTGCTCTTCTGTTGCTACGGCATTGGTCTGCAAATAGTCTGGTAAAAGCCACAAAGGCTCCTTGCAGACTGACCTCCCACTCACTGCAAAGGGGCTGCAATAGAAGAACTTACCCTTTCTTTTTCTTTTCTTTTCTTCCTGTTTTCTACTTACTCTTTTCATCTGTGATAGCCTGTTGTCTAGAGCCAGGCTATAACTGGATTTGTTGGTGTCCAAATAACATGGCAAAGCTTACATTACAGGAAAACTCAATTTCTCACAGAGAGCTCTGCCCTATGCACATCATATACTGACATAATTTTAGTAAAAAACAATTCCTCTCACTATTGAACCGAGATCAGATAAGATTATTGCATACAAATATTTACTTCCAAAATTTGTATTTGGTGTTACTTCCATGGGAACCAACTGCAGAACTGCTTAGAGAAATGAATCTATTTTTACCTTGTGCCAGTTTCAGCCATAGTGGTTTCATCCAGCTGTTAGCATTGTATTAATTAGCATTGTATTAATTGCGCTTCCCACACCAAAATTCTCAAGTATACAAACGAGCATCACAGTAGATAGCCTGTAACATTTCCCTTTGGAAGGGACCTGCAGCTCCCCATCTAACCTATGGGCAAAGAGATCGCTGTCCTCAGTCTCTCCCAGATGTTTAAATCCTTCAAACAAACAACAATCCACAATGTATACGGCAGCAAAAGGAAAACAAACACAACTACATATATATATACATATAGCCGTATTTTAAGGGACGAGATGTCTTCTACAGCATACAAATGAGGGAGTAAATATAGCTCCAGCAGAACACTGCTTTGTCCAAACGGGATGAAGGGCACTCCATTTCTGTGGACAATATGGCTGGGGAGAGCAGGGGAACACAACTTGGTCTAAGCTTCTGCTAAGAGCTCAGACAAAATGTCTGTCCTGTTAAGTGAAACAACTAGTTAGATAAACAAGTTGCAATATAATTCCCTCTAATTTCATTTTCCACCTAGCTCAGTTGCTTTTCTGCTTCTCACTTTCTTTGAATTTGATAGTTTTTGCAAAATGTTATTATACTGGATTAAACCCTTGGATTTTTAACTCTTTGGTTCCCTCTGTATGGTGAAATACTACACCTGTAGAAGCCATTCAATTTATACGCCACCCCATCAATCTCAGTAACCAGTAACAGACTCAGAGTCAACGCATGCACCAAAAACATGGGTGAGCCAGCATTCCAATCTCCTGAAAAATTTGTAACAGAGACAGGCTTTGTCTACGCTCCATTCTCCTTCCTATGATTACACCCGATAAAATGCTGATTTATGATAAAATAAATAATTTTCAACAAGGGCTACCTCCACCCACAATTGCAGAGTAATAGCTCATATTTATACCGTGCTGTGAGTCCATGGGCATGCTTGACTTCATGTCATTCATTAACTTGGCCTAGGCAGCTTTTGGGTATGAAGGCAGAAGACCGAATCTGCATGTCAACATTAAGAGTGAAGAAGAGAGAGGTAGTGTGACTTGCGCAGGCCACGCCATGAGCAGGTGGCAGAGACATCAGAAGATCCTGGACCTCTGTTTCTCAATCCAACAGAGGAATGAGTGGATGCTGCAGGGAATAGGCAGCTGGGCATTCCTGGGCCTGAGTGGGCAGAGGGCAATGCAGGAGACAGAGCTCCTCAGA
The DNA here is from genome assembly GCA_013398055.1 of Ifrita kowaldi. Classification (NCBI taxonomy): domain Eukaryota; kingdom Metazoa; phylum Chordata; class Aves; order Passeriformes; family Cinclosomatidae; genus Ifrita; species Ifrita kowaldi. Next base: position 8,380 of record VZRS01005238.1, on the reverse strand, counting down.
AGGGCTTGTGCTGCAGCTGTGCTTCTGCAACCCCTGGTAAAGAGTTGTCACAACACAGCACTGCTCCTAGAGTGGCTCGGCAACATAGATTGCTCGCCACTGGCCTAGGAGAGGGATGAGAGCACTGCCAGACTTACTGGGAGGGAGGGGAGGACTGGGGATTGGGAGGAGCCCTCCTGTAGGCTCAAGAAGGAGCACTACAAGCTTCTTAAATAGAACAACTGCACTTAGCACAACCACAGCGCTGAGACTGTAAAGTATTGGTAGGTTAATTCATTTAAACCCAGCATGCTGTACAGGGTGCTAATACCACTATTTAGCTCATACGAAACCTGCAGCTGAAAGGTTATGTAGTTTAATCAGAGCCACACAACCACCTCAGTGAGGAAGGCACTACCAGCCCTAGCTCCTTCTCTTCCCCTACAACATTTCTCCTTGTAAAAACAGGCCTGTATCTACTAGAAAGAATTCTTTGATCTGTGGGGCCCACATCCTGTGGGTGACTGCATAGCAAGTCCCAGAGCTGCCACAGTGCCAGAGTCATAGGGGAATTTCTGCTCACCTGGATTTACTTCTATCTCAAGGCCTAAAGCAATATATAAGTAGATAAATACAGGCTGGAAGTTGAAGAGGATTTATGCTTTTACCAGAAAACCGTGTTAACATACAGATCCAGGACCTTGAATCAAACACTGCTTTTAAAACCACAAGGATAACTCCACAGTTACCTCCTGATATGCCACTGATGTCTGCAACATTCTTGTTGGGACCTGTGGTTTTAAGAGTGTATTGCTGTCCCTAGAAGATATTAGAAAAAAAATCTAGGCAGTCCTCCCCAGGCATACGCTTGGTTTCAAAAGAATGCAATTTGCTGGAAAAAAAAAAGAAAGAAAAAGAAAGAACCTTACATTTTATTTACCTAATGTTATGTTAGTTTTTCCAGTATAAATGTATTGTCCACTTACAAGTTTCTTTTTGACCAGGATGAGAGGGAAAAAGAATAAAAAAGTAATGTTCACAACAGGGAACATTAAGAAATTCACAACATACAAAATTCATAATAAAGCTGTGACTGCTATGGGTCAACATGTTTTAGACTACATCACTCTGCTACTGCAATGACAGGTGAGTACTGCAGTGGTATCAGTACCAGTGGGAGGATATAAATAGTAAGAGAATTTGCCATCTCAGCTTTATTCGCCATTCAGAGCTTTGCCATGAAACAAAACAATAAATAAAAATATTAATTGGAAAAAAAAAAAAGGCAGCCCACTACTTTACTTCCTATAGTGATGCTGAGTGGTATACACTCTGCAACCAAAGAAAAGAATGGTAAAGTGTCTCTGTGGCAGAAAGGAGTTAAAAACTTCCCTACACAAATGCATTTTAGTTTTTCATAAACTACACCACAAAACTTAGGGCATGTCTTGGCACATGCCAGAGCTCAGGAATTAGTCTTCTGACAGAACACTTCTTAAAGGTACAGCACATCCTGCCACAGCAGCAGATGAGGGGTGAAGTGAAAGGAAGGAGACGCAACCATCAGGAAAAACTAAGAAGTGCCGGGGGAAATGAAGTTGTAAACCTTATGATTCATCAATTCCTTTGCTACGGTATCTACATAAAGCTCCTTTATCATCAGAAAACAAAGAATAAAGAGTAAAGAAAGTATGAAACCAAACAGGGTCTATTTACACCCTTACTCCTCCATCCCACTGACTTGCTGCCAACCTCTGGAGATAAAGGCATTCTCAAGAACACCTTTTGGTTTATTGAGGTTAGTCCGAGGACAGCCTTGGTTTTGCTAGTCCTTTATCTTATTTCTGCCCTCACCACAGCCAAGCACTGATTTGCAAGAGAGGACCTGGCCTTACTTAGACATCTGCCCAACCTTTGGAACACCACCTGTACTTCTGCATCCTGTGACCAACCATACCTGCATGACCACAGCTGCCTCCCTTTGGACAGAGCTGGGCTTTCTGCCCCTTCACCTCCACGTGGGATTGACACATGGCATTTGTCTTTTAGGTTGTGACAAAGAAATGCTCGTGACAGTATCTCCTTCCTAAGCAATCACAAGGTGACACCCAAGAAAAGCCCTTTGACTAGGGCTAGAAAGGGATGCTCTGCCCCTGTCGGTGCCTCTGCAGTTAATAACCCATCCTGCAAAGTTTCAGACTTGACCTTCAGGCAACCCAAAGCTGCTGCAGCTCCACTGCCTGCCTCAGAGATAACACTGGCTTCCACCAAACACAGCCATCCATGTCACGGCAACCTGCAGACAACCAGGGCCCATTTCCTGGACCTTCCCTTTCAGAAGTTTTTCAGTGTGAGGCAGAGCAGCATGAGTGTGCCTACAAGATTTTCTCAGCAGAGAGACCTGCATCTGAGCAAAGAACCATCCAGACTGCAGCAACCATCCAACTCCAGTTTCTTTTCACAGTCTGCTGATGGATGACATTTATTACTTGTACACTGAGCTCCTCAGCCTCCCCACCTAGCTCCCTTCCTGCTTCTCCTTCACCCTTTGCTTTTGTACTCCCTCTTCATTTTTTGTCTTTCTTGGCTAGCTAATTCTTCCTCAGGCAGTTTTTTTAATATAAAGGGAAAGGAAAATAGTTGGCACTACCACAATATTTGCAAACCACTCTTCAGCTGGCTCTCAGGGAATTAAGGCTTCAATTTGCCTGTTTGGACTGTGCGCTCTTCTTTACCCTTTCCACTTTGGGATTCACTTCATTCTTCAGCCAGCAAAACAGGGCCCCAAGCTCAGATATAGACTCCAGTCCCCAGCATAATCTAACACAGGTCATGAATTGAGCAATATCTGCTGAAAGCATCCATGAAATCCCACCCCCTTTGTCAGCAGTAGTTTTTGGTTTTACAGAGCATAGCAATATAAGCAGTCTTAATATACAGTAGACAGCCAAATCTTTTTTCCCTTGTTCTTCAGGAGAAAGGTGTTAGGAGAGAATTAGAACAGGAATAGACCTGTTACACCCCCATCCATCATATCAAGCTTTCCATGATACGTCAATTCTCCTGGCTTGTAGTGTTGCTCCTAGTTATCTCTGTAAAGATTCTGGGAATTAAAGACAGTGCAGTGGTCCAAAAAACCACAATGATTCTACTGGAGGAAGTGAGGACCAATGCTCTGGATTATAGGACCTGTGGCATTACCACCTTCCACTCACATGCCCCCAGGAAAGGAGGTGGGGTTCTGAGCGCCAAATGTACCTGTTTCAGGTATTACTGTTGCCCACTCAGTGAATTAACAACCCACTGTAACCAGTGTATACTCCAAGACAAGCTCAGAACTTTGCTCTTAAATGGAAGCCAAATCTTTAATTTTGATCTAGAAAGCAAGGTCTCAAGTGTTCTGACCAATAAGTAAATGAAACATTTAAAATACTTTGTGCTCTTATTACAAGATCACAAGATAGTGGAAAATTAATCTTATGAAGTAACTGAGCTCACAATACACATGATTTTTTCCCTTCCTGAGCTCTATGTGAATTCTTTCCTAAACTGCCTATCTTGCATAATTTTCATTGGATCCCAGAACACCATGACCTTGATTCAGCAGCTACAGTATCTCAGTGCTACAGTTATATATGGTACAGCATACATACAGTTCTACAGTTATATATGGTACAGCACCTTCCAAATCTGTGAACCCTGAGAGATCAGAAGTGTGTGCTGCACAATGCTATTTTTCTTATATCCAAACATTTCTGATTTAAGGTCTTTCAAGAAGGCTCTCATTGCCCTGGAAGGTCACCAAGATAAAAGAACCCACTTCAATAACTCACTGAGTTTCTAACGAACTGCACTGGTGGCCAGCTGTTAGTTACAAGTAATATCCTGTCTTTCTCTCAAAGTCATGATATCGCTTCTGTAATGTTCTCTCTGAGCATGGCTACAAACATGAACTGTGCCTTGAGATCACTGTCCCCTCCAGTGCCTAAGTCAGGGAGGTCACTTCAGACCCGAGAAATGCAAGAGCCAGCTCTGCAAACTTGGGGAATCTTTGACTCTGGTGGTATTACGCTGCTGTTATTTGCTTGGTACTACAGCTCTATGGAACAAGTCCTGTAGTCCTGCAAGAATCAATCACAAAAGCCTGGTGTTCAATACAAATGGATTCTGTCAGAAAATTCATCATTCTTCCTTTGCCTCAAAAGGATATCTTTCTGAATGGAAAAATTGCCAGAGACATTTAAAAGACAATCCAAAACTGCAACATCTATCTGTGCACTTGGACTCTGCAGCACTCAGTGTGCTGGAACTTTCACAGGAACTTAAAAATGGGGACTTTTTGCCATCCTTCACACACTCATGCTGAGACAGTCCTTGCAGACTGAGATATTGGGCAGTGGAAACAGCAAGAGTATAAAAAGCCTTAATTGCATAAATTATTTTACACTTGTACCTTTAAATCTTCATTTCACCAGGTCCAGTACTATGACCTCTCGGTATGTATCACATTCTAAGTGTTTTCACAGGATGCTCTGGGAAATAGCTTATCTCAAAGGGCAGAGTGATGGAATTTTTTAGACTCCACAGCAAGGTTTGGAAAAACTCTTCACTGTCACTGCAGCTCATTAGCCAGTCTCAGTCTTCAATTGGACACAATATGACATCAACATTTGAGTTATTACCTAGGAGGAATGCCCCATTATCAAGGAGGTAAAGAACATCCCATTACATTTCCTTACAGAAAACATTTTTTCCCCGCAAGGTAGCAGCAACTCGATACTTCATCGAGGTACTCCTTCTCTGAAGTCAGCATGAACACCAGCCTCCTCAAACTACTGGAGGATGTAGTGGAAGAACAGAGGAGTCATTCAGAAGATCTGTGTGTCTTCATCGGTGTTATGGTATCTCCCTTGTCTCTCCCTCCTGATGAGTCCTGCTTTTATGTTCAGCAGGGTCCATTTAATCACTTCAAATGAACTACTCTCCAAACTTGGGCTATAGTAACTTTACATTGCAAAACAGTTCAAGCTCTCTAAAGGCATGTTTTTTCTTTTCTTTTCGGGGGTGTTCCCCTCACAAAACTGCTGGAACCATAAATGTTTTAGGCTTCTGGGAGCTCTTAGCCATCCAGGGTCTTCCATGCTGGCTGCTCTAGGGCCAGCAGTTTTAAAGACCACTCAGACCAAGCTCCCACACTCTGAAACAGAAAAGCTGAGGGACTTAAGTTGAGCAACGCTCCCAGATATTCTGCTGGGATCCTGGTACAAAAAGCAATGTTCCTAGAATGCACAACTCCTTCATACAGACAGCTATAGGCCAGGTAGTTCCAGGCTTGCAGCCAGCATTTGTGTGAACTGCTTCCGGTGGAGCATGCTCTATTTTGGGAATATCGTCAGGAAAAAAAAAATAAACTGAAAACCTCTAAAGAGTGGAGAAGCCTGGGGTGTGGTAAGCTCCACATTCAAATCTCTGTCTCAAGTCCTTTTGAGATACTTTGGTCTTTATAAAGAGGTTTACACCAAACTTCACCAACTTAACATCTTCACGGTGAGGGAAGGATCATGGGAGGACGGACATAGCTTGGTTCTCTGGAAAAACTACAGCTTTTGCTCACACTGACTCTTAAAATCTGGCAAAACCATTTGTGTCAACCTAATTTTTCTAAAATTTTGTGTCAGGCCCATCTGTGCAAGGTTTGAATACAATGACACCTGAGGTGATGAGGCCACCTGGAAAGGCGGCTGGGCTGGGGCTTTGTCCCCTCAGGTGAGTGGGGAGGGAGCCCTGAAAACAGCCATGTACAACACAAAAAAAATCCCATAAAACATGCACCTGTCTGTGAACATGTGCTCTCTAGGATACTGCTTCTAACTACATTTTAACTCTTTGACTGAGCCCTTCACAGGGCAAAACACAAAGGTTTATAAATCAAGGGCTGTTCATCATATGCAGGTTTTTTATTAAAATATGCCCCTCTTCAGGCTTTCCAGCTGGCATGGAAGGGGCAGTGGCTGCAGGGCGAACACAACAGGAATCCCTGGTACCCTCCTCCCCTAAGCAGCTTGAGGGAGCAGCCCAGTGTCATCTCCTCTTTAGAGAGCACAAAAACCTGGAGCCAGCACCCCTCCTTGGTGTGAGGTGCTTCCCACGGGACACTCTGTGACCCTGGCAAACAAACAGAACATCCTTGCCTTGCACTTTTGCTCTGTCCTCCAAATATGGAGCACAGGGTTTCCCCACCACACTCCTCATATGTAACCTGAACAATGGTTGCACCACTGTAAGTCTTACAGTTTTGCCGCATCTTTAAAGCTTTAGTCCCTGCTGTGATATTTTGTTGCTTTCAAATTGTAGGGGCATCAGTCAAAAGACAGAAAAGGGGAAAAAATGTTCCTTTTTTCCCCCTCAGTCTCAGAATGGTCAGAATTAAATTAATTTTATCCTGTGTAATGTTTTGGCTTGGTTCATATTTATTCCAAGTGAGTTCACGCACTTCTACCGGCAGAAATAAAAGGTCATGAAACCAGTCGATTCTCTCTCTCCTAAAAGGTGTGAATCCCTTCTAGGGAGTGAATCACCAGTGCATGGAAAGAAAAGAAAATGCAAAAATACCTTCTGTGGGACTGTAATCATAGCTGCGTGCAATTACAAAATGCACAAGGGGACTTTGGATGCCATTTGTTTGCATCAATTTTTAGGTCATCTGTTTAATTTGATTGATGAACACGGGGAAAAAATTAACTGTCAGCTATTGAATCATGGACACAGACCGGCAGGGAATCTGAATCGTTTATTCAAAGGAGTGAGTTGGTTTTTCTAAGGCACAGTATTTCCTTATATGGCGTGACCTATCCTATGTTGCCACATTGGCAACACACTTTCTCAATGTCCTTTTATGAAATGATCACTGTTCAGCCATCCGTCAGCTCCCGGCAGGCTCCTCTCCATAGGGGTCTGCCACCTCCTCTCCCCAGGGCTCGGTGGAGACAAGCCTCTCTGTGCTGCCATGTGCCTCTGCAGGCAGGTTTTACAGCTCGCAACCCAATTCTACTTTACAATCCCCCGTAATTCCCCCTCTTCTGTTTTATACAATTAAGAATTATGAAAGTGATTGAACAGATAAAACTTTGAAAAACAATGTAAAGTTGTCTAGAACTTTTACCATCACTCAGAGTCTGCAACTGCTGGAAGGTCCTGTTTCATAGTGAGGTTTTACAGACTCTTTCCTAGGCAAGACTTGTAAGTTTACTTTGAAAGAGGGTCCAGCTTTTGTAAGATCAAATTAGCAAGTCAAAATGACTTGACTATACTTTTAGGGCAGAAACAACTGGGTCTGATGGTATAATCCCATCAGCCAGGGCTAGGGCTTGGCCAGAGCTTCAAGCCTCGACTGAGAGGGTTTCCCTAAAATACTTACAAAATTGCTTAAAAACTTTATTAAAATCATTCTGAATGTGATTGAAAAATAAAGAACATGTAAACTTTTTTTATAGTCTTTCGCGGGGGGCACACCCCATCTCTGCATTCCCCCTTTTCTGTTCTAACAATATGTAACACGAACATTTTTCAACTTACTAAATTCAGAAAAATGTGGAACGTAACATGCAGTTTTCTTACTGAAAGCAAACTGCAGTAAAATAATACATCAAATACAACAAGTGTGCTCTACGTAAAAATAAGGTAATATTATCAACTGCTTAAATACTTCACTGTTTTACAAAATATATACATATTTAGGCTTTGGACATTACAATTATAATAACATTAACTCTCTAAGTGGTTTCAAAAGGTTTCAAAAGGTTTCAAAAGGTATGTCATGGTTAGTATAGTTTGGGTGTTTAGTTAAGGAGAGTTCTATCAGCCACGGAAGTGATTCTTTTGCAAAAAGTTGCTTACAGCTTCCTCTACACCTAACAGAACCAATCAACTAGCTAGTTTGAATATTGGCAACTTGTTTAAGCCACTTAAAGAGCTTGACACGCCTCTGTGATCCACATTTTAAGAACAAACAAACCCCGGCAAACTCTCTCTTGCTTCCGGGTTTTGGACAGGTAACTGGGCGGGGNCGGTACGGCACGGTCTGGCAGGGCTGGGCCCTGCTCAGCCGGGCCTGGCTGGGTCAGCTGCGGTGCAGCTTGGCTGAGATCTCAGCTGCTTCTGATCGCTGGACACCCGGCACGGCCCCCTCAGTGCAGGCCAGCCCTCACCTAGTGCGACTGAAAATTCATCTGAGGCCGCTGCCCGGCGCAGATCATGTTACCAACAGAGATAAGTGAATTCCAGCTGCAAGGCCCAGGTGAGATTAACTCTTTTAGCGCTGTAAGATTCCTCCAGAACAGATGAAGCCTGCAGACATCAATCCTCTCCCAGGTCAAAACAAAGAGAAAGGTGAAGGCGCGTA
>VZRS01005236.1:2470-32218 GCA_013398055.1 Ifrita kowaldi | reverse complement strand
TTTTTTTTTTTCCCCAGTTTGTGTGATACTTTATTAATAGCATGGGGCAAGAGAGAAGCTGAAGGGTGGGGAGAGCAGGGGAGGAGGGTGGAGAGAAGGAAAGAGTTCTCCTCCAAGTCCTGTACCTTGAAATAACTCAAGGGGAAGAGAGTTGCAGCCTCACTTGAGTTGTTTCAAAATCTTCCTGGGCGCTTTTACTTTTGCTTCTATTTTTTTTTTTTTCCAAGGGAAGGGGGTAGAAAAAGAAAAAGAAAAAAAAAAGAAACTGAGCCAAAAAAATTTTGAAGGCTTGATCTTGGCTTCTATACAAACAGATGTTGCCTGTCATTCCGTTGTTAAGCAGGCAGCAGATTGGAGCAAGCAGCAGCAGTTTAGGGGGAACTGCAGCAGAACTGGAAAGTGGGAGATATAGACATAGAGAAATATATTTTTCTTTTATTTTTTCCTTTTTTTTTGGTGTTTTTGGTTTTTTGTTTTGTTGGGGGTTTTTTTGGGGTTTTTTTGGTGGTTTTTTTTTTTTTTTTTTTTGTTCTACACATAAATATTTTTCCCCTGGAATTACCTCTAATTGCAACACATCTATCTTCAAATTTTTTTTTTAATTTTTCTTGCTTTTTGAAGAGGGCAAAACAACCCCAAAACCAAATGGAAAAGCAGTAGGAACTTTCACCCAATTTTTTTACCAAAGCAGCTATTTTTTGGGCTGGTTTTGAGAGCTTTTGGTTGTTCTTTTTCACACGTGTAGGGAAGGGGGTTCTGTTGGAAATGCTTAAGGCATTCTCGGTAAGTGAACATTTACCATGGAGCAGGTCAGGGATTTCGGGGTTTTCCTTGCTGCTGGCCCTGCTTCTGGTGGCTTTACCCCAGAGTTCTTGCTGGAGGTGCAGTTGTGGAGCTCGAAGGCCTTTCTGACTCCTCTCCAAGTTTTAGGAACGCTGCAGGAGCCAGACCCTCGTTGTTTGTCCAGCAGAAGTTCTCCCGAAGCACCAGCCCGGGGCTCTTTGTGCTCTGCATGTGCTGCCTGTGGGTTTCATTTTATCCTTTTTATGCCCTCGGATTTTTTCTTCCCCACTCCCTTTTTCACTTCTCCCTTCTGATTTAATCGCTGCCTTGTCGGGAGGAGAGAGGAAACAGCAAAACGCGGCGAGCTTTGAGCCGAAAGAGTTAAAAGTTTCTTGGCACCAGAGCAGCAGTTTAGCAACAGATCAGTTCATTTAAATGAAAGAAATCACAGCCCGAGCCATCTGATTTTGAAATTTCACATCTTATGCTTCCACTTTAGAACAAAGCTTCTGTTTTTCTTCCCCCTTTATTAATTCACGCTGCTTTTGTTCGAGACTGGTGGGTTTGCACAGGAACTTTGTCTGGAGTCGGGCTCGGTTTTCCCTTCAAATCTGGAATCGGGGGGTGGCTTCATCTTCTGCTTCTGCTGCGGAGGCAGCTCTGCACGCCAGCAGCTGCTGGCAGGGCTCTTTGCACCCTGGGTTATGGTGTGGTGGCAACATCTCCCATTTTCAGGATAAACAGGCACCTCTGCACTGGGAAAAGGAGTTGTGTCCATTGGGGTTCTGTGTGTGGAGGGCTGGCTGCAGGGGTAACCCAAGGAACCGTGTCCGAGCGGGGATTTTCCCTGCCCAGAGCTGAAGTTCGTGTCCCTCCAACATCTGCAGCACCAAGTGGTTGCTCGGAGTGGCTCCGTGACGGAGCAGTTCCATTATCCTACACTTCACAGTGTACACAGAGCATAACCCCCATCGTGCTTTTAATATTCCAGCCTGAGAAGGATCACAAACAACTTTTTGTTGCTGTTTGTTCATTTAAATGCGCTCGAGCCTTGGCACCAGTCCCGGGAGTTTTGTTGCTACGTCAAGGAAAATGAAATAAATCAGCTCCTTGGCGGCGAAGTTGGGGATTTAAAAAATAATAATAATAATTAAAAAAACCACCTTAAAAATCTAAGTAAATTAAAAAAAAAAACTTTTAAAAAATTAAAAAAAAACCAGAAAAAAAATTGTAAAAATTTAAAAAATGGATCTATCGACAAATTATAAAAAATGTTTTCGAATGAAATCCAGTGGCTTATGCTGAAGGAATGTGTTTGGAGGAGGATCCCGCAGGGAGCTGGGACGGGAGGTTTCACCGTGGAGCCTCTTCCCGGTGGCATCGCGTCCAAGAAAGGCCGGGATGTTTGGGCATGGGTGAATCCTACCGTGGGCAGGCGGAAAAAGGGTGGGGTGGGGTGGGAGGACGTGTGCAGGAGGGGAATCCTTTTGTCAGGAGGCTGCACCCCAACCCCATCCTCCCTGCACCCTCTGGATGAAATCCTCGGTGGGGAGGAGCAGCCTCAAGTGGGTTAAAAATCGAGGTGGTGGTGCTGAGAGTGGGGGAGAAGTGTCAACCTCCACCTCCGCCGTGGTTGCTCGTGGGTCTGGCTGGGTTTAGGTTTTGTCCTTGCCTGGTTTCCCAGCGGATGCCGAACGTGCCGTGGGGGAACGCCGGGATCGCCAGCCCGTCCCCCCCGATATTGGGAATATTTCTGTGGGTGTCGTTGTGGTTACATCACAGCACGCTCCTTCCTCATCTCCATTCTTGTGCAAAATTCAAATAATTCCCCCCTCCCCGATAGCAGCTGTGCATGGGGGTTTTTTTTTTTTTTTTTTTAAGTCGCTCTTTAACGTTGCGAAAGGAACAATAAAATGAAAGGCAAAACCGGCATCTTAAAACTTGGCAAGTGAAAGCAGCTTGGACTGGCAGCCAAGAATCCTGCTGTGGTGCAAAAAGAATAGCATCCACGGAGCCACCACAATCCGGGGCTTCTCCTCTTTTAACAGTCGCGTCGGCACAGAGAAATAATTATTCCTTGTATCAGTGTTAAAAGAGTCAACAAGCTTAAAAAAGCTTGCTTGGTGAACCTTCTCCAAAGCAGGTAACGATGCTCCTCTTTGATTCTGCTTTCTCCAGCTGGAATTTTGGGATAAGGATCTCGAGACGAGGACTAACCACTTTAAGGAGTTGCTGTGTGTTACTAACTGCCAGGGAAGGCGTTTGCCGGGGCGGCCTCCCCGTTCCTTTATTTTCCTGAATGGCTTTGGTGGGAATAGGACTGGCAAACTTGGGGAGTGGTTGTGTTACAGGGAATGTTTTATTTCCATGGGTTTAACTCCTCGTGCGGGGGGAGGGCGTGAGTGGGTTGATCCAAGGTGGGACATGGGAAATAATCGTCCAAAAAAAAAAAAAAAAAAAAGAAGAAAAATTAGGATCTTGGGAGGGGGGAGTAATTTCTCTCGTAGGAGCTTGGCTGTTCCTTTTGCTCCTAAAGCTGTAGCCTCTGGGTGTAGGAAAACAGCATCCATTCCTTGAAAATATGCCATGAAAATATCCATAAATATTTTGTCTTCCAGAATACGTTCCCGAGGAGTTGGGCCTAGCAATATGGCAGCGCACCATCCGTAGGAAACCCTGCAAACTGCTGCTGCTGCTGAGGTAATTTGGATTCTCAGTCAGTATCTCCCTTCTCCTTCTAATTCCTTAAAATTATTTCAAGCCCAGAAATCCTTAAAGAGTTGCTCTTTAAACCTAGGATACAGTGCATGTGTGTGTGTGTGTGTATATATATATATTTATATATATTTATGGGCCTAGTTACACTGGGGTTAAAACTGGGAGGAAAAGAATGGGAATTATTTTGCAGTTGTGTTTCTTATTTGCCTGATTTTCGGGGCAGAAGGACGAAATGGCAGCAAGCAGCTTTTTGCTCAGGCACACAATGCATTCCGTGGTGATCGATTTTCCTGGACAGGGCATTTCTGCTGTGTGGTTTGCAAGAAAACCACCCGCAGACCAAACCCCAATGTTAAATCTTTGGAGATTTTATTTCTGCCTATTTCCCTCTAGATTGCATTGGCTGTAAATCTCTAAAATCCCAGCTTTACATTGGGTTGTTACTGACAAAAATAAGTTGTGTTTTTGGCTGTCCCATGTACCAAAGCCTCGGTGATCCTGTGAGCACTGATATTCTGAAATTAATAATGAAGCAAAGCATGCTCAGTGTAAGGGTGTCACAAACCTAAATATAACAACCTTCATGTACAGGTTGAAACTTTTTATTTGGAATCTTAGCATTCGAGGCAAATACAGGGTGATGCTGATTGATTTGTTTGCCTCTGATGGATTTTCTGCCACTGTGTGTATGTTCATCAGGTTTTCACAAGGTACAATAGCTGTGATTAATCAATGGGGGGAAACGTTTCCAGCCCTGGATCTTGGCTAATCCATGGTTCCCTTTCCATCCCCCTGAATATATTGGATACAAGTGAAATTCCTGGTTAAAAAGCAGCACTCATTAAAAATATAATAATAATTAAAAATCTCTGTCTTTCAACAAACAGAACTGTTGGTTTGCTGCTGCATTTCTCAATTTGCTGTCTTAAAGATTGTCCATGAGTTTAGCAGAAGGAGCAGGTTGTTTCCTGGGTGTTAGTAATTTACAGCACACAGGTGCCATGGAATGCCATCCCTGCTCCCCAATCCTCCAGGGCTCTCAGCAATGCAGAGGGGGACAATCACATTTACAGTGGGGATTTTTCTGGAGCTTTTCCAGGGACAACTCCTGCTGCTTTTCCCCTTTTCCTCCCGTTTTTCCTCCCAAGTGAAGCTCTGGCGATGGATCCCAACTCTCCTTCTTCCTTTTTGTGCTGGAAAAGCCAATCAGGTAGCAAGGGAGGTGCAGCAGGGATCAGCCCTCCTTTAGGCAGGGAAAGAAGGGTGGGTTTTCCCAGCAAATCCCAGCTTTCCTCGAGTCTGTGCCGGGCTCCTCAAAGCTCTGGCTCTGGGTGTTCCCTCCGGGCAGAGCTGGGGACACGTGTCCTGTGCAAAGGCCACCCAAATGTTACAGCTTGGTTTCCCTCATGGATTTGAATTGTCCCAGGGAAAGGAGATTAGCCCAGGAATTAATGGGAAAGAGAGAAGGAAAAAAGAGTTTTGGAACTGGATAAAGTGAGGAGAAGTGTAAGCTCCCCATGGATATTTCAGTGAGATCACCTCATACGAAAAAATCAAATATTTCTGTGCCAGAGACATTCAAATTAGCTCACTTCATCTCCATAACTGAATGTAAAGAATATTAGAGTTAGAATGAACATGCTGAATAGAAAGCAAATATTCTGCCTCATGCAGTTTTGCATAACAGAGACAGAGGGAAAAATTCCCTGCCACGGGAAGGAATCCTGGAGCACACAGCAACGACTGACCCCAAATACTGAACCTATCAGGCCCTGTTAGACAACCTGGATCTTAACCTCGGGTTCCCTGCAATAAATGAGCTTTGTCGTGGAGGGCTGGGGTTATTTTTGGCTGGGTAACATTTGTTGTGTTCCATTTGCAGCTCTGTTCCCAAGGAGGGCACAATCCCTGTGCTCCCTGCCCCGCACCAGCCTTGACCACAGCAGGGACAGAGCTTTCTCCACCCCAAATTCCAACAGGAAAGCCATCCCAGTTTTTCAGAGATGCTACAGCATGAATTTGGACTGCTGGAAACTTTGGGAAAAGCTGGACTGTTTTAAGGTGAGTGTCAACATAGGAATCAAAACTTGGAGGATGGATTTAGATAACCTTTGGGCAGATGGTGAAAGTTTAGTATCTATTGGTGGGTGCAACAGGAGTTTCTTGCCACCCAGCAATTCCAAATGAAGGAAAATTGTATTTTCTAATTGCATATTTACCAGGCTGGAAAGGTTGAAGTGATTTATTTTAAGAGCCTGAACCAAAAAAAAAAAAAGAGGGAGAATTTTCTAACAGCATCCAAATAGCAAAATCCTTTTCCAAGTGGTGCCTGTTTGATTTTAGAGAGGATAAAATCGACTTGCACCAACACAGTTTGTCTCCTGAAGGAAGAGAAGTGAAAAGTTGGTGACACTTTGAGCAAGAGTTGATCTCAGTGATTTTCTCCACCAGCTCCATGCAGAGCTCACAGCCAGGCTGCTCTCCAGCCTGATTCCCCCCCAGTAAAATGGGAAATATTCGTTATGCAGGGAAGAAACTTGGAAACCTCAGGGGAACGAGGGGACGCCTCTTGCTTGCAGTGGCAAAACTTTGCTTTTCAAGCTTTATTAGAAAAATCCTAAAGAACATTTATCTTTGTGTGGGAAAAATGCAGGGAGTTGGGGTTAGGGGGAATTTCCAGCTTGTTTAGCAGAGTGAAAGGGTTTTTGTTTTTCGCCTTTAAAAATAGAATTAAAGTAGAACCCCAGCCCAGTAATGACTTCTCTGAAAGTTAAAACAACTCTCACACAGTTGTTTCTTCTGCCTCAGCCAGGCTGCCAGAATGGAAACTGGACAGCTTTCTGCAGGGTGGGGGGGTGGCTGTGTATTGTAATTCTGTTTATAGCCCAAAATTTTGCTGTTGGATCATTTCCTACCCTGTTTCAGTGATACACCTCCAATGCTGCTTGTTAATTCAATTCAGTACTGTGTAATCACCAGAAATTCTGTCCAGCAAAGTGCTTGTGAGGAGGAAACTCAGATCAGCTTTACTTTGGTCGGTTTAAAGTTGTATTTTATTTCATTTTGCTGGTTTTCTTGCAAAGGCTCACGTGGAGGCTCAGGAAGCTGGGGCTTTATGTCATAACAAAGTCAATAATCAGCTCTGCCCCCCACCCTCCGAGGAGGGGCTCGAAGGTGCTGAGAGAACGAAGGCTCCTCGCTGTAACTCAGCAATTCCATCTGCAGAAACGCTTTTCCTCTTTCCATCCCCCCCAGAAGTGACCCCCAGGCCTTGCAGTGAGAGCAGAGATCCCTGCCTGGTGCCACGAACCCGTAGATCCGAACTTGTGCTCATATTCCACACAAGCTTGTATCTATAGGTCTGTGTCTGGCTGGCGAGTGCACACCTCGAAATATTCTTCTCTCTTTCCACCTTTCCTCCTTTTTTCCCCTCCTCCCTCTTTTATTTTTTAAAATTTTTTATTTTTTGTTTTTTAATTTAGAGGAATAGAAAAGTGGAGCTGTGAATGTCGCCCTGCAATTATCAGCTCAGCTTTCAGCTCTGGGCAGGGTTCAGATCTCCTCATGCAAAGGGTGGTTTGCTTGGATGTGCTGAGGAAAAGGGGATGGGGGGAGTTTGTTTGACATCAGGCTGAAGAAATTAAATCCCATCCATGTGCTGCCCTGCTCTGGTGATGGGGATGTGACAGGGAACGTTCTTGTGTTGTTCATTTCTGAAACAGGTGAAATAATTTCATTTATAAAGGAACGTGGATCAATTATTTCCTTGCTTAGTGCAGCAGTCTGTGAGAGGAACAATCCCTTCTCCTCCTTTATATCCAGGAACTTGGAATCCCTTCTCTGACACGGGAGGGGCTTGGCCCTCCAACTCCTCTTCTCTCTCAAAAATCAGTTTATTATAGAATCCCATTCCTTCCAATTTCATGCTATTTGTGTCTTTTAAAATAGTTTTTAAGAGAGAATAATCATGCTGGAAAGTCCAAAAGAAGTGGCAGGGCAGGAAAAAAGCCCTGGCAGCAGGCAGTGCAAACCCTGCTGTGGAAAAGTAACCTTTAAAGTTGGGAGAGTGGAACAATTATTTGGGAAGAAGTCATTTTTTTAAAACCCCAATGTACGGATTCTATATGAAAATAATTAGGCTGTAAACTCAAAATAAAGTCTGACTATTTCTTTCCAGCAGCTTTCAGTGTTAATTCCACCAAAGATTTGCTCTGCATTTCCACTTTTAAATTTCTCTGGGTTTGAACTTGGCTGCTTTGACACACGCTGCTGTAGGCCAAAAAAGTTGAGTTTTTTTCCCCTCTTTGCTGAATTTCCAGGGTTTTCTGTGTGTTTTCTATTCATTATAGAAGCATAAAATGATGTCAGAGAAGTCCAACCACTCTTCTTTCTCCCTGTGAGCTGAAACTAGCTGTAAAAAAAGGCAAAAACATTGTATTTTGGCATCCTGTGTGATGTAAAGTTGGGTTTAAAAGCTGGTGCTCAATATTCCCCGGATATTTGGATAGGAAATCAAGGAATAAAAGCTGATGAGTGGTTTCCAGCAGAATTTCTGCTCCTGAATTGTTCTGTTGTGGGATTCTACCCAGAGCAGGGACCTGGAGTCAAACTCTCCTTTGGGATTTTGGGAGTGGACGTTGTTCCATCCGTGGTGGGATGAGCTGAGGCTCACCATGAAAGCAGGATGAGATTGCATCTGACTGGGACAGTCAAAAATGGTTTTCCCAGAGGGTCTGTGAATATTCTGGGTTGGTTTGGGGTTGGTTTTTGAGCTGCTGTGAATGTTGACCCCGTTGGATTCCCACGTGCTGGCTCCAGGGGAAGGACGGGCTCGCTTAGGCGGAGCTCCAAGGAGAAATGAGCTGGTCAAACCCGATAAAATCCACATTTCTGTGGGGTGGTTTCTCCTCTGTGAAGCCATTTGTGGCAGAACAGGCTGAGAAAAGCCTGGAATTGGTCTTGGATGTTGTGGCACTTCAGGTGACATTGCTTAGGGAGTCCCAAAAGGCCCCTGGCAGGGGAATTGGGTCAGATGTGTCCCAAAATGAGGTACCACAGTTTGGATTGATGGTTTTTTTGATTAGGAAATCAATACTTGAATCATAGAAGAGGAAAGAAGAAACAGATTCCTTTTTTTTCTTCTTCTCTGTAAAATATTTTAGTGCAATTTCTCACTGAATATGTTGGGACCTGCTGATCAATACCCCTTTTTTTTCCCCCTCCTTTTGGTGAGAGGCTTGGTCTAAACACAGCTGGATGCTCAGAAAGGAAACTTTGGAGGAGTGGCAGCAGAAGTGGGGTGAGCTGCAGGCCCTGTGCTGCTGGGAGGAGAAGCAGGGAGTTATTTCTGGGGCTGAGCAGGTTTGCTGATTGCTCCTGGTTTTCCAGGGTGAGTTTGGGGTTGCTGTGGCCTCAGCTTTGTGGGGCAGCTTAAAGGAAGCCTCTTGCAGGCTCTTGGCTTGTGCAGGGAGGGTGCCAAGGAGGGCACCACTGGCAGCACCACCAGCACAGCTTCTCTGAGCTCAGATTATCCAATAAACCCAATAAAACCTGTTCTTAGTGGATTTTAAACTGCATCTCAGTTTGTCTCTTGTTAAACTTCCCCCCTGTTCATTTTTAGCTGCAGCCTCTCCTGTTCTCCCCCCTTCCCCTTTGTTTTCCAGCCTTTTGAAAAGCTTTTCATTGTGTTTCCAGCCTTAATTTGTGTTTCTGTTCTGCTGCTTGTGTTCCACTGCACTTCATTAAGTTCTCCAGTGGAACTGGGGCCTGACAAAATGATGTGAAGAACCTTGAAATGTGTCTTCCTTTTAGGATGGAGGAGAATAATTGGAGTCTGTGGAGCTCCTACCTGTGCGTTTCTTAGGAGGATTTTTTGTATTATTATTATTTTCCCCACACTTGGTGGGTGAGGAGCTTGCATTTGAGCAGCAGCTTTGATCCAGGTGCCACCCCGAGATCCCTTCATCTGTCACTGATGCACAGACACTGCTGGGGCTCAGAGCCCTTCACCCACTTGGAGGCTGCAGGGGGACTCAAAGGTACAGGAGGCACTTCTGGAATCAAACCAGAGCACCTGGACATGGGAATTACCCCCAAAATGTCCCAATATCCTCTCCAAAAATCGGTGCCTTGATGAAAATGCAGCCCCTTTCTCTGGCAATGGGCAGAGTGGCTGCTTTAGAGGTAAAAAGAACCCTCCTGTGTGGCTGCATCTGGGGAGGCTTTGCTGTGCTGGTGTTTCCTTTGGCCAGAGTTAGAGTTGAAAGCAGCAGAAGTTCTTCTCTGAGGGAGCAAAGCTTTCCCAAACCTCCTCTTCTTTTTAATATTTGGTGAATCTGCTTTTTCTCCCTCAAAATACAGTGACCATTTCCCACTCCTGTTGCTGACTGAGAGCACCTGTGAGGTCTCCTGCAGACGAGGGTGTCCCGTGGTCCCTGCTGGGGGATGAAAAGGGAATTTATTTGTGTGTTGCCTCCTTTCCCAGCCTGGTGAGGAGCACAGGGAGCCCTTGTCAGCAGAGGAGCACACAATAGCACTCGGGTAATTAGAACAACCATATGCAGTGGCAAATGGGATTCGTGATAAGCAGAATGGAATTGTGTACCCTGGAATTTGAACCGTATCCAAATACTCTTATTCAGATAATCAAATCTGGTTAAACTCTTAAAAGGGAGATAAATTTCAGTATTCTGGTTATTTCAGTAATCTGATTTTTTTCCCCTCCCCCCTCCATCTCTTTTTTTTGTTTATTTGCTTTAATCAGTAAGGTAGAAAATAAGGGAGGAAATAAGGAGAGGATGTTTGTAGGGGAGGGATCCAAGACTGGGACACCTGCCCTCGAGCCAGGCAGGCTCCATGACCTGGGAGCATTGCAGGAGCAGCATTCCCTGAGCTGGAAATGCTCCAGCTGGGCTGGGGAGCCTTTGGTTGTACTTGTGCAGGTTCATGGTGAAATCCAGCCCCACCAATCCACCAGGTTTTGGTTCAGCTTCATCACCTGTCAGTTCCTTCGTTTCTCAGGGTGCAGGTTTGAAACCAGCCTTTGCTCTGGGTCTGAATTGTGCTGTGCAGGGTCTCAGTCACGGAGCAGGCCTGGGATAAGCCAACAAATCCCCCCAAAAATATTTTGGGGTCATTTAGAGTCATCAGCACTTAACACTTGTGCCACCTTCCCCCCTTAGGTGCAGCACAGGGTGTTCAGATTGTGTTGTCTCACCCTGAGCTGATGCTCCAGCTCCTCTCAAAAGCCACATTTGGTTCAGGAGTGAGAGCCTGGCCACCTTTCCCCTAGAAAGGCCTAGAGACTGAAATGTTATATTGAGCAAACCTTCAGATTGCTGCAACCCTGGCTAAAAGTTAAGGCACGGTTTTTGTAATGTGTTGAAAAATTTTGGAGAGCTTTCAAAATATTTACTTGCTGTGGATTTCAGCTGAGCCCAGATGAGGCTTCTTTCCCTACTTTGCAGCCTCTTGGACTTCCAGCCCTTCTTAGTGTGTTTGCCAGACTTCTAGGAGAGCTCTCTGAGCTGGAGTAAACCTTTGAACCTCTTGAGGTTCCTCATTACAACCAACTTCTGATGAAGTTTCACCAAATAAAGCTGAGGGGGTGAGGTGACCAGCAGGAATCACGTCAGCATTTCCAGCGTGAAACCTCCTCCTGTCTGCGGTTTGTGAAAATCAGCTGCCAAAAAAAAAAAAAAATCACTCCAGGCTGAAATTTGGCAAACAGGATTTCAGCCCTCCATGGAACGATGTCATTTGTGGGTTTTGTATTTATTTTTTGCTCAATGACTTAAGGAAACACATTTGCTTCGGGAGTATTTTCTGCTTTCCCACCCCCTCCTTGGCAAGCCCTGCCTGGGATCGGAGAGGGAAGGTGGGTTCTTCCTTCTTCTGCATCATGCACAGCCCTCAAGATGCAGAGCCAAACCTCAGCTGATGATTTTCCTGATTATAATAAGACAAAATTCAGCTTCCTTGACCATCTGTAGCGAGTGTCCATTGCTGGAATCCTGTTCAAAGGCAGTGGGTCTGTAAATGCATATAAAGTGTGGTTTAGTGCAGGGGATTAATGCTTGAGGCACTGTTTGATGTCAGTATTTGGGGATATTCTGCCCTCTGAGCTCCTGCTTTTCCGTGTGGCTGAATCACTGCTTTACACCGAAGCGTGTTTGAGAAGAACGGGATATTCCAGCCAGGCTGTTCCCTGAAGTCAGCTCTGGGTTGGGATTCTCACCTCACTCTTGGGGAAATTCAATAGGAAATGTGGGTAGGGGGAGCAGATTTGTGAATTCTTCTCTCTCCTGAAGCCTGTGGGGGGAACAGGCAATAAAACCAGCGACGAGTGAAAACTTCCCAGTCCAGACTAAAGCTCGGACCTGGTGTCTCCTGAGGTCCGTGGCACGGGCAGGTGGTAACTTCAGAGCTGGAAAGCCAGGATTTGGCTGGGAAGAACTACTCCAGAGGCATTCTCTCTCTGTTTGAAAATAAATAACCCCTGGATGTGAATCCCATAGTTTCTGAGGTAGGACAGCAGCTGGATTCACATTTCCCTCAGCAATCAGAGAGTTACAGGGAGTGAAAAGACACAATATTTTAATTACACTGTTGCTTTAAAATAAGGCTGGGCTGGGCTGGGCCAGAGATTCCCTTTTGTCCCCAGAAGTGTGAAATCATTTCTGGGATTCTGAAACAGCAGGAGGCCTAAAAGGGGTCCCAAACAAAAGGCACGGGGGCCCCATGAGCTGGTGTAGGAACACAGAGCTCCACACGTTCTCCCCGTGCCACTGCTTAACAGGAGCTTCCCCACATCGATAACGTATCGTGATTGAACACTGTCATTGGATTACAGATTGGCCCTAATTGCGTAATTAGGTATGATTGTGCTTATTGGGTAAAGACATAATTGACAAAAATCACCCGAAAACAAACAGGGAGCTCCACAAGGAAGTGTCACAAGTGCTGTGCCTGCCTCCTGCTCTGCTCCCAGGGAGCTCCCCACACCCAGGCACGGACAGGGGACACCAAGGGACACCAATGAGACTGCTCCTGCTTTAATACTTGATCTCAGCTCTAAACTCCGTGCTTCCTGTCATCATGGCCAGCAGATATCCTATTTGACAGCGTGACCTGAATGCCCAGCACTTTGTCCTGCTGGAAATTCCAGTTCTTCTGGGATGCAGATGCATTTTCAGCAGTCCAGGCTTGGAGGGAACAAAACACCTGTAGTGAGTGCTGAGGCCATAAATGGGGAAAATTTGCCAGGAGAATTTGTGCAGCGGGATGGTGAGGAGTCTAAAAGTTGAGTGAGGTGTGAGACCCTGGGATGGAAACTGCTCTGGTGTTTGGAAAGTTCTTGAAGTCTCTTTGTGTGGAGATGGAAGAGCAGCAGGGAGAGGTGGAGAGTCACTGGCATTGGCCAACCTGGGAAAAATTTATTATTATTACTTTGGCCTAAGTCTAAAGTAAGGAATTTGTGATTGTAATTTATCCACGAAAAGACCTTTGCTGAGTTGAGGATACAAATGAAACAAAACTCTCTGCCTCTCTCTACCTTCCACTTTTGATCAAATTTTGAAGAGTCTGGGGTTCTTTTTGCTCAGCTCTGCTTGTAAATACCTGGTGTGCAAGGGGTGCCTGTGTGAGCCTCAGTGGTAACAGCACATTCTAGTGAAACTGAGCAGATACAGGTAATAATTTATAAATTTGCAATCATGGAATGCTAGATAATACAAGATTAAGAGGCAGAAAAATACTTGCAAGGGTAAGTTGTGGCAAACATGAGTGGTTTAGGTGTGGGATACTGAAATGGTCTAGTTTACAGCTGCAGAATACAACCAGGTTGTTTTTGGAAGTCTGAATGGGAATTTGTCTCTTCTGTGACCCAGAGGTTAGGTAGGATTTGGGATTTTCCACCAGCCTAACTCAGCACTCAGCTTCACTGCCTTCCACAGAGGTACTTGAGCTCAGTAATTGGATTTCATGGTGGAGAAGAGCTGTTCAGTGCACAGAAATGATGATGTTGCATCGAGGAGTTGGGTCCAGGATGCTTTTAGATGCTTTAGACAAAGCTCCTGCTCGGAGTACAGGGCCAGAAATCCGTGGTTTCCTTATCCAGAGCTGTGGTTTGGTCACTGCTCTGACAATCAGTTACCAGTGACTCTGCTCTGTGCTGCTAACTAAAATACATTGGATTTCCACTCTTTGGTCCAAGTAAACTTCACTGAATATGGAGTATTAGAAATTGGGATACCATCAACACCGTGGCCATTCAGACCCTGCAGGAAGGTTATTTGGGGTTTTTTCCCACATGTTCTCCTGCCCTTGCAGGCTGAGCTGTGAGCAGTGATTCTGTTTCCCATCTTCCTCCCTTATTTCCTGCCAGGCTTGGGGTGCAAAGGCAGGGCAGTGCCTTTTCCAGCATCAGCAGCGCTGCTTTATCCGGGGAAAACAGAGCAAGGCGTGCGTTCAGCAGAGCTCAGCTTTCACTGCTGGGCTTTGATTCCTTTGTAATCCCCTTCCAGCACGGAGCTGCTGTGCCAGGGGCTGGATTCACCTGAGAGGCAGCATCCCAGCCCTGCTCCAGCCCCACCAGCACATGTGGAGCTGCTGAGCCCAGTTTGTGGAGCCCGAATAAACAGGCAGCCTGCTGCTTTAAGGGATACCTTGGTGGGTGCCGGCAGTGAGTCACAAGGATAACATCCTGCTGCTTTGGCTGGGAATTAAAACAAGTTAAAAACCTGTGTCTTGTGAAAGGAGCACGGCTGGCTGCTGAGGGAGGCTCGGTGGTGCTGCTCCAAAATGGTTAAATGGAGCCCTTTGGTGCAAGGGTAAAATTCACCTCAAGCTTTCTACCCCTTCTGCAGTTCTCCTCCCAACCCCAGTCCTGCAATCGTCCTTCAAACATCCGGGAGCCAAGGCACGTGCTCGAGGTCAGCGTGGTGTGTTCAGAAAGGAAGAGACTTGTCAGGACAAATTTCACCCTAAGCCTTCTCTAAATGCTTTAAAAAAAAAAAAATATGTCTGTGTATGTTCTGAATCTGCTGTGGAGGGGGGGAGCACCGTTCTTTTGGCCAAGGAAATAATTCCACCTCGTGTGAAAACCTCCAAATCCAGCAGGAATAACCCTGGCTTCTTGTGTCATGCTCACATTTCCATTGTGGGGAGCTGAATTTGGGGTTTGGTGTCTTTCCCCCACCAGTTTATTCCCTTTAAATTACCACACCGAGGATTTGGAGGCCTTTTTTTTTTTTTTTTTTTTTTTTTTTTTTTTTTTTTGTAACTAGAATCCCCTGAGATTATGAATTTTTGACTGCATGCATCCAGGTTGAGGTAGTAGGTTGTATAGTTTAGAATTACACCAAGGGAGATAACTGTACAACCTCCTAGCTTTCCTTGGGTCTTGCACACACCGGCGTGAGGAGCGACCGTAAATCCTCAGCACTCTTTGCTCTGGACACATGGAACAGGAAAGAGCAGGTAAGACGAGCTGGAAAACCTTTTTATTTCCTTCTGCCTCTCTAGAATTGTAGAAATGTTCATTTCATCAGCGTTTTTGTACTTGTTGGTGCTGTTTTACTGAGTTTTTAGCAAATCCAGTGATGTTTGTCTTCCTTCATCAGCCCTCGAGCAGCGCACTGTTAACATTCCCAAAAAGCACCATGGCAGCCTCTCAGTGTTCTTGCCTTCGTGGTCAGCAATCAGAAGTCTCCAAAGGTAAAAATATCCTGGATTTTTTCCCCTTTCCATTAGTCTTTGACTGGCTCAGTTAATTCTGGGAGTTAAACAAGGCTGATGCTTCGAGATAAAACCTGCGAGGGCCTCGGTGAAAGTACCTAAATCTACAGAGCCCTCAGGAGAGCTGTTCCTGGGGAATATCCAGTGGGGAATACACTCAGCTAAAATGGGGATTTTTAGGGGTTTTTGTACATTAAAGTTGGGTGTTTCAGAGGTTGATGCATCCAGCAGAGCTGGTTTGCTTCTCCCTCACAGCAGTTTGGATGAAGGAGCTGCAGAACACCCCCAATGTTGTGGAGAAGCTGTGGGACCAAAAATCCCCACATTTCTGATGTGTTTTATGTGTCTAAAATGCAGGGATTTGGGAACACCCAATTTACCCAACTGCTCCTGAAATCTCTGGTTTTATTTGCCTGAATTTTGGAGACCTGAAAAACCCTTGAAACTCTCCAAAAGTTGGAAGAGAAAAGGGAAGGTTTTGATGTTGGCAGCGCTGAGGGTTCAGGTCCTCTGAGGGCCTGGGTGAAGGTGGTGGCCACAACCCTTGGTCAGGGCCCAGGACCTGAACTTAGATCTTTTCACTCTCTCTGTGAGTAATTCTGGCAAGGGTTCCTGAGTTCCCAGAAATAAGAGGCTCTGTCTGTTACTAAACTTGTTAAGTTAGGGAATAAAAATAAGGAGCAGGCACTGGGTTGATTTCATTGGGTTAATCCAAAGGTGTGAACATGATAATGATATTTCAAGGTACCTGAATAACGCAGAAAAATGCTTTTTTTTTCTGGTAAAATGGCCCTTAAAAACTTGAATATCTGCAAATCCCTGTTTGCTGAAGGCAAAGAGAAGCTGTGAGGGTTACTCAGGGCTCACTTGTGAGTTATTCCAAGAGTGGATTAGTGGGATTTGATCCCATCTTGGTTTCAAAGAGGTTACAGATATCACTGCCGTGGTTTATAGCTCTGCAGCTCCTCAGGACAAGGAAAGGATCTGGGATAACACAAAGCTGCCTCTGTGTTTCAGGAAGGCACATGCCCCAAACACATGCAGGTAGTTAAAAACTGAGGAATCTTTTTGGCATGTTCCAGGCACTACCTTATTTCCCCCCCATAAATCTTTTCGCAGATGGAAGTGCAAATTTTCAGCTGCATTGATTCCCATCCAGTGCAGAGCTTTTTTTCCATGAGGGTTGGGTTTTTTAACCTGTTTGGGACTTCTCTAGAAGCAGCTTTGTGAATAATCCCAAATAAGAACAGGCTCTTCTATATTCCTTATTTTTTTGGTGGTAACATTTCAGATTTGCTCTGCACACCTACCAGAAAACTTCATGAGGTTCCAAAACAGTGATTATTTATAATAATCCTGTCAAACATAACTTTATGTTAATGCTGTGAGATGTAAATGAAAAGATCTATCCCGCTCCAAAACCCAAGGAATCGTAATTAAAAAAGGAGAATGGCCAGTGGTGAACATAATTCAATGTGCATATTTTTCCTCTGAACAAAACAGCATTCCAGCTCTCCCCCTGATGAGAGGAATGTATTGTCAATTAATTAGACTCCCATCATATGTCCTCGGATGCCCTTCTATCATATGCCTTCCATATGTCCCTATGTCATATGCCTTCCATATGCCCTCTGTGTAATTAAGCTCCTATCATATGGCTTCCATCATATGCCATTTAAGTGGATTTCCAGGAGAATGTGGCAGTGTTACAGTTATGGACCTTTAGCAACGAGGAAAGGAACACACTCAGGAGCTGCAAATGAGGAGAGGAGGAAGCAAAAAGGAAGGTGGCTCGCCCCGAGCGGTGCCTTTAATTGCCGGTTTTGTTTCTCTCAGCTTGAGCAGTGAAGGCACAAAAGTGTCCTGTTTTGCTTGGTTTCCATTCCCAGATTTTACTCAGTTCAGCCAGGGATAGCCAGGGAGATAGCAAGTGTTTTTTAGGGAATGTTTTCCACTGGAATGTGAAATGAAAAAGAAACAGCCCAGAAGAGTGTTTGTCCTGCGGTAGCGAAATGCAAACTTTGGCCCTGCTTTGGGTCCCTTGACGTGAAGTGAAGGAGCAGAAACAGCCTGGGGAGGGAATTCATGGAGAGGAGATGGCACACTCTGCTTCCATCCCTGTTCTCCCTCATGGACCACGGATGTGGAGGGCACTGGGCTTTTCTTGGCATGGGGAGGGCTCGGGAGGTAATGCACCAGCAAGTGTGGTGGGATGGATTCCAGCTTTACTGTGACTTGTGAGGGATAAAGACCAAAAACAGGCATTGATGCTTATATGTGTAATGAAGTAAACTGCAAAAATCCAAGGAATTGTGAGGTCTTGGAATGGTTTCCAGTGAAAGGACAGCTCGTTTGCCTCATGTGCTGTTGTGTCTTCCTTCTTCCCAACAAATTCTGAGACTCTTTTCTAATCCCAATCAGCCCTGAAAGAAGAGCAGTGACTTCCAAGGGTGTTCTGCTCCAGCTTTGCAGGAATTGCAGAAATCCCAGCCATGCACCCAGAAATCCCAGCCATGCACCCAGAAATCCCAGCCATGCACCCAGCAGTCAGGAAGGAGGCTGAAAGGACAAAGAGAAGGTAAAACATTCATTTGTGCTGAGATCTCTCAGTTTAAAAACTCAGAGCAGTTTGTAGCATATCCCAGTTTACCTGGACTGAATGACAACAGTTCAGACTCCTGCTGGCTGGGAACCAGTGTGTCCCTAAAAACTTTGTATTCCAGCTGCTAGGGAATGGTAGAACCCAGTATTTTGATGTGCTCTGCCTAGATTAAGTCAGTATTGACCAAAAAAATCGTTCTATGTTTGCTGTGTAGGCATTCTGCACTGTTTGTAATACAGGTGCATTCCTGAGAGACAGGTGACAGCTCTTGCTCTGGCTTAATCCTCAATTTTCAACTCAATCCTCATTTAAATCACACACACAAAATACAACCAGCCAGTCTGAAAGCTTTAGGTCATTAGGGAAATGATTTGGGAAATATTTCGTGGTCTTGCACCATCATTAGTTTGCCACAGTTGTAAAGTGCATATTAAGGGAAGCTTTTAAGCCTCTTGTAGAGCACCACTGAAATTATCTGCCCTGAATTGATACTCGAGTGCTGTATTCTGAAATTCTTTATTCTTCTGGCTTGCTGGGCAGCAAGGAAATCCTCACAGCAATGCTCATGGCAGATTTTCTTTTGCTTCCCTGTTCTCACATGGCTCTGATGCTTGTGGAAGATGAAACTTTCACCATTAGAGGGATTTTTTTCCTTCTTTTTTTTTTTTTAACCAGCGAGTTCCATCTATTTCCACACCCAGCTGAAACTCTGCTGCCACCCTCCTCAATCAGATGCATTAAGTACAGTCAAATTTGTACATAAAAGTTGTGTAAGAGCTGGGATGAGATGGGGTGGAATGCCAGAATGACTCATTGTTTCATGAATAAGGCCCTAAGTGTTCTATTGATGCCATTTCTAAATTGGTGGAAAATGTATAGAATTCGTGTCATAGCTGGAATTCCAAGCACAGCAACCTTGGGAGCTAAATGATGATGATGATGATGATGATGATGGGGTTCTGCACGAATTCATCTGGATTCTAACTCATTCCTGCCTGAGAGCTGCTCAGACAGTTAAAAATAAAAGGATTTCATTGCCCAGACTCAGAGCCCAAAGCTCAGCAATGCTGCTCCTCACGCCTTTGGGAATGCCAGGAGAGGGAAGTTCTCTCTGTGTGCGTGTGTTGGAGTTTAAAAGTATAAAATTTTAATCTATAAGAGACACAGATGTCCTTTCAGTGAGATGGGGACATCGATTGCAGTGCTCAGTGCAGTTGGAAAGCAAAAGGATGAGCTGGTGTGGAGCAGCTCAATATTTGGAAATGAACAGTCTGAGGCCAGAGCAGAGATGGCCACGCACATCTCACTTTTTTTAACCCCTTTTTCCTTCTCATTCCCACTTTTCCCTCTTCGCAGCCTGGGGATTTAGATGTGAAACCCAGTTCAGCATTTCCAGTGTGAGTTTTTGGGATAAATTCTGTGTCCACTCAGGCTGCAGTCAGGGACAAACTCATAATCGTGGTGTTGGACTTGCAGGGTTTAAGCAATAAAGGCAAACTGGAACAGAAAAGAAATCTCATGTCTGGAAATTTCCCATAGCAAAGGAAAATCCAAAATATTTGGCAATACACCCCCCACTTTCTTTTTCTTTGCTCTTTAAATAAGACAGAACTCTTGGCTGCCCTGACTCTGCTGGTGCTGCAGGCAGTCCCACTTGAACAGATTTAGATTTATACATTCAAAATACAAAATGTATTCTCCCCAAGCAAATAATCTGTGCATGCTATAGGGTGAAATTAGCCTCTTTGTGCAATGTCATGGCCCTGTTTCCTGGTGAAATAAGTTCAAGAATCAGGTTTCTGGGGCAGACATGGAAAGAAATTGAAATTCTTCCTTCTGTCTTATAAGCACTGGCTCCTCCTTCCCATCACCTCCACTCCAGACCCTGTTCAAGGATCATTGAATTCTTGATGGGCAACCAGACTTTGCTGCTTGTTTTTCTTATAGCCAGTAGATTTACAACTCAAGCCATGAATTTTAGTTTTTATTAACATTTTAGACCATGTTCCTCTTATAAAATGGGAGTGGATAAACCCCTGCTTGACACTAAAGTGAAATTTTTGGGTCCAAAGACACTAAGATGGCACAGGAGCTGCTCCTCCAAATCTGAGAGGACAAAAAGTGGCTAAAAAGGTGCCAGCAAGCAGGTCCCAAGCAGAGGGAAATCTGAAATGGATGCACTGAACCATCCCCATCAGAAAGGAAAAAAACCAGATGGATGTTCTGGGGAAAAGAAAGGATGAGGAGGGAGACTGGGAATGTCTCAGTTTCACAGAGTGAGTGCAAGGAGATGTGTAGTGAAATTAAATAGTGACAAATTGAAAAAGTTTTATAAAGCAGTTCTTTTTCCACCAGTATTTAATTTAAAAATGAACCTAATTGCTTTTAGAAGTTAGTGGGAACTTTGCAAGTCTAGAACAGATTAGATACTTATATTATCAATAAACATACACAGAATTATGGGCATTCATTGTGATAACTTTGGAACTGAGCTTAGGCTGCGTAAGGTTTGGGATGAAGTGCAGCAACTCAAGAGCAGGGAAAATCCAGTGGGAAGGGCAGATTTGGGCTGTCCAAAGCTGCTGATCCCTGTCACTGTTGGGGGAGGAATGCTGGGGAAGCCTGGAGCGTGGCCCGGGCTGTGTATGGCAGATAAAAGTGAGGGGTTGGTGGGTGTTTGCCCTTCTCTTGGGCTCACAGGCTGAACAACTGCAGTGCTGCAGCAGCAGTGGTAATTACTGAAATGTGAGGGCCACTGGGTGATTCCTGTCCAGTGGAAAGGAGAGCAGAGGAAGGGGAGTGACTTCTGCAAGGCCAAGGCAGAGCATCACTGGAGAGCTGGGTGTGAAATCCAGGTCGGTCAGGCCACAGATCTGCACCTGAACGTGGGCTGTGGCCTTTTCCCTCCTCAAGAAATGAATTTCTTAGAAGCCTGGCATTACCAGGAGTAATAAAAGTTTCAGAAGCAGTGAGGGTCACACCTGGCTCTGCTTTCACTGCCCCTTTTCAGTGCGAGGTCACTCCCAGCGATCCTGGCTGCACATCTGTGGTTGCAGCAGCTCAGGTTGGTGTGAGATTTGGGGTCACCACAGACCCTGGCGAGTGCAGGCAGCCCCTTTGTGTTCCTCAGCTTAAGTGAGATTTAAGGAATTGCTGCAAACAGCAGGTCAAACCCATTCCCGGATTAATGGCACTGATGTGGCTTTAGTGAGAAGTTTGTTTTGCTTGTGTTTGAAGTGGCCTCTCATCTCCTCTGACAACAAACAGCAGCCGTGGCACCCGGGAGCGGTGTTTGCAGTCTGGCAGATGCCTCAGCTTCCCTCGGCTTTGCATTTCCTGCAAAGGAGCCTGTGGGATGTGGAGGATGGGAATTGAAAAAAAGAACGAGGAAGAGAAGGGAAAACAGGAAGGAAACGGGAAGGGAAGAAGGGAAGGCTCCGCTGCTCTCTGCTGCTGATCTACAGCTGATTTTAGAGGGAGCCCTTCCCTTTTGAAGTGGGAAAGGAACTTATTTGCTAAGAGCCCTGAGATTGTTCAGTCACGTGCTTGCCTTCATTTGCATGTGAGAATAATTATTGAATGAGGAGTTAAGCACGGTAGGTGTTAATGGAAGGAATACAATCAGTGTCCGGTGCATTCCACGTTAGTAAAGATGTAGTGAGGCTGCTGAATCAGAGCTGTTTGGAGGCTCTAGATTGAAGTCATTGGTCAGCAATATTACATTTATTTTATATTAATAACATACAACACAATAATTTTATCATATAAGAAAATAGAGTTGATAATGTATAGCATTATAAATACAATATTTATAATACATCAATTTTTAAGTTTAGTTTATTTCTCATCTCTCAGCGACAGGGAACTCTCAATCCATGCTCAAGTCAAGGGTTAAACATTTAATCCATAAATTAGTGCTGGGAATCCCTGAAATCACAGGGAGGTTTTATTCTCGGTAAGAAAAAACCTCTCCAAATTATTTAAAGCCTCTTTCTCTGGGCCAGTTGTGACTTTGTTCACTCAGGATTTTCCTCTTTGAAAGGAGCTGGCTCCTGGGTTAAGTTGCAAAGGAAATGCTTCCAGTTGCCATTCCTGTGGATCCTGCTCTGAGTTTTGGATGTGGAATCGATGTCCTTTGGTCACCTGGCTGTCCCTGGGTCAGCTCCCAGACAGGCTGTGGCAGTGGCCCTCAGCACTTCTTGAGCAGCACTGCCTGGAGCCCCAGCAGTGACGAGTTCTGCTGTAAATTCAGGGTTTTTTGCTTCTTACATCCCACAGGTCTGAAACCTCAATGGGTTCAGAGTTCCAGAATGGTTTGGATCGAACGGGAACTTAAAAGTCATTTAATTCCACCCTTGCCATGCACAGGGACACCTTCCAGTATCCCAGGGTGCTCCAGCCTGGCCTTGAGCACTTCCAGGGACCCAGGGGCAGCCACAGCTTCTCTGGGAAATCCATTCCCAGGCCTCCCCACCCTCACAGGGAACAATTCCTTCCCAAAATCCCATCTACCCCTCCCTTCTGTCAGTCTGAAGCCATTTCTGGAATAACAGCAAGCACCAGACCAATCTCTCCTTTGCCTGGGTAGCTGAGGGAGGTTTAAAAGCCCCAAACAGGACAGAATTCCCTTGGGAAGCTGCAGGATTGTAAAGCAGCTCCCTCCCTGCCTCCTGCCACATTGCATCACATCTGAGCGGGGCTCTTGCATTATATATTAGCAGAGATTTGTCCTCAGATACCCTCCTCTGGAGAAGACCATTTTTAAATCTTTAATAGGGCATTAGAGCAATTTGCCTGTGATTTAGCTCTAAGTGGGCAAGGAGAGTGGTGACAAACCAAGCCGGGAGGCCCTGAAATTCTTTGAATATTCCATGTTTTCCTGGAACTGTGAGGAAGAGGCTGCCAGAGAGGTCTTGGCAGGTTTTCTAGGTGGCTGGCCAAGTCTGAAGCAAACGTGGATGGTGAACAGGCTAATGCAGCTCTGATTCCAAGCTCAGACGTATAGAACATACGTTTTTATTTAAGAAATCCCACCACATGGAGGAGCAAATGTAGTGCTAATACATCTTCCTGAAGGAAAATGGCAAGGGGAAAAACAGTGTCATCTTGCCACGATAAAATAAAGGTTCTTTTGCCCTTGCTTTTTAGGGACTTGGGCTGTCAGCTGAAGGAAATGAAATCCAGTGGCTTTCCCACGAGGGCCCCTTGCTAATCAGGAATGGCTTCTAGAGCAATAGTTTGTGTCTGAGGGAAGAGGCAGAAGTTGTTCAAAGAATGGATTTCCGTTGCCAGATTGACTTTTCGTTGTTGCCATGTGAGTAATTAAAACTGGCAATTAAGCAGGAAAGTGATCAAACAATCACTTGGGAGCTGCTGCTGCAGTTGGCTCCTCGTGGACAAGCAGCTCCAGCAAGGAGCAGGGACCACCCATGTGGGTCAAACAGTGAGAATTAGGGGCTGTGACTGAATTATCCCAGGGAAAGGTGGGTTTGGGAGGGGTTCCTCTGGGAATTGGTGTTTCCTGGGGGGAAAAAACAAGTTTGGATTTCCTGGAGACACCAGGTGAATTAAGGTTGTCGTTTTAATCTTGTCCCTGGTTTGTGTGCAGCTCATGGGGCTTGTCTTGTTTTATTATTGATGGGGCAAAGGCTGTGCACAGCCTCTACCTTTTAGAGAGAAACCATTTATTTTTCTTTATTAAGCCCTTGGTGCAGGCCCAGAAGTTCTGCTGTGGACTCCCTGTGGGGTCTGGGATGAGTCACTTATTTTTCTTTGGTTCTACTCCCTGCCTATAAAATAAAGGTCCTTGTTCCTCCTCAGGAGAGTTGCAAAGGCAGAGGAACTGATCCTGTATGAGCTGGTCAGAGACACTCATGCTGGAATTGCAAGGATCACACCGGGGAGAAATGTTTCTGGTGGACTGTCCCTGTGCTGACACCTTTTTTCAGCTTTACAGAGTTAGCACTGATGGGATTTATCATCCAAAACTACTCCTATGCAATCGAGTCCAGAACGTTATTACAGCACATTAAAAATCCCAAGTAACGTGATTTATTATTGTAGCAAATAAGCTGAAATTCAGATTTTTCTGCCTGTTCTCTTCCCGTTGCATCTCCTGCAAGTGTTAACGCTGTCTCTTGGCGTTCTAGCCAGGAGGAGCTGTGGGTTTAGGGTGGAGCAGAGCCTGCAGTGAAGCGATGCAGGAGTGCACAGGGGCACCGGGAGCTGCGCCTGCCTCCTGCTGCTATTTCTGGCACACGGAGACTGAGCAGTGTCTGCTGGGCCCAGCGTAAGCCCTGACATTCATTCTGTCTGTCACATCCCTCTCCAGACGTTTTTAATCCACTCCCAGCACCAGTGGAGTGGCTGGACACGAGCTGGGGTGTGAAGCTCTCTGTTCCCGGTTCCACCGCGGACAGAATTCCCCGCCTGGAGAGCCCAGACCTTTGATTTCTTTGGCACCTAAATACCTCAGCATGCTGGAGTCTCCCCTGTGAGGAGAGATCCCTTAAACTTAAACTTTTGGTGGCCCTGAACCCACGTGAAATCTGAGGGGTTTGGGTGCTTCATGTGAGATGGAATTGGCAAATGATGCTGGAGTGATGTAATAATTCTTTGTGTGACTTCATCCACAGAACTTTGAGTTTCACCTTGAGTTTCAGTTTGCTTAAATCCATTTTCTTTTAGGAGAACTCAGGATCAGGGCAGGTTGGTAACTCCCCACAGACAAAACACAAATTCTGGGTACAGTGTTCCCAGTTCTCTGATTTTGGATGAATCAGTGTTTGTAACCTTTCTCTCCAAATCCCTCCGAGATGTTGGCTGACCTTTTGTTGAATTCTTCCCTTTTCCCTAATCCTGGGTTTCAGTAAGCGCAGAGTCCCAGGGCTTTTCCCACTGCCTCATTTTCCTTTTTTCCCTTGCCTTACTCACCTTGGGATCCAATCACTTTAGGGCTTTCTCACCTTTATTATTCCAATTGTTCCCCATTTTCCAGGGATGGGTGGAGCTGGAGCTCGACGAGAACCTGTTGGCAGAACTGAGGTGTGGGGGGGAAATCCAGCCACCACTTTTTAGTGCTTGTTGGGGGGGAAATACCTGTTCGTTTGGAGGGGAAAGCTGCTGGGTGAAAAGGATTTGGTGTTTCTGAAACGGGACTGACACGATTTTGAACCACACTCTGCCCTCTCTGTTGAATACCAGGGGATCAGATGAGGGTGACAAAAGCAATCTGGACACAGCAGCTTCTCCCAAGGACTCACAGCCCTCCAGGGACGTGGTAAGTGTTGTCCTGATGGCTCTGGATTTTTACAGAATATTGATTTTTATCAGTGATTTGGTGTGGAAAGGCAGAACAGTGAGGCTCAAATCAGAAGCTTTTTGTTGTCAAGAGCACTGTTCTGGAAATGTCCAGATCATGACACCTTTGCCCAGTTTTGCTTTCCATGGCTGTGCCCCACACTCTGAATTTTACCTTTTCTCACATCATTTGAATCCTGAATTTCTTTCAGTGAATGCTTTTTACTCCCCTGAAGACATTTGATTAATTTGGGAACTACTCTCATATATGCTGCCCTTACAGCTGAGCTGTTACCATTATTTTAAAGATATTTCCTAAATGATCTCTGTACACTTTGCCCAGAGTGAAGTTATTGACTTGTCTCAAAAAGGCCTCAAGGTTTTATAGTTAATGCTGAAATCCCTAAAGCTTCCTCCCTGGCTGAACATCCCTTCTGCTGTGTGTCTTCCCCTTTGAATTGCTAATTCCAATTGATCTGAGGAAAAAAAATTGCAGTAGTTTGTATTTACTCTACTTTCTGCTGTAACTGTGCACCTAGCAAGGTCTCTCCTTCCTTTGATCCTGTCTCCATGATTAAACTCATTCTTCCTTTCTGTTTTCCAGCTTCTCTCTGCAAACTTTCTTTCACTTCATTTCTGCAAGGATTGCCTGCAAACCATGTCCCTGAGAGGATTAGTGGAGGGGATACCAATTTTATTTATATTTATTTATAAATGGACTGCAGAGACTTGGCCCCTTTTTAAATATGAGAACAATTTTCAGGCCTCTTTCAGTTGTGGTTTTTTCACTCCAAAAAAACAAAAAACCCCAAACCCAACAAACCACAGAACAACAGAGAAATATGAGAAGTTGTGGAAACCCCTCAAACTTTCTCTGTTTAAATTTTGAATTCCTGGTGGTCACAGGGCCAGGTGATGCTGCCAGTTGTGGGTTTTTTGTATAGTGCCTGGCCCAGAGCAGCAAGCTGAGTTGAATGCAAAGCTGGGATAAAATCAAATAGAATGACACCTCTATTTTTTTTTTTTTTTTTGCCAGCCTGAAGGCCTTTAACATTTTGGAATTTGAGTCTTTGCAAAACAGGGTTGCTGGACTCCAGTAGATGAAGTGTCCGGATGCCGGTGGTGATTCATAAAAGCAATGAGAAGAGGAAAGTGCTTTTCCTCTGAGCGTAATGCCTTGGTCGGAGGATGTCCTTAAGTGGGTGTGAAGTGCTCAGGCAGTGGTCAGGGGATGGGGGCTGTTGTGCTCCAGCTCGTGGATCTGCTTCCAGCAAACACTTCTTTATCACGTGGCGCTGCTGATTAAAACCAAATTTATTCTCACAGAGTCGCAGAGCAGTTGGGGTGGGAAGGGAGGTCTGGAGATCACCCAGACCAACCCCCCTGCCCAGGCAGGGTCACCCTGAGCACGGACACATCCAGGTGGGCTTGGGATGGCTCCAGACAGGGAGAATCCAAAACCTCCCCGGGCAGCTGCTCCAGGGCTCTGCCACCTCCGTGGGAAGTTCTTCCTCAGGTTGAGGTAGAACTTGTTGAGTTTTACTTTCTGGCCATTTCTCCTTGTCCTGTCACCAAAACCAGTCTGGCACCATCCTCTGACACCTGCCTTGGGGATATTTGTATGGATTTAACAGCTGAATCTTACTTAGTTTCTATTTCAATATAGTTCCCATTTCTTCCTTCTTAAATTTGAGGACAGTCCTCCTGAGGATGTGATGTTTGCCATGGGAGAAATGTGGTTGTGGCAACATGAATCCTGGTGGTGACGGATAATTGAAATTCATCAGATGTGACTTCTTCTTTTCCCCCTCACTGCAACTCCCTGGCATTTCTGACCTTCCCCAAACACAAAATACCTAATTTGTAGGGCTTTAAAGTGATTTTCCAGGAGCAAGACTGAGCTTGGTTAGAACACGATGGGGGTGGTTGTTGTACACGAGGATCCGTCAGCACGGCCGCATTGCCTCAGCAAGAAGCAGACCCTGAGGCACTCCCTCCAAACTTCCTACACGGCTTTTCCAGCCTTCCCAACCCACCTGTTGGCTCTTGGGGATGGTGATCAGGCATTTCCAGCCTCGCTGCCTTCTCCAAGGGGATTCCTCTGGCTTCTCTCGGAGCCTGCACAAATGGAAGTTGTAGTTTGCTTTGGCTTTGCCCTCCCACCCTGCCCGTGGTTATCCCACATGAAGGAAGCAAAAGAGTTGACTGATTTATCATGGATCATTAGGTGGAAGTAACTGTTCTTAAAACATCAGCATGGATACAATAATTAGGGATGTGCTTTTGTTAACACCGCCAGCCTCTACCCTCTCGTACAGTACCCTTGGGTACTAAATAATTACCCACTTTGTGTGGTGATCTAGCTCACTAATTACCCACAAAAATTGGGGTCAGGTGTTAACTGCTTGAAATAAGTATCCTCCAAAGGCTTGGCTAAAGTGTGTAAAGAAATTATGTGTTTGCTACAAAACTTTGGGAAAAAAAATTCAAACATTTTTTATTGGGAAGGAAGATAAGGAGACAATGGATGCGAAATGTTTCGTGTGATGGTGAAATCTTGCAGTGGTGGTGAGGGACTCCAAAGGGGGTGAAAGGATGGTTGCCAGATACAGTCACTAATCCAGTCTCCTTTTCCCAAAGATTAGATCCTTCAGTACACAGGGTTTGATTCTTCCCCTATCTAGGCTGATGCCAATCAGGATTATGCTGGTATAAATAAGAAAATTTGTATCCGTGGATTCCCAGACTGACTTTGCTGCATAATCCCACCTCTTCCATCACCCAGGGACTTCTGCATTGCACCCAATAATTTAATTATGGATCGTATATTTATTTCCATGCGTTTATTTTAGCTGTCTCCAGCTCTGTGTGCATGCAGAATTTCATTCCGAGGCTGCTGCTCATAAAACGCAGTTTGCTTGGAGCAATAATTTGATTCCTGTGCTCAGGGAGTTACCCCAGTGAGTCAAAGATTTCTAGATAGCCCCACCCTCCCCAACTTCCCGAACGCTCACACTGCAGCCACTTTCTCTTTGCCAGACCCACACAAGATGTCTAACTAGCCAAAATCCCAAGGGGCAATCCCAATCTCCTGCCTCCCCTGTTCCAGCCCCAAAAAACTGGGAAATGAAGCCACGGCAGCCCTAAAGCCCTTGAAATACCCGGCACGTGTGAGAGAGGGATGTTGAACAGCCCATCTTCCCAACCTGGTTCCTTGCATAGGTGCTCCCCGCCTTCCATACAAAGGGAACAGATTTCAGGGGGAGCTGTGAAGGTGTTTCTGGAAATCCTTGTGTTTTTGGATGCCCGGATACCTTTAATTCCTGAGCGTCTGTGCAGTGCTCGGTGTAACAAAGAAACCGCCTGGATTTATTGCTGTATTTTGCGTGAGGTGCTTCCTCTCCTCCATAGCCAGAACCACCTCCTGTTCCTACAAACACCTTTTGAAGCCTGAGCGGGTTCAGGTATCAGGCATCACCCATTCCCAATGTTTGGGCTAACGGGGGGGTCTGGGGAAGGCCCCAGGACGAGGTGTGAGCTCGGGTTTGGGGCTACCTGCGCCCCGCATTGTGCGGAGCATCTCTGGGAAAGGCAGGGCTCAGCCTCCTAAAGCACAATGCAGATTTAATCGTCATCTTTGTCTCTCCCCCCGCGCCCCCCCGCTCCACTCCCCGCTGATGTTAACTGTCTGTATTATTATTTATTGTTATCAGGGGATTTGGTTTGATCAATGAAGTGTATATGCGTCTGACGGACATTCGGGGAGGAAATGCTTGGAGAATGAGTAACATGTCTGCAGTGGAGGGTGTGTGTGAGGGAGAGAGGGAGCATCGGTACTAGAAACATTGACTGATGAGTTCATTTTAAAATCCAAGGGCATATAGCTGGTAAATTAGCACATATTGCAAATATAGTCTGGAGCGAGAGGCAGCAGTGCTGCCATTGAGCGCAGGGGTGGGTGTGGAGGGGAAGGGGGGGTCGAGGAGAGGAGATTGTCAGCTCTAAAGTCATCACGGGCATGAGCCAGGCAGTCTGCCTGCCTTACTGCAGACGTGGGGCGTGCGATTTCCACGGGCGGCTGCGGGCTGCGGCGTGGCGGAGGGGGGGAGCGGGGGGCACCCGCGAGAGCCAGCGCTGGATTTTATTGTTTTAAAATCCACAGCCAGCCGGAGGGATGCGAGGCGAAGGGCTGCAGCCCCTCCGCTTCTCCCTCTCCTTCCCCTTGNCCCTCTCCTCCCCCTTGCGCCCCCTGCAGCCCCTTAGGAAGGCGGAGGGGGGAGCGGGAGCGGCTGCCCGGAGGGTGCCGGGGCTGGTACCCGGCGGGGATGCGGCGGGGCCGGGGATGCGGCGGGGATGCGCCGGCGGGTTCCTCCCGGGATCTTAAGAGATTATTGGGGAGGGGTGACCGGCAATGGTGTGTGTGAGTGTGTGTGAGTGTGCGGGGCTGGCGGCGGGGGGAGCCGGGTCCTTATTCTGTTAAAGATTTAAGTAGGCATGCAAGGAATCTCTAGGATAGTTGGCAAAGGGCGAGGGTGGGGAGCGGGGGGGGGAAGGATCCAAAAGAGTCTGTAACCAGACACTGAAGCTTTCCAGGAGTGAGAGTGTGTGAG
>VZRS01005228.1:6546-23509 GCA_013398055.1 Ifrita kowaldi | reverse complement strand
GCCTCAGGTGGGCACCGCCGCACGGCCCGGCCCGCCCGGAACGCCGCGGGCTCGGAGGGGAGGGAA
This sequence comes from Ifrita kowaldi, assembly GCA_013398055.1. Lineage (NCBI taxonomy): Eukaryota > Metazoa > Chordata > Aves > Passeriformes > Cinclosomatidae > Ifrita > Ifrita kowaldi. Next base: position 23,443 of record VZRS01005228.1, on the reverse strand, counting down.
TGGGCACCCTCGGGGTTCAGCGGCACCGGGGATGGTCGGACCGGCCCGGCCTGGGAGGCTGGAGTGTGCCTGGGGTGGTGGAAGTGCCGCCGCCACCTCCTGATCCCTGCGTGTCTTCCCGGCTCCATGGTGAGCTCCTCAGGGGCTGGATGAACCCGGGTGGAATCGTGAAGGCACAGAGAGGTTTGGGTGGGAAGGGAGCCTTAAACCCATCGTTTCACCATGGGCAGGGACGCTTTTCACTGTCTCAGGTTGCTCCAGGTTTATCCAGCGTGGCCTGGAGCACTTCCAGGGATGGGGCAGCCACAGCTTCTCCGGGCAGGTGTCCTACACTTCTGTAAGGACTTCTGCAAAGCTGCCTTCCCTCCTAAATCCCGTGGGGAGGGATCAGGCTGAGCCTGCTGCTTGCAGGGGATCCCCTTTGGCCGGAGATCCGTCTTGCAGCCCCTTCCCCAGCCGGGCACGTGGATCCCCTGCATTCCCAGACCCAGCCCGGGCTCTGGCAGTGGAACCATGCACTGGGGTTGTGCATTGGCCTCCCCGAGCCCTCCAGGAGCTTCCAAAACAACAGCCAAGATCTGCGTGGTCACAGGACTGGTGCTGGACAGCAGAGAGGTGGGGATTTGGGGAGAACTGTTCTCGCAGATACCCAAACCCTTGTGAATCCTTTTGCTGCTGTTGAGTTTTGTCTCCCCCAGGGGCAGCCACAGGGTGCTGTGCTCTGTGAAACCGTTTGTATTTTGGCTGGGGATGAAGGGTGGGTGTGATATCGGTGATGCTGTGCTGGTTTCAGCAGCCCTGAGGCACCTCCACTCGTCCCTGAGGCTGTCCAGTGTGACACCTGCTCATCTGTTACCTGCTTTTGTCCGTTCTGCCACAGGAAAAGCAGCAGGATTGTTTTCTCTGCCTGCCAGTTGGCTCCTGAAATCCAGCACAGCCCAAATGAGGGGATTATTCCCTTTTCAGTGGCTGGAATTCCTGCAGGTTTCGCCCTGGTTGGGATCCAGCAGCTGGAATGGGGTGGGGTGGGTGATGAGCACACACTGCTCTCCTCCTCTCTCCTTGCTAATGGAATTTTTGGCAGGAGGTTTCACCCCGGCCTTGCCATCCTGGCTGGATTCCACCGTGAGCAATGGCACTTTGTCTTCCTGAAATTCTCACTGTCCTTTCAACCCCTGAAATTCTCCTTTCTCAACCCAAAATAAAGGGTAGTGATGGTTATTGTGAGGTGGCTGCATCTCAGCAGTAGCTGAAAGGCCAGGGGTTCTTCAGGAGAGAGGTTGTTATGTAATGTGAGGTTATTTGACTTTATTTTGTGAAGGAAAATTGCAGGGCAGTTTTATTATTAACCAGCAGTGAAATATCTGCCAGGTGTGGTTTGGACACTGGTAATAATTTTTATACAGGAGGAGGGATTCCAATATTTGGCCTTTTATCTATTTAGCAACTTAAATATACACATATAACCTGAAAAGAACCTAAGGCAATTTAGTGATTTAAACGTTTGGCCTTCTAGCTATTTATAAAATTAAATATGTGTATCAATATATATTTATATAATCTGAAAAGAACCTGAGACAACCCGTGGAGTTGAAGGGAAATGTTTAGTGTAAATCAGTAATAATGAACAGCATTTCAAAACGTGGAATAAATGCCCCAGCAGATGAAAAGAAAACCCCTTTCTCTCAGCTTTCTTTCCAGAATATTTCCATCTGTGCTGATTCTTGTTCATGTTTCTCACACAAGTGCTCTGGGTGTCTTCACAGCAGCAGGAATTGCAGTGCTGGCACATATTTTATGGCACAAAGCTGTGTTGTGGCACCACACACCCACTTTATTCAAAAAGGTGCTGCTAACAGCCCCCAGAACGTGCCCTGAAGTTGGATTTTCAGCTGAACCTTGAAATTCTGAGTAAGCTGTGAAACGTGTGGACTTTGAGTCTCAGTAAAGGAGGGGGGGGTTTTTTTACAATAAAGCTGTGAGGTTTGGGATTTGGTTTTTTTGTTCAAACAATTATTTCTTGTCTCGAAACCAAACTGCAAAAGCATTTAGCTGTCACAATTTTGACTTCAGGGTTCTGTTTTCCTCCAGTAGATGTTGCCACCAGCAAGGGCAGTGAAGGGAGCTGTGTTTTGTGCAGCCTTTTAATGAGCTCCCCGAGGTGGTAGGAAGAGCACAGGACAAAGAATTCCCCTTCTGTTCAGTGCCAGGTCGGCTTCCACGTGATGCTTCTTTGTGGTAAACTCTTTTAATTATAAAACCGAAGCATTTAGGATGTTTAGATACTGAAATCCTGGAGTGGGAGCCTCTGAAGGTTTCGGGAGAGCTTGCTTTTAAATAATCATTCATGCACAGCTGAAATCAGGGAGCTGTGCTTTGATGTCTGAGGTGATTTTTGTACAATTCCTTTAAAGCTGGGCAGTGTCTGGGCGCTGTCTCAGCTCCTCGAGCCACGTGCTTACTTAAGTTTCAGGTTCTGGAGGTTCTCAGGATGGGAAATGTTACTGCTGCTGTTAATTTGTGTCTGTTTGTGCAGGTGGCCCTCCCTGCTGAAGTACTACAGCCACAGTGACAGCGTCAGCTGGCTGGAGGAGTACAAGGCACGGCACAACGCGGGGCTGGAAGCCCAGAGGATTGTGGCTTCCTTCTCCAAAAGGTTCTTCTCAGAACATGTAAGTCACCCTCTAGATACCTGTGTGTGCACCAGCCTGGCCACTTGTTTAATAGAGTCATTAATGGAATCGTTAATTGAATCATTAAGGTTGGAAAAGACCTCCAAGGTCGAGTCCAGCCACTGAACCATGTCCCTAAGCACCACATCTTCACATTTTCTGTCCTTCCAAGGACAGTGATTGCACCCCTCCCCTAAGCAGCTTGTTCCAGTGCTTGACAATCCTTTCAATTAATCAATTTTTCCTAATATCCAACCTAGAATTCCCCTGGCACAGCTTGAAGCTGTTTCCTCAACACTGGCTAAGCATTTATGTCAGAAGGGGATATTCTTCTTTAAAAATTCTTAAACCATTCAAAAGTTGTTTATTTCTCAGGGGAGTTTGCCTTTTTAAAAATGTGTTTATTTAGTCTTTGTTATTATTTATTTTAGGAAAAGGTTCTTCCCCCAGAGGGTGCTGGGCACTGCCCAGGCTCCCCAGGGAATGGGCACGGCCCCGAGGCTGCCAGAGCTCCAGGAGCGTTTGGACAGCGCTGCCAGGGATGCCCAGGCTGGGATTTTTGGGGTGTCTGTGCAGGGCCAGGAGTTGGACTGGATGATCTTGTGGTAGCTCAGGATATCCGTGATTCCATAATAATTCAAAGATTCACCTTCCTTGATTGTGGTCAATACTTTCCCTTAGTTTCTCTTGCCCCGCTCTCCACATGAACTGTGCAGTCAGAGCTTTTGTATTTCCTGACTTTGTGTGAAAATGCTGAAACACAGCCCAAAAGGGGAGAGAGTCCCAAATCCAGAGGTGTGTAGAGTGCAGCACGCTCTGGGATTGTGTTCAGCCCTACAAGCTCTTGGCTTTTTGCTGGGAGCTCGACCCTGGCTCTGGGAATTCTGAAGGCCGCAGAGTTTGTTGACACAAAGCACAGCTGCTGAGTTTCTCTGCAGACCTTGTGCAAGGACGAGTTCTGAGAGCTGTCACAAGCCCTTTGAATTCAGGAGCAGGGCACAACGGGGCCACTCAGTTGCAAAGTGTGTTTCTGAAATCCTCCAGCCGGCTGTGACCCCAAAAGAGTTTTGTGTTCAGTGGGGAAAAGGTGAAAATGTGGTGTCTCACACTGACTTGCACATGAAACAGGAGTTACTTGGCTGCTTGCTTAGTAGGTGCCTGTGGATTTTGACAAGCTGTGCAGCTGGGTCAGCCTGGAATTCTGTGGATAAAGCATAAATACTGCCTGTGACTTTGGCTGAATTCAAAATTTCACACCAGAGCCACTAAAGAGCCCCCCTTGTATGGCTCCTGTGCCAAAATGGTGTGAGAAAGGAAGGCAGTGGGGCCAGGTGGGTGTTTGGTGTCTCCTGGCTGTTCTGTTTTGCAGCAGGCAGACATTTGTCCGTGGAGAATCGTCAGAGCATTCAGGAGAAGAAGCTCCTGGATTCCTCCTGTTTTAATCATGTATGCAACGACTTTGGAGAGACCATTAAGCAATGCCCAAAGGCCTCGTAATGAGAACCATCTCCTGTGGGGCCAGAAACTGCAGCTCGATTCCCTGCTCAGAACTGAGAGAAGGAGCCTTTCAACCCATATATGAGCCCATATCCTATAGTGAAGAGCTTGAGAGCCAGTTTTTTTACAGTTCAGCCAAAGTTTAAAAAGTAATTCTGAATTCTGGAAGAAAATAGCTGTTCTGAATATGGATGCGGAAGTGGTTGTTGCAAAAAATAAAGGCTCCTGCCTCTTCATTCCTTCGCCCAGGATTAATCTCCTGCACAGGAGAGGTTCAGTCAACCACAAGCAGAAGTTGATTCCACCTTAAAATCACTTTCAGCTTGTGCCCACCCTGCACAAGATGTGATTGTGCTGGTCCTTAACTCAGCATCAGAGCCCTAAATACTGTAGAATTTGGCTGAAATTGCTGTAGGATGTTCCTGGGGCTCTCAGTGGAATAATAAATCCATGAGTACAGAACTGTGAGTTTATGGTGGGCAGGACATATTTAAGATCTTTCATAAATTTAAAAAAGGAAAAAAAAAATTGGTTTTGAGATTTTTAGTGAAGTTCTGGGAGACTCTGCTGTGCTGTGCATAACTCCCTGTGTGGTTTGGCAGGTCCCCTGCGACGGATTCAGTGACATTGAGACCCTGGGGTGCCCGAGCCATTTCTTTGAGGATGAGCTGATGTGCATCCTTAACATGGAAGGAAGGTAAGGGAGGGGTGAGAACTGGCAGGGATTTCCCTCTTTCACCAGCTCCAGGAGGAAAATACTGTGCTTAGTCCCTGACCTCAGCTTCTGCCCTTGGTCACTCATTAAACAACACCCCCAGGCTTGCCAAGGCCTGATTTCAGGACAAGTTGAGTATTTCCAGAACAAAACATGGAAACCTTGTCCCACAAGAAGAACATCCTCTGGCTTTGTGTTGCTTTTTGTGGTTTATTTCCTTGCCAGCTCATGGCATCTGTTGGAATCCATGTACCCTTATCTCTGCCTCAGCAGTTCCCTCGTGTTCCTTTTTGATTTAAGCCTGGATCAGTTTGCTGAATTGATTTGCAGGGTGAGGCCAGAGCACCAGAGGGAAGCAGGAATCCTTCAGGATTGCCACCATGAAATTCCAGCTTTTTCTTTCCTTTTCAGGGCTGGAGTGGGTTGGTACAATTTTTGTCCCCAGATAAGAAGAGAGTTGAACTCAGCCACTGCAGAATTTGCAGTTCTGTGAATTACTCAGCCAGGTGGTAAATAAAACTCCTGGTTTGCATCTGCCTGGGTAATCTCATCACCTTGCTTAACACTGGGCAAGATGAGTAAATCACTGCTTTATTTGAAGGTTTTCCTGCTGGTACCACCTAACCAGGCTAGGTTTGGTGTGGTTCAGAGCTGTGATAGATTGCTCTTAATGGGGTCTAATAGCCTTGATTAGAGGGACTGTTAATAGAGCTTGAAAAAACCCAACTGGAATAACAATCATCTCATTTTTGCCTTTTCCCATGCATTTTATTGCCTTCTCTATTTGAGCTGGGCCTGAGCATCTCTCATTTGACAACTGGTTCAAAAGCTTTTGAGGCTTTGCACTGGCCAAATGCCTCCCCATAAAGCAGAATTGATGCTAATTACACCCTGATTAAGCTGCAGTCGCTGCCATTCAGGAGCATTAGGCTAAATCATTTCCCTGGAAGATATCCCAATAAAGCAGTTGTCCCTACTGAGGATCCCAGTTTATTGGAAGAAGATAAAGTGTTATGAGGTCTGATTGCCCTGCTGTCCAGGAGGATGGAGAGGCTTTAGAAAGTGACAGGGCTTTCCTATAAAAAGTTCTGGAATTGTGTCATCTACAGACCAACTGTTGATCTCTTCCTGCTTTTTCAGAGCTACAGAGTTGGTTTTCCTCTGGGGAATTGTGTTTTTCTTCTGAATGCTGTTGGACTCACACTCATGTCCCTCATCCATCTATTTTTAATGCCGAGAGGATGCGTTAGGATTGACTCTGGAGAGATGCAGTCAGACAGAGGGTAATGTTTTATGAATCAAGTATAGGATTTTAATCAGATATTCCTGAGCTCCTTTAATTAGGACCTGCGTTGTTTCCCATGATAAATTACATATTGGTGATAGGATGAAAATTGGAGATGATAGGAGCAAGGTTTTGCAAGCTGTGTGGCTTTTTATGATAAACTCCTCTCAGCATTCCCCTGTTGGGTTGACTTTCAGTGACAGCGCTTGTTGAGAAAACCAATAATCTAAACTGTAAACTTGTATTCACTGGAAAAACCAACTGTTCACCCTTCAAATACCTGTTTAGGGCAATGCTGCTTCTTGTGTTTTAACTGTGCAGGAAAGGTCTCACCTGGAAGTACTATGCAAAGAAAATTCTCTACTTCCTACGGCAGCAGAATATATTAAAGAACCTGAAGGAGTATCTGCAGCGCCCCACGGAGCGGCAGTCGTTTCTGGAGGGTAAGTCCTTGGCAGAAAGCCCAGTAGAACACCTAATGACAGCTCTCCATCATGGTTTGACTTGCAAGGAGCCTGCCTTGCTTAGATTCCAGCAAGCCCTTGGCTCGTGGCTCAGAATAATTCAGGCTGGATTTTGGATGTACCTGGTATCACTTCGCCGTGATTTATGGTATCGCCCCTGATGAGAGGGATTTATAGAGTCCTGGCCAGAAGGTTGAAAAGATGAGAGGAGTCTTCAAATTTCTTGCTTCAAGGTAATTGTTTTAATAAGTCTTATCAGAGGAGCAGAGTGCTGGACACAGCACCCAGTAAAGAATACAGAAAAATGCCCCCATTATTAAGATTACACAGCCCTTTTAAAGGTAAATCATCCAATGAAAGCTTAAAACGAAAGGTATTTTTACTTTTCTACCAACGTTCAATAAATCACCCTCTTGCGTGCACAGGAGCTGTGGAATTTTTCATCCAATCACCCTAAATTACTTTTACTGCAGAATATGGAGTAGTAGAAGAAGAAGAAGAAGAAGGCCTGGAGAACAACAACAATCCTCCATTTTGAAGTTTTTAGCTTTTATCTATTTACTACATTAACAAACCCAAAACCTCTAAATTTTTCACCCCGTGACAATCTTACAAACTACTCTATCATCTAGTTCACACCAGTGTGGATTCTAATTCTTCCCAGAGTGTAGGTAATTTTCTCCATGGACAAAGGTCAAAGCCAGTGTTGTCCAGGGGGGTAGAACCCTTCAAAACAGGCAGAGAAATATTCCCTGTGCTTTGGGTTCCAACACCTGGGATCCTTCCCATCCCACAGCAGCATTGCATCAAAACGTCAGGATGGTGTTAGGTGCTGTCCTTGCTGTGTGCTTGGAGGATCAGCCATGGACAGCTGAGCTGGCAGGCAGGAAATGGTAAAACCCTGGACTCTTGAGCAGGGTGCTGAGAAAAATGAGCTATGGCTCAACATCCTAATTACTGACACTGCAACTGCGGCCCCTGGGCTGTGTTCAGCTGAGCTGATCCCCAGTCAGCTCCCTGCTTTCCCCTTTCCCAGCAGCTCCTCAGCCCCTGGGCTGCGTTCAGCTGAGCTGATCCCCAGTCAGCTCCCTGCTTTCCCCTTTCCCAGCAGCTCCTCAGCCCCTGGGCTGTGTTCAGCTGAGCTGATCCCCAGTCAGCTCCCTGCTTTCCCCTTTCCCAGCAGCTCTCAGATAAGGGCAGGGAGCATGCAGAGGGAATTGCTGTAGCCTGAGCACTGTGAGTGTCTCAGGAACTGAGTGCTGGACTTTGATGGGAAACAGATCCAAGTCCAGTCACGTGGTGGGAGGGCACTTACACCTGCTGAGAAGAAAGAAAAAGCTCTTTCTTCTGCTGCTTCTGCTCTTGGTGTCCTCAGTCTGGTGGATTGTTCTCAGTCTTCTGAATGGCTCAGAAGCTGCTGGTGGCTGTAGAAGAATCCCTTCCTCTTGCTACACACTCCAAGATGTCCCAGGGAAGAGTCTGTGACACCAAAGCAATAAACTTTGAAGAAGGGCCTGTTAGGGCAAGAAGGGACAGCAAAAAGTGGCCTTTTCTAGAAAAGAACAAATTAATTATGAGACTTAGTCGTGTGTGTCACAAATATGTGTAATTTGTCTGCCATGGAGAGCAGAACTCTCCATTGTCTGCCATTTGGAGCACCAGCTGGTAGTTTTTTGGGAATTTTCACCTGGTCAGCACGGGACACTTTGGGAGGACAAAAAGGAGCCACGGCTCAGGGTCCTGCTGAATTCCTTGATTTACAGGCCTATCATGGACATGCTGACAAAGCCCTGTAGGAGGCTGGAAGAGGTATGGTCCATGCAAAATCCTTACAGCTGATTCCAAAGGTTAAACAATAGGGAAGCTTTGGAAAGAGCAGTGGTGCCAAAGGAGAAGGTTCTGTGAAAGGGAAGTTTTTTGCTGCAGAGGCTTGGGTAGGAGGAACATGGAAGTTTCATTCTGTTCTGGTTTGTGTTAGGAAGATGGAGAGCAGGTGTGGAGGAGAAAGATGGATGTAGCAGACGAGGAAATGATGAACAAGGATGATAGAGAGGGTGTGACAGGGAGAAATCAAAGCTGAGGCAGTTGGAGTGAAGCTGGGATTGTTTCAGGCTCTGAATAAGAAACTCTGCAGGTTGGGAAGATGCCAGGGGCTGCGGTGTGAGCGCAGAGCTGGTCAAGCCTGGTCCAGCAGCATTCCTGCTCAAGGTACAGATCCCTTTCAGCGTGGGGGAGAGGGGAATACTGAGTTCAGCTGGTGATTTACCGTGTCAGCTTCTTCTCTGCATTTTGTGTGATAAATCCAGGAGATGACTGCAGGTTTCCAGCACAGAGCTCTGCCGTTCTGCTGCAACCGCTCGCTGCATGCCTGGAATGTAGAGCAGGCAAAACCAAGCCAAGAGAAAACTCAAGTCCTGTTTCTTATGTAGTTTGTTTTTTCCAGGTGCTGTTTTAATTGATCAATACTGTAACCCCCTGTCAGACATCTGCCTGAAGAGTGTCCAGGCTCAGGTGGACGATATCACAGACAAAGTGCGCAAGGTGCTGCGGACCAAGAACCCCAGGCACCCCAGCTTGGCTTCCAAGGCAGGTACTGTACAGAAATGTGCTTTCCTGCAGGGCTCTCCTGCACCTCTGCACAGCTGAAACAGCTGTGGAGTTGTGGCACCTTAAAGAGCTGTTGTTTTTATCCCCTGGCAAACAAAGTTCTGGCATTTATTTAAGCCATCATTCAAGAAACAGCTGTTCAATAGCCCAGGGTTCAGTCCATCTGATGCTGAGCAAAAAGAATTGAGAGGGGAATTCTTTTTTTTCCCATTTGTCCCTGAAATCTTAATGGTCCTGATATCTGTAGCAGAGCTGTGGGACTGGGAAGCAACCTCCTTCCTGCCAGTCTCAGAAAATCATGAACAGGAAGGTGCATGTTTATCATCTCCAAAGGTCAGGCAGCATCTTGCTGCTTGGTTTTATGACCACTCTGTCATTTCTGGCTTTTGAGGAGGGACTGAGCCTGTCCACGTGAAGATTTCATTGCATAAAGGTTGAGTGCTCTTGTTTTCTCAGTCTTTATTTCATGTGTGTTTCCAGGAGAGGTTCTCATTCCAGAAGTGGAACTTCAGAGGCAGGTGCTTGATGCCATGAACTGTGTCCTGTATGAGCAGCTCAAATACAAAGGAAATGAGCTGGATTACTACAACTCCCTGAATTCCTACATTCACCAGGTATGTGTGTGTTAGGCAAAAGCTGCGAGGCTGCAAGGCTTCATTTGTAGCCAGACAAATAATTCTCCGTGAAGAGCAACTCTTAAATAAATATGTCATTCTTCAGTGCATATTCTCTCAAGTTGTATTTTCTTTTGTGAAATCAACCCTTGAAATTCATGTTTTTCTTAAATCCCACCTGTGGTTTTGTCACATTTTTCTCCTGCAGGTTTTGATCCGCAGGACAGGAATTCCCATCAGTTTGTCTGTGCTTTATTTAACAATTGCCAGGCAGCTGGGAGTCAAACTGGAGCCTGTCAACTTTCCCAGCCATTTCCTACTGCGCTGGTGTCAGGGGAAAGAAGGGTGAGTGACCTGCTCTGAAATTGTGCCCACAGTGACAAAAACCAGAACACATTTACAGCTCCAGACCTGTGTGAGGGTGTTTAATTATTTTCCATCTGCCTATACAGAGGGAAAAATCAGACCTCTAGAAAAGTTTTCCTAGAGCTCAGCTCTGCTGCTGCCGAACGGTCACAGATTTCCTGCTCTAGACCTGTATGAGAATGTTTAATTATTTTCCATCTGAAATTAAACAGAGGGAAAGATCAGATCTTTAGGAAAGTTTTTCTAAAACTCAGCTCTGGTGCTGCTGAATAATAACAAATTTCCTGAATTAATGGTACCCATGAGGTGATGTGAGAATTACGGGAAAGAGAGAAGGTACCAGGTAATCTCCATTTGGGAGGGAACTGAGGAATGAAGGACACAGGGGAGAACAGGAGCAGCAAATCCTGCTCTACCACGAGACCCTTGATCACAGTTTGGCCTCTTTGTTGCCTCTTCAGAAGCACAGATATTTTTGACTACACCTACATCGATGCCTTTGGGAAGGGGAAGCAGCTGACAGTGAAGGAGTGCGAGTACCTGATCGGGCACCACGTGACAGAGGAGTTCTATGGGGTGGTCACTTCCAAGGAGGTCTTGCAGCGGATGGTGGGGAATCTCCTGAACCTTGGGAAACGGTGAGTTGAGGGTCATCTGTGGGAAAAAAGGACCCAGGGTACCTTGTCTGCATATCCAATATTGTTGCTTGCAAAAGGTGTCACTCACCCCAGATGATCCTGGAAATTCCATGTGTCACAAGGCATTGGCTGGGTGTTTTTAATCATCTGAGTGGAAGCAATAATATTTGGTGAAACTAGTTCTCTCAAGAAAACAGAAAAGGTATTTCATTTTCTCTGTGAAAAGCTGACAGGGACCATCCACCATCCCTTGTTATCTTCTGGTAAGTACAACCCCCATGTTCAAGTGAGCATTTTCAGAGATACTCTTGGTGTGTGGAACTTCACGTTTTGTCTTCAAATGCTCCTGATAATCCCTTTCCCAAGCAGCCATAGACAGACTCACAGGAGTGAAAGGACTGCTCTAGGTGTCAGGGGACCAAAAGGAAATGGCTTGGAGAGTGAACTCTCTGTGTGGGATTATCTGACCAAGGAGAACAGCAGTGGGGTGGGAGGGCAGAGTTCAGGGATCACTTGTGGAGTGTTTTTCCTTGTAGCAGGCTGGATGTGGGGAGTGCCAGTCCGTGCTGGAATCACTGCTGTGAGCATGCTGTACCTGCAGCATCATTCTGGGGACTCCCCCTGTCCCTGGGGGTTGCAGAGCCTCACAGCTGAGTTTCCTTTCTGCTGGCAGAGAGAGCACTGACCAGTCCTACCAGCTCCTGAGAGACTCCTTGGACCTGTACCTGGCCATGTATCCAGACAATGTGCAGCACCTCATGCTCCAGGCCAGGTTATACTTCCACCTGGGAATCTGGCCAGAAAAGGTACCTGGGCACTCGGGGGAATGTTTTAGGATAGGCTGAGCACTGTTAACACTGGCTTATTGATTTTTGGGCTGTGTCAGCCTGCATTACAGTCTGCCACGAGTTGTTTCTGTAATAAATGCAGTTGGAGGAGTTCTCACGTTGCAGGGAATCACTTTGAAGCAGGAAGAGTGGATGATTCTTGCCTGCTTGTCCTAGGGGAGACTTGGGAGCAGCCTTCAGTCATAAATTATGGATTTACAGCTCATCTTGCCACCAAGCCCGTGGACTGTGAGTTGTAAGAGCATCCTGTTTGCTCTGTGCCTAAATTGTGGTGAAACTCTTGCTGGGCTCCTGGAAAAGGAGCAATTCCCTTATCAGAAAACTGCAGGAAGTTATCTTTTACAAATGAAACCAAAGCTGTTCTCCCAACCTTGGCCACAGAATCTGTGGCTCCTGTGAAAAAGCAGCTTGATATTCCTGACCTTGGAATTCCTTTTCCTCCGGTGTGACAACTCCAGTCCTGTTATCTTGGGAGTGTGGGAAAGAAGGTGCTGAGATTTCCAGGTTGTCTGGATCATCCAGGGCTTTCACTGAATCAGGGGAAGAGCCTGTAACTCAGAAAAATCTTCATTTCTTTAGTGTGTCACGGCAGCAAGGAAGTGTTCCTGCTCAGAAATCCCTGTGCCAGTTCCACCTGTGTGGTTTGGGACAGGAATATTGACTGGACAGCTGAGCAGAAAGCAGAGCTCTTCCCACCAAATCAACTGGAACAGGACTGCTGGAGAAGCTGCCTCCTTCCCTCTGAAGAACAAACTGTGCTAAGCTTGGCCTTCCTTTCTTATGGCAGCAAATTTTAGGATCACCATAGAAAAACCAGCACCAAAAAATTGTGTGTGGGAGGGACTCACTGAGCTGAAATGGCAGCTGGACATAAACAGGGAACACTGACAGATCTTCTTGCCCCTTCCTGGCACTCAGGGATGTGTTTGGAGAGCACCAGACGTGGATTTGCTGCCCCTCAGAACACATAACCCAACTGCAGGGCTGAATGTTACTGAGTTCTCTGCACCAGCTGCGATGGAAATGAGCAAATTTGGATTTTTTGGGATTGCATCCAGTCGTTCCAGGCTGTCAGGCAGGATTGCAGCTAACCAGAGAGAATGCTCTGTCTGACAGGACAGAATGTACCAGCTTTGACAGGCTCTGCCAGATTTATGGACAGGGGTAGAAAATCTTAAAAGACCTGCAGAGCTGCACGTAATATTGCCCTAAATGTTTGTAAATAACAGTAAATGAAATTCCCAAGAATCTCTGGCAGCTGTGGTTACTTCCTTCCCCTTCCTTGAGGATTTTTCAGGATTTTCACATCTTTCTTAATTCTTAATAGAATTACAGTGGCCAAGAAGCCTGAGCTGTGTTTCTTCTCATAAATTACTCGCCTGCCCTTTATTTAAATTGATTTTCCTCGTTTTTTGGCTGCTGTTCATGCTGAACAGCCTGAGATTTCTGTTCCTCTTCTGTTGCTGCTCTGAACTTAATGATCAAACCTGTGATCAAGGAGACAATCCTTTTGCCATGTGCCAAACTGTGGCAGATTTTGGGACTCGAGATATTTGTTGTGGAGACAGATGTGTGTCTTTTCCCAACATTTTTACACAACAGGTTGGGTTTTTCTCCTTGCTTTGACCAAAAAATTGAAGTTTGCATTGCCTGCCTCTAACAAACTCGGCAGCAGATGCTCTGGTGTTGTGCCAAAGGGTGTTGGGAGGCTGGAATTCTGGATCTGCAGGGCTTGCTGCTTTGTGTTCTTCTGTCATCCTGAGACAAGCAGCTTTTCTGTCTTGTTCACCATTCCCTGGGAAAGCATCATGGAGGTCATTTCCATTTCCTCCTGTGCTGCCCTATTTTTGCTCCTCACAGAAATGCTGAGAAACTCTTTTAAGTTGAAGTATTACTTCTCAAGAGCAGCAGAAGTCAGCTGGAATCACTTCCCAGCAGCATTTTGGGACACTGGGAACTGCATTCTCATAGCCAGAAACCTTGAGGGATGGTCTGTGGTCACCAAATGGGACGTGATGAACTCGTGGGGTTTTGTTTTAAGGAGCTGCTGTGCTCTCCAGCACCTTTCCTTGGAAGCTGGGAGCTTTACAAAGAGAAAATAATCAGAACTGGGCTGTGAGGAAGAGCTCCTTGGGAATGTGTGGGGATCAGGGAGCAGCCCTGTGAGGGGAGATCTCGGGCCTGGGCGCTTACTCCCAGCAGTGTATCTGGATGTATTTATAGGTGGTGTGCTGCTGCAGGGCTGCCTCCTGAACCTCTTTTTGCTGTGGTTTGGAAGGTCCTGGACATCCTGCAGCACATCCAGGCGCTGGACCCATCCCAGCACGGGGCTGTGGGGTACCTGGTGCAGCACACCCTGGAGCACATCGAGCGGCGCAAGGAGGAGCTGGGCCCCGAGGTGAAGCAGCGCTCGGATGAGAAGCACAAGGAGGTTTGCTTCTCCATTGGGCTCATCATGAAACACAAGAGGTGAGCTTGGAGCCTTCCCTGCAGTCAGCTGTGTACCAGCAGAGCAGAAGGGTTTGTGCTGGCAGCAGTGAGACGTGGTTTGGTGCCAAGGAAGAGTGGGAAATGCCAGGCACGCGCGTCTGTCCCGTGCGGGAAAATGGGAGCAGCTCTGTGAGTGCCTGGAGAGAGCAAATGTTTGCACTGCAGAGAGCTTGGCTTGTCTGAGTCAGCCTCTGTCACACAGGTAACATCCCCACAGCACAGAGCTCTCCAGGAAACAGCAGCCATCACTTAATGAGGGACTGTGCAACAGAGTCAGCTTCAAAATCGATTCCCATATTCCCAGGACAGTTCATGGATGTGTCCCTGTGCTCTCATTCCCTGCTCCTGCACTGCTGTGCCATAGAGCCAGGCCAGACATCCAGAGCATCTTTCAGGGGCATCAGCAGTGACAGTTGTATCACCTCACAATGAATCCCATGAGTATTCTGTGAGTAGTGGTGCTTTGTTCTCAGTGCTGGGGTTACCACGTCCGTGTGACGAGCACAGGAGTAACTGCACAGCCCAGCAGGGTGGGTGATCCCTCCTTATCTCTTGCTTCCTCTTCTGGCTGCTGACTTCCAGGCTCTTTCCCATTCTCTTTTCTTGCTCACATCTGGTTTTCCTTGTCTTCAGCTGTTTATTCCTGTCTGTTTATCCAGTCATTCGTAGTCATTTCCCTCCACCTCTAAATACAAACACAAAGTCTTTCTGAATTGTTTTTTTTTTTTCCTTTTGTTCCTCTCCTCCTTGTGCCAGCTCTCAGGAGGTTCCTGTCCTGTTTGTGCTCTGTTAATCTTGAGGAGAAAGAGCTGGCTCTGGACTTTTCACAGCTTTTGTGTGCTGTTTCTTGAATCAGGTATGGCTATAACTGTGTGATTTATGGCTGGGATCCTGCCTGCATGATGGGGCACGAGTGGATCCGGAATATGAACGTGCACAGCCTCCCCCACGGCCCCCACCAGCCCTTCTACAACGTCCTGGTGGAAGATGGCTCCTGCAGATACGCTGCCCAAGGTGAGCAGGAGCACTCTCTGTCCACATCAGGACAAAGGGATGCTTAATTGATTAATTAAGTGTGATTAACAAGGGTTATAAAGGTGGAGGTAGGAAGGAAATGATCCTGAGTCGTGGCCTGCTCTGTTTGCTCTCCATGGAATCAGCACTGCTGGGAATGGACATGAAGGACCCACTCTGGTGTGATCTCCTCTTGCCCAGAAGTGTTTTGGACACTCTCATGGTGTGAACCTTGACTGCTGCTTTGAAGGAAAGAATTCAGCTTCTGCTGCAGGCTGAAGGTCTGTCAGCAGCTCCTGACAGCTGTGCTGGGACAGGACCTGGAAATGGGGTTTAGTGAGGGAGCACCCGGGAGCTGCTGGTCAGGACATGGTTCTGGCCACTGTCACATCCCAGGGAGCACAGATAACCTGGCTGCTCGTGCCACCTTTAACCAGAACAAAAATTAATGTCTCTTCACAAGTGCAGAGAGGTTTAGAAGTGTCTGTGCCACATGTGCTTTATGCAACAAACCATAACAGGAAACTCTTGTCTGGTGGTCAGAGCGTGTGGTTGGGAGACAGGAAGAGGTGTTGAACTGAAGTTCTAAAGAAAATTGCAAAAGAAAAGCACATCTGTGGCTCTGTACATTGTAAAAATGTTAATTTTTCTCATGTTTGTGTTCCCCCTGTGACAGGGAAGTCCCATCCAGGCAGGGCAGCTGCACAGCCACAGTGTGTTTGGCTAAGGGAAGATGTGGAAGCTGCTGGAGGGAAAATGCTGACCAAAATGCCCTTCCCCTGGGTGCTCCCTCAGGTTCTGGTCCCCTGTGTGTGACAAGGGCCGTGGCAAGAGGTGGTTTTACAGGCAGGGACACTTCTCCCTCTGTAGATTTAAGGGGCAGGTGTTTCCCACTGTCCTGAGAGTGGCTTTTTTATATTCAGCAGCCCAAAAAGATGAAGTGGCAAATCCTGATGGTTCAGATCAGGCAGGGCTTGGCCTCTCAGAGAGTCTTAAAAACCAGAAATTCTCGTGTGCCATGGGTTGATATTGAAATATGCATCTTGGTAATTACCTAATCAGGTAATTGTCCCCAGAGCTGCTGGGGCTGAGTCATCACTTATCTTTTATCTAATAGTGTATAAACAAACAGAAGCCTGGCTGGTCCCACGGTGCCTTTCAGGGGAGGCTGACACTGTTATCTCTGTGTAGGAGACACTCTTATCACTGCATCTCTGGGGCATCCAAGAGTCCTGATATTGCTGGGGAAAAGGGAAGGGTTTGTTCTTGCTTGCTGCCTATTGATATCCCCTCTAAAACACATCCTCATGTAATTTGGGAAGGATTATTTCATATCCTCCTCACCTGACTCTGGGGAGGGAGTGAGAGTTTTTTACTGAGAGAATCCTACACCAATCCTCATGTGGAGTTTAATTTAACCAGCTCAGAAATAACACCAAGCTTATTATAGCTAAATGTACCTCGGTTTGAGGCCTTCCTGTAAATCTGTGGGTTGAGTGTAGCTGGTTCCAGAACTCCTGTGTCATGCAGGGAGTTTGGTACCTGTCCGCTCTTGTCTGTGTTGTGTTTGCTTTGTGACAGCACAGGAGAGAGCTCTCTGGCCCGAAACTGCTCGTCAGCACCTTTGGGAGGCTCCCACCTTGTGCTGAACTCGCCTGTGTCAGCCTCTCCCCCCTGCCAGCTGCAG
>VZRS01005227.1:65650-94132 GCA_013398055.1 Ifrita kowaldi | reverse complement strand
CACCCAGGACCCGGGTGCTGTGTCCTCCCTGGTGCAGAGTGCAGCTGGTTGAGGTGCGATTTGGGGTGCCCCAATGTCGGGTGCTCAGAGCTGCCCCTGGCTCGGAGCACCAGCTCCACCCCACAGCCGATGGTCCCATCCTGGGCTCCTCCTGGTGACAGCAGCCCCTGGAGTGACAGCCCCGTGTGGCACTGTCTGTCCCACGGGGACACAGACAGAGGGGACGGTGAGCTCACCCCGCCAGGATGTCAGCGGTGACGGTGAGGCCGATGCAGAACGGGGCCAGCGGGGTCCTGGTCCTGCCGTTGATGGCTCCCATGCAGACCACCAGGAGCAGGAAGGAGCTCATGACAATCTCACCCACGAGGACACTGGGGATCTGTTCGTCAGCCGTGATACCGCCGAAGGCTCCTCCGCTGGCATTCCCGAAGCGCTCGCTCGGTGCCACAGCCTGTGGGGAGAGCTGTCGGTGCCCACCACGCTCCAGACCGTGGCCTGTGCCAGCAGATGGGCTCACTGTCGGGGCAGCGTGGGCGGCGGGTGGGTTAAAGAGGAGCTAAACTCAGCACTTGCAGGAGGAAAGCCAGCCCCAAGTGCCTGGCAAACACAGACTCGTTAGAGAAGGCTCTCGGCATCTCCTGGGATAATGACCAGGCAGCGGTCCCGATGGGGTGAGACTCCCCCGTAGCCCAGGAGGTCGCGGTGGCCCAAGCACACGGTGCTGGCAGTGCTGGGAATGGGCAGCACCGAACCTGAATGGCCCTTAGGAAGCCGTGCTGGGGGAACGAGTGCAGGGGAACGCCATGTGTGAACACGGCAGTGCTGCAGAGGCACCGAGAGTCCTTCTGTGCATCATGAGTGTGGCACAGCAAACCTCTGGAGAGCAGCTTTGGTTAATCAGCCTGGCCCCAGAGCCCGGGGCTGCAGCAGGCTGGGGAGGCCAGGCCAGCTCTGGCAGAGCAGAGGCAGTCCCTGTGCCCCAGCCCTGGGTGGAGAGACCCCCCCGGGGTCCGTACCTTTGCCAGGCCAGCTCCGATCATCCCTCCACAGAGCTGGGAGAGCCAGTAAGGGATGAGCATGGTCATGTTGAGCCCCCCGACCAGCCACACACCCAGGGACACGGCGGGGTTGAAGTGGCCTCCGCTGCCAAGGAGAGAGAAGCATCAGCAGGGGGTTCACCCCCAGCATGGGGTTCCCTCCCAGGGGCTCGCCATGGCCTGGAACCACAAATGCTTTCCAGTGCTTCCGTGCTCCAGGAGAGCAGGGTCCAGCTGTTCCCTCTCTCTGCAGTCACTGCTTCACGGCAGCAGCAGCAGCAGCAGCATCAGGCTGGACACCCAGCCCCTCCTGCAGCGCTGGCAGGGGCAGTTTGAAGGTCGGGATTTAGGGATGTGTCACTGAGGCCCCCCAGGTGCTTCCAGGACCCACTGCAGCACTGCCAGGGCAGGTGTGGGCAGAAGGGGTCTCGCAGAGCTGCAGGAATGCACTGGTGGGGCTGGCACCCAGCCTGGCAGGACACACAGCCCCCAGGGAGGCAGGGACCAGAGCAGGCCTGTTGGGCTGGGCCCTCAGTACCAGACCTAAATCCTTCACCTCGAAAAGCGCAAGCAAGACAGACGCAGAGACCCTCTAATTAAAACTGATTACCATGAGACACAGGCTAATGAACAGGTTTCATAACCGATCAGCCTGATAATTGCCGATGATGAGTCAGAGAGTCTGGGAACGATAACCACATCTTGCTCCTCAGCTGGGATTAAGCCCAGCCAGGAGAGCAGGAGGCTGTGTTGCTCAGGGATGATGCCTCGGCTGGACAGGGCTCCACTATGAATACCCCGGGATGGGAGGGAGCCTGGGGGCTGGGGGAGGACCTGGCTGCAGACAAACCCCACCTGCGGGAGCAGCCTGGCTGGGGAACCCCTCCTGAGCACGGCTCCTCTCCAGTCTCTCTGGACACAATCCTTCACTGTGAGGGTGGGGCGGCCCTGGCACAGGGTGCCCAGGGAAGCTGTGGCTGCCCCTGGATCCCTGGAAGTGTCCAAGGCCAGGCTGGAGAGGGCTTGGAGCAGCCTGGGATGGTGGAAGGTGTCCCTGCCCACAGCAGAGGGTGGCACTGGCTGGGCTTTAAGGTCCTTTCTAATTCAAACTGTTTCAGGATTCTGTGTGAACCTGACTTTAGACTAAAACATCCCCCCTGTGCAGGATCCTGATCCGGCTCCTCCTGGCTTCAGAGCAAATGGGGGACCCCCAGGACCCCTCTGCAGCCCTGCACCATAAACTCCCCAGTCCTGCTCCCCTGGTTTCACCATGCCAGGATTTGGGGTGAAGATGGACTGGGCACAGGCACCGCAGGTCAGGAGTCCCCACTGCACAAACCTCACCCTGGGCCGTTTTCCCTCCTAATCAAGCGCAGATAAATTATCGGTCCCGTTGCTCTGGACTCCGGGGTTTGCCCNACTGTGAGGGTGGGGCGGCCCTGGCACAGGGTGCCCAGGGAAGCTGTGGCTGCCCCTGGATCCCTGGAAGTGTCCAAGGCCAGGCTGGAGAGGGCTTGGAGCAGCCTGGGATGGTGGAAGGTGTCCCTGCCCACAGCAGAGGGTGGCACTGGCTGGGCTTTAAGGTCCTTTCTAATTCAAACTGTTTCAGGATTCTGTGTGAACCTGACTTTAGACTAAAACATCCCCCCTGTGCAGGATCCTGATCCGGCTCCTCCTGGCTTCAGAGCAAATGGGGGACCCCCAGGACCCCTCTGCAGCCCTGCACCATAAACTCCCCAGTCCTGCTCCCCTGGTTTCACCATGCCAGGATTTGGGGTGAAGATGGACTGGGCACAGGCACCGCAGGTCAGGAGTCCCCACTGCACAAACCTCACCCTGGGCCATTTTCCCTCCTAATCAAGCGCAGATAAATTATCGGTCCCGTTGCTCTGGACTCCGGGGTTTGCCCATGATCCTGGCCAAGCCACCCGGGACAGCCTGGAGCAATCCCATCCCTGGGCTGTGTGGAGCCGACACAAGGGAAGGGAATGAAACTCCCCAGGGACTGTTCCAGCTTCTTCCTTGGGGATAAATCTACATCTCAGTGCCAAACAACACCTTTTTCAATGAGCACATTTGTCTAAATGTTGCTTTTGAGTAATTGAAACCACTTTTTTTTCACCTGAAAATACCCAGAGGAGGAGCACTGTTGGGTTAAAATGTTTTGCTCTGACATCCTTGTAAAAGGAATCCTCTCAGCTTCCCAAAGAATCTTAAAATCATAGAATGGTTTGGGTTGGAAGGGCCCTGAAATATCTCCTAGTTCCAACTCCCAGAAGAGAATGTTCCTGTTTCAGCTTCATAATTTTCATTAAAAGGGCTAAACATTGAAACATGGCAATCCAAAGCCAGGCGAACACCCTCAAACCCACGGCGTTACAGGTGCCACCAAAGTGCTACCACCAGTGCCACCATCACCCCCCAGTTGGCCACGCTGCCAGTCAGGGGCTCCATGACAAGGCAGGGGTGCTGCAGGCACCAGGATCTGGGCAGAGAAGAGCCTGAAGGCAGCAAGGAGGCCTGGGCATCTCCCCTGTCCAGGCACGAGCACGTGCAGCCCCAGGCGCTGGTGTCCCTTACCTGATGTCCCCCAGGATGGCGACAGTGACCCCCAGGGCCAGCCCGTGTGCCAGGGCGGGCTGCAGCCGCCCCGTGCCCCCCGAATCCTCCACCACGGACAGGCAGCCGATGAAGATGAAGAGGGCACTGCCCAGCAGCTCGGCCACGCAGGGCTGGACATGGCACTCGTACCAGTGCGGCCGCGAGGACTTGGGCTTGACCTCGATGTCCATCATGTCCTGCATGGGGTGAGGATGCTGGAAGGCAGAGCCTGGATGTGCAGGGCCCAGGGCTCGCAGTGCAGGGACAGGGACCCCAGGAGGCTGCCAGGCTCCCCTTGACTGTTTGAAGAGGCGGCTCTGGATGGGAGGCTCTAAATACAGATCGGATTTGCATTGCTAAGAAAAAAAAGGGGTCATAAAAGCTGTTGGGCCGGCCCCCAGGGATATCAAAGCTCGTTATCACTGCCAAGCCTTGGCTCAAGGCTTGGGTTTTTTTCCTTGGTTTTTCTTTGCTGTTGGTGATGTAGTTTTAGGGGGGTCTGCCAAGATTCAGGATGTGGTTCCTGCCATGCAGAGACCCAGAGTGTGGCACCTGTGCTCAGCCCTGGAGCCTCTGTGCCTGCTTGAGCTGCTGAGGGGCAGCACCCTGGGACACAGCTGCTGCTGCTATCCCAGGATCCCAGACTGGTTCAAGTGGGAAGGGACCTCTAAGAAACTGGACCATCCAGTGCCACCCCCTGCCATGGCAGGGACACCTTTCACCATCCCAGAGTGCTCCAAGACCTGTCCAGCCTGGCCTGGGATACTTCCAGGGATGGGGCAGCCACAGCTTCTCTGGGCAACCTGTGCCAGGGCCTCCCCACCCTGTCAGTGAAGACCATCAGTCAAAGCTCCTCTAAACCTCAGCCCACATCCTGCCAAGAGCTCCCAAAGCTGGGGGTTCATGTGCCTCTTGCACTGCTCTCAAATAAAGATGTGGGCAAGGGGGGCAAGGGATCCACCAGCCACTCCAAAAGCTGGCATTGATCAGACATTGATTAAACCCTCCCTAAATCCTCCTCATCCCAGCAGGGATCACTGCCTGGAATGCCAGATTCAGCCAGGGCAGAGGGAATAAGCGGGGACCCCCAGGTACCAGCATCTCACAACCCACAGCTCCCAGCACAACCAGATGAGGATTCCATGGGGAGGAGTTTTAACTGGGGCTGAAGGAATCCAGGTTTAACTGATCTCTGGAGTATTTATTATGAGGGATGAATGTAACACATACCCAGTGATGGGCACGGCCGCCACTGCTCAGGTGATCCCAGTGCAGCTCCCTCCCTGCAGCAGCAGGAATGTGCCCACAGTCCAGGCAGGGATCAGCCCAGCCCTCCAGGGATGGGCCCTGCAGCCTTGAGCAACCTCCTGCAGCCCCGTGTTTGTGGTGGGTGATTAAGGATTGGGGTTTATAGGGACTTTTCTCTCTCGTGAGCAGGGTAAAGAACACCACGGTGGTTTATGGTGTTGTCACAAGGCACTGGGGATGGGAAGGAAATTTCCACTTGCCTGTCCCTGTGGCCACACCACAGAAAAGGGTCAGGCAGGCGAATCCCAGTCCAGGCACTTCTAAATGAGCTCCATCAACCCATTTCCCCTCCCAAGAGCTTGCTTCCTACAGCCAAGGGGTCTTGGCATCAGCTTATGGAAATTGCTGGGATGTGGAGAGGGAGAGCTGGGTTTGCCTGGTCTTTGGGGCCCCCCAAACCCCCTGCATGGACCTGTGGGACAGGGAAATACCTGATTCAATCCTGTCAGCTCACAGAGCACCATCTCCCAGGGCCAGCTTCCAGCAGGTCCACGGAGTCCATCTGTCACCACGGCTCCCAGCATGACCAGCCGAGTCTTCCTTTGGGAAGAATTTTAACTTGGGCAGAAGGAATCCAGATTTCATTTATTTTTGGGGTACTTATTATGAGAGATTAATGTAACACATATCCAGATTTCAGCTGGTCCTTCCTTCCAGTAGCTCCCACGGCGCCGCACAGGCGCTGCCGGCGCTGACAGGAGCTGAGCTGTCCCAGATCCCACATCCCAGATCCCACATCCCCAGCAGCACCAGCAGCATGGACAAGTCCCAGGAGCACCAGGACACCTCCCTGGCCAGGGAGAAGGCAGCAAAGTGGCCGATCCAGGATGCTGCTGCCACACTGCTGGCTCAGGAACGCTGCCGAGGGCGGTGCCACCGTGTCCATGCTCTGTCTCCCAGCAGTGGTGGCTTCAGAGCACGGCAAGGTCACAGCCCAAACGCAAGGATTAACCCCCTGTCCTTGGCTTTTAAACATTTACCATTCCTGAGGGAGTGGGGATGTTTGCCTGAGCCTTGCAGAGGAAATGCTCCACATTCAGGCAACAAAGGAATTAATTATTGCTGAGCACAGGCCTGAAACAGGACAAAACAAAAGCACAGCCTTGAGGGAAGGGTTTCCCTTTGGTGGGAGCTTCCCTCAGCACCTGCCTCGTGTTCAGAAGTGCCACGAACGTGCAAAGAGAAGAGCCCTGCTCTGAGCAGCCCTTGCCCCTCACGGCGGAGATGGAATCCTTGGCACCAAGGTTTGCTCAATAAGATACACGGAAACTCTGCCCGTGGGAAAAGGCGTGGGGATGAGAACAGATGAATCTGTTCATATCAGCAGACACTTATTTTTGTCCTTGTTTGGGCTTGCACCGATTTGTTAAATAAGTGACAATAGCAACTGTGTCAATTAGTACAGGAAGTGGTGGCACCAAACAAGCCAAGGCTTCCAAAAATCCTTTTTAGTAATCACAGAGAACATTTCCCACATCCATCTAACCGGGCAGAAAAGCCAGAATACCCCTACTTTATCCACCCCCTGTGTTTCATTCTTCTCCTTGCTTCACTGTGCAGATCTGGCACCTTTCATTTGCTTTTCCATACAAACCAAACCACCCAAATGAGGGTCTATCTGTATAGAAAAGCAGATTTGAGGGTTGGATATCTTTAAGGTCCCTTCCAACCCAAATCATTCTGGGATTCTAAACCCAAACCAACTAAACTCCAAAAAACACTTAAGCAGACACTAAAGATCATCAAGTACTGTTAACACTTAATCACAGAACTCCAGACTGGTTTGGGTTGGAGGGGACCTTAAAGCCCATCTGTGCCCACGCCTCACCACCCTCACAGGGAAGAATTTATTCCTAAAATCTAACCTAAACCTCCTCTCTGCCAGTTTGAAACCATTCCAACCATTCCCCTTTGTCCTGTCACTCCAAGCTCTTGAAATGCTTCAAGTGCTCTCTGTGAATCAGTGCTGGTACATTTTAAAGACCAGAATTCCGGCTGGATATCTATAAAAAAGTTATTACGAAGTATTCTGGTGCTGCACAACGTGCTGCTGCAAGGAAAGACCCCAGCAAATCCAGCGTCAGGGTCAGCTCTTTTAAAGAGCCATAAAGAAGCAAAGCAGCTCCTCTGACACTGCCTTATCTTTCCATATTTATCTTGGAGACTGAGAGTCCCTGGGATTACACAACTGGGGTTGAAAGAGAACTTGCAGAATGATTTGCAGCTCGTAGCTGTGGCACAGGTGAGGTGACCTCTGCCCCTTTACAGAGCCCACGTTGTGTAAGAGTTTTCCTTCCAGTTGCTGCTGTGGTGCCTCAGTGCAGATGGAAATTTCCAGGGATCCTTAATGCAGACTGAGCGTTGCCTGCTGGAAAACAGGGACGGATTTGTGTCAGTTCTGCATGCACAGACTGGTGTTTGAGGGGGGAAAATAACCACCCAAGCAGGATGAAGCCATTTAGACCTTAATTCTGGCATTTCACATTCTTAGTTCTGGTATTTAGCATTAAAATCCACCAAGCTCCCACAGAAGGGACGGATGCTCCTTGTCCCACACACCCCTGCACATCTTCCCTGCAATGACCTGGCCCCGGGCTCCCTGACTGTCCTGTCAGCCCACCCACATTCCCATCCTCAATAACCACATTTTCCTGTGCCCCAGCAGCCCAGAGACCTGAAAATTTGTGTAAACTTGAAATGGGGAGCTGGTAACTCTGCAGAGGGGCTGAAACACTGCACTGAGCCAACCACTGCTTTTCATTCAGTCCCTAAAGCTGGGCAAGCCCTGTCAGGAACTAAATAATTTAATTTCCTGTAAGGGAACATCTTTTATTCACCTTTTAAGAATAGGCAGGCAATGTTCAGGGACGGGTAACGTGGCTGGAACACAGATGCAGGGAAGGGTCATCACCCAAAGCAAGGATCAACAGCCAGGACTGAGCAGCCCAGAGCAGCTGTGGCTGCCCCTGGATCCCTGGAAGTGTCCCAGGCCAGGCTGGACGGGGCTTGGAGCAGCCTGGGGTAGTGGAAGGTGTACCTGCCCATGGCAGGGGTGGCACTGGATGGGCTTTAAAGGTTCCTTCCAATCTAAACCATTCTGTGATTTTTAGGGATGAATTCTGCTGCCCCATCAGTATCAATCCCCCAGGAAAAAGGCCAGGCTGGAGCAGGAGGGAGAGGCAGAGATCCAGGGGCTGCTCTGGGGAGCCCTGGCCAACACCAGTCACACAACCCACAGGAAGCAGCAGAAGGCAGAGGCCACCTCTGCTGCCTGGAAAACCTTCCTGAGCCAGCAGCTTCCCAGCAAAGCAGCGCTGCTCCAGCAGCACCCTCCACATCCAAATATTCCCTGGAGAGAGGTGAAAGATTTATTTATCTATTTCAATCAGTACAACCCTGAGCACTGGGCTGCCCATCCCCATCCTCCCCCCACGAGCTCCCAGGGATCCCGGTTCCTTTGATCCTGCTGTAACCCAGGAGCACACGGTGACCCAATTTCCTCACCACTGCCAGCAACAGCGAGGAGAGGCTCTGGAAGAGTTTTTGCAGGAGTGATTTCCCTTCTCCCAGTTGGATGCTGAACAGCTGGGAATGGAAAGCCAAGCTCATGCAGGGAAGGGTGGCCAGGGCACTGTGGTGCCGTTCATCCCATGGCAGCAGCTCCGCTCCGGGGCCGCATTCTCCAGGGCTCCCCTTGGGTGAGCAAATTATACAGGCACCCAAAATAGAACTGATGAGCACCAGTATCTGCCTCATGCTAGCAGAGACATTATTCCCAAACACAAAGGGATTAAATTATGACAAAAAAGACACAAAAGACTGATGGAGCCCAGGACATCTCCACAATGAGCCGTGCTCAAACCCGCTGAGATGAAAATGCAGCAGCTCAGGGGGTGTTTCCCAGGTGGGACCAGCTCCAAGGGAACACAGTTGGATGTTCCAGGGCAGGTATGACTCCAGCTTGGCTCCCACTCAGAAACATGCTACAGGAGGCTCAGGGAATGTGGTCCCAAAGGGGCTCTGGCCAAAATTAAATTGATAGTAGAGATGGGCTTTTATGCAACTCTGAATTCTTCATTTAATAGCCAAGAAATGAGCACGAGTCCTGGTGCCACTGGGCATTAAGGACTGCTCAGGAAGGCTCCTGCAGTGCAGAGGAGTTTGTAGGGCTGTGGTTGGGTTGGTGGGGTTTGGGTTCATTTTTAATCCCTCAAGGAATGGTCATTTCACAGCATCACAGAATGGTTTGGGCTGAAGGGACCTCAAAGCCCATCCAGTGCCACCCCCTGCCATGGGCAGGGACACCTTCCACTATCTCAGGTTGCTCCAAGCCCCGTCCAACCTGGCCTTGGACGCTTCCAGGGAGCCAGGGGCAGCCACAGCTTTCCTGGGCCTGCTGGCAACTACTTTAAAAAAATACTCCTGGTGAAACACTTGGTGAGAGGAAAAATGTCACTAAATCAGATAGAAATCAGTCATTTCTAGCAAGTAAGACAGGAGACAAATTATAAATACTAAACATTTATTATTTTTTTCATAGGAAGGTTGCAAGAGTCAATTTCAAACAACAGGACAAGGGCTTTCATTGCTGTTGGGATTTTGTCTTGCTTCTTTTAAGGGGAAAGAGAGAAGGAGGAACTGGTGTAAAGATACTACCAGAAGCAGTGCAAATTGAGATTAATTTCTTTCTTCACCACCCCAGTGCTGAAACCACAAGCTAGGCCCTTCCCAGTTAAATCGAGTCTCTTTCCAGTTTCTTGTACATCACCGGACACATTCAGGGCCCTCCTTCTCCTTTACCCTTCCCCTCCAAGAACACCCAGCACAGTGACAGCCTTGCAAAACAGTGAAGCCTGCAGAAGCCAACACGGTGACACTTCATCAAAATTAGACCTGAACAGAATGAAAATGCACAGAATTCCCCTGCTGCTCAGCCATGCACAGTGCAGGCACCCTCTGCTGCAGCTGCCCAGCGTTGCTTTCCCAGCTTCCTGTCACAAACACGTGTTACACATCCACAAAAACACAGAAGAGGGAAATCAAAGAATCCAAGAACACTTTACTTTCAGTTTTAAACTAAGGAAGGCAAGCTTTGAACAGGAATCACTGACACCTTGTGAAAGTCCACCATTAGATAGCTGGGAATGGGAGGCAAGTCTTGCTCACAGAAAATGTTCCTTGAAACCACCCAAAGGCACCAGGCCTGTCCCCAGCAGCATCAGGAGCTGTCCCAGCCACAGCCCGGGGTTGGCACGTGCAAATCCCATTCTTTCTGTGTCCTGGCCCGAGCCAAGGCAGTCATGGGGGCTCCCCAGGGCTCCCCTCCCTGCAGCCCTCAGAAGTCGATGTTTGCCAGACCTGTGTGAAGAGAAAGAGGGATTTGGGGGGAAGAAACAAGAGTTTATCCTCACCCTGCCTGCCCTTCACTGCACCCAGGTCAGTCACATACAGGAAGAAAGATGCTTTGAGAGTTATTTCATTTTTTTAAACTGAAACATAAAGGATTTGGTGTGAGGAAAGCAGGAAGCAGGTTAGGCTGTAGTTTTTTAACCCTTTTTTGATTGTGATGCAGCAATTAATTTGATGAAGCCAATCTGCAGCATCACTGGAGTTATTCATGGCAGAAGGAAGAACAGAGAATGTTCAGGAACCTCAGGGTCTGCCCATGAAATTAAGAAGAGAAAGCTGGGGAAAGTACCATTAATGAGGGCAGTAAATTCATGTAGGATAAAACTCCCCTGCCTTAGATTAAGCTATATCCATGCCATGTCCATTGGACACTTCATTATCTCCTTTGAGATAACTGTCTTTTTTAACTTCTAAGGCACCCTGCACCCCTTAACCTCAGTACCCCAAACTGTCCTCAGCCCCTCTCTAATCACAGCAAAGAACAGTGCTGAGATCCCCAAAACAGCAACTGCTAAGAACAGGTGAACTTTCGGGCCTTAGCTCCTCTAAAAGTAAGTTGTGCATTACAGTCACCACTTCTCAGCCTGAAGAAATACAGTAGAAAACATGGATTTTTGAGCTCAGAAGTATGGAGGATTCAGGAGAGCACCACAACAAGGCAGCAGCTCTGTCACAGCAGCAGTAACAGGGTGTTGAAGAGCTCCTTTTACCAGTTTTTATTTGAAGATCTCCTTTTACCAACTCTCTCAGAGGCTTTGCCGCCCAGCCAGGCTGCAGAGACCAAATCTATTCCCGTTTGCTAAGGAACAGTCAATAAAATCTGTTCTTGGATACTCTGTCAGGAGCAAGGAAAGGGCAGAGAGGAGGAAGGGGAGGAAATGATATAAGTGGCAGGCAGAGGTTTTCTGGAAAGACTGAAGTCCCTGAAATTGCAGCCAGAAGTAGAGACAAACTGTGACTGCAACAGAGTTGTCTTTCTAATCTGGACAAACACAGGCTGTGGACATCCATCCTTCACCCAAACAACAATTCCCCTCATTTCATCATTTCTTGAGCAGCAGCAACATCCAAATGCTACAGAAAGCCTAAATCAAGTCTCTCACAGAAATTCCAGTGTAGGAGAGACAGAATTTTAAGAACAAAAGGAACATGTAAAAGAATTAATTTCAGAGGGAATTTTTTCCCCAGGGAGAAAGCGGCGTGGAAAACTTCAGTGTCAGATGGCTGCAAATGGGGACAGTGCAGAGAAGCCTGGGATAAGTAATACAAATTTATTTTTGTGTTGTCAGGACACTGTGCCTTCATATACCGTGTGCCCATATGGCACTTCCCATGCATGGGATTTGTAAACCTTTCAATTAGCACTGATGGGATAAAGCAGGCAGTTATTTAAAGTAACCCATACGGCATCTTCTGGTGGAAAAATTCCAACTCCTCTGTACTGGACAGACTCCCCACTTGGATGCCCATAAACCCTGCAAAGGCTGTGGAGAAACATCCACCTGGGAGGTGCTCCCACCCCAAGGATGGAGCAGCAAAGCCCAGTCCTGGAACAAGGAGGGTCTGTGGTACACCTGGTGTAACATCCCAACCCCAGCCTTCCCACAGGAGATTTCCATGGCAAGGATCAGCCCCAGGTGCTGGGGAACATTACCCAGATTGCTGCTGTCCTTTGAAGCCCAGCAGATGCAGTAGTGCTGCATCAGTTGTTCAAACAGCTCCTTTTCATCCAGGAATTCAAGAGCTTCTATTCTGTAGGAATAAAATAAAAGTCGGGATTTGAGCAGGACTCTCAGCAGAATTTTTACTGAACTGTTCACTCCATGAGAGTGAAAACTATGGCCAAAAAGGCAGTCACCTCTCCAGGGAACAACTACAGGTATTTGTCTGTGATGCCACCACTGCTCCCACCCTTGTCAATGTATGAAACAAGTGACCCACAGGGTGCTTTCAACTCCTCATCCCAGGAATTCCATATTCCAGGACTCATCTGAGTAACTCCTCACAAATACCAGGGCTGCTACTGAGGATCCAAAGAGGCTGAGGGGCAAAAGTTCCTAAATGCACTCCCAGGTGGAAGTGCTGCAGAGGAACACTCTGGTAAAGACTTTTCTAAAGAAAAAGCATTATTTGCCTCACTGATACTGGAGGACAGAGTTTACATAACCTATTTCCTGGCATGTGGAACAAGTGCAAGGAGCTGAACAGATCCAAGGTAGCCAAAAATGCTACAAAGAAAGCATGAGCTCTGTCTCCACCAGTGCCATATGGTCCCACCACACATCCCCGTTCCTATTTAAACCACCTCTGATTTCCACTCTCACCTGTTCAGTTCCAGGCTTTGAGAAACCCCCATATGTGAATATTTTGACCAAGGTAACCTGCTCTGCTAATTCCAACTATGAATGACTCATAGCAATTCACATTTCACATCATATCCCTAAGAAGTTACCCCTTAAAGTTTCCCACTGTTTAGCATTTAATGCAGAAATATTAACAAAATCCAGGCAGATCAGTGACTGCTAAACAGCCTTTAGTCCCCCCTCAGTGCTCTGAGTTCTGCAGACCCAGGAGTCTCCCCCTCATGAAGACGATTTCAACGTGTCATGGTTTAACCCCAGCCAAAATCTTCACAAGGAACATCTTGGGGACTGCAAAAAGCCAACACGGCATTTCTGTGGCATCTTCTATCTGCAAATTTCTGCCATGAGATGCCTTATGTCACACCCAAATAAGACATCACTACTGCCAGCCTGCTCCTGGCAGCGTAAACCCTCTGGATCATCAATCCAGGCATTATCCTGAAGGCTCTGTAGAGCTTCAGACTCAGAAATGTTGTGTCTCCCTGGGCAGCACCTGTCTGCAGCCTCCTCTCTGTTATGATCCCACGCTACACATGGATGGGAAGGACCTTGGAAATGGCATCTGCAAGATGACTTTTGGGTCCAAAAGTGGTACCTTTTGACATCAGCCTGTGGCAGGAAGCTGTACACCTTCATCATATCGACGGCACGGGCGTTTTCCCAGCCATTTAACAGCAGTCGTTCCCTCTGGAAAACAAAGGGCAGCACAGCTTTCACAGGATTCCAGGAAAAGTACCAGAGGACAGCTTCTCCCTCTAAGGATTTCACAGGGCAGCTGCTTGACCTGTCCTTTGAAGAGCTCCCAAACTCTTCCCTAAATGTGTGCTGCTGATCTGTGCAGAGAGGGCAGGGCTGGGCTCTGACCAGGAGGTTTTGTGCAACCACTGAAATTCAGCTATCAAAGAGAAGCTCTGGGGTGATCTCACTGTGGCCTTCCAGGTCCTGAAGGAGCCAACAAGAAACATGGAGAGAGACTGTTTACAAGAGATGGAGCGACAGGACACAAGGAACAGCTTCCCACTGCTAGAGGGCAGGGATTGATGGGATATTGGGAAGGAATTGTTCCCTGTGAGGGTGGGGAGGCTGTGGCACAGAGCCCAGAGAAGCTGGGACTGCCCCTGGATCCCTGGCAGTGTCCAAGGCCAGGTTGGATGGGGCCTGGGATAGTGGAAGGTGTCCCTGCCCATGGCAGGGGGTGGAATGGGATGGTCTCTACAGTCCCTTCCAAGCCAAACCATGCCCTGATTCCACGATAACGCAGCCAGCAAAGGGCTCAGTAACTGCCCCGCCCTGCCGTGGTCACTGCTGGGCCCCACAGGGCACACTGGGAGGCAGAACTCGCAGCCAGGTTAATAAAGCTCAGTCTCAGCCCCTCAGAGCTCCGTGCCCCTCACCTGGGAGTCCAGGGAGCTGCAGAGCTCCACCCCAGCCAGGTTGCACTGCCGGCGCTGCAGGTTCTCGATCATGATCTGCCCGAAGCGGTCCCTCATGTTCACCTCAGGTAGAGAAGGAGACAAAAGTGTTCCCCCTTCCCAACACACCGGAACCGCGGGGAAAAGCAGGAACCTGCTCAAACCCTTGGGCTGCCTACACCATAAATGTACAGGACAACAGTGAGTGGCACATCCTCGCACCAGCTCTCATTCCCCAGCACCACCTTCTCCTCAGGAGCACAGCCCCAGTGCCAGTGGCAGGGGACGGTGCCACTGCCCTCACAGACACCAGGGCTGGCAGGAGAACTGCCTCTGCTTTCAGCTGTCAGCAACTTGGTTCAGCTCTCCAGCAGTGATTTACAGCTTGGAAGATCCTCTCACTAATTCCTGGAGCCACCTAGTTCCCCCGAGGCAGTGTTTGACTTCCACAGGGAGAAGCAGAGTTCATACTGATGTGATTTTTGCTCCACTTTGCCAAAGAACACAGAGGTAATTATGTAATGTTATACACCCAGAGCCAGCACTCAGCATCATTTCTTTTTCCTCTGCTTCAGCTAAATCAATATTCTATGGTTTTTTCCACATATGGATTAAGTCTCAATCATTTTGTTTCAATGTATTGTCTTTCAGAATAACTGTATTTTCTCTACAATGAAATAACCAAGCTACAAGTTATAACACATTACTACAGAAATTCAGCAGAAACTGATGTTTCTACAAAAGGACATGGCCCACTCTTATTTCTCAATAACTCCCACCTACGAGAGCAATTTTTATTACAACAAAGCAGGTCTAAAAATGCCCTTTTGGTTTTACCTGCTCATAATTGATAACCATGGCCACAGGGAAGGTGCTTGCTGCCCACTTGAGCAGGTTTGCAGACTGCTGGGGGGTCATGTAAACCAGCACACACTCGGCCACCAGCAGCGTTGGCAAACTGCAAAACAAAACCAAAGGAGAACATGACTTCCAGCAAAAGAACAAGAAAAATCTACTAAGAATTGTCAGCAAGCAAGTTATTTCACATCCCCAGAACTTCTGAAAGAGCTTCATTTTTTATGAACTAGACACTGAAGACTGAATGAAATCTCTTCATCACGTTGACTAAAACTGGGCTTTCTGGCAGCTGTGAATTAATTAACCACAGGAGACTCCCATGGCTGTGAACCAGAGATTTCAGGAAACAATGTCCCCAAAGTCAGCCCTGAGCACAGAACAATGTGCATTCTCTAAGTCCTCTCTGACAGCACAAGCTGAGGTGTGTTAAAACTCCCTTTGCAGGACAATTGTGCCCTGTACACACAGTTCACTCTTGTAGAGATCAGTGAAATCAGGAATTAATTACAAATCAAAAAAAAAAAGTTTTCTCTTTAAAAAAAGTTCCAAGAAGAATTTTAGTTAGAGAAATTTGTTCAGTATCTGTAAAACAATCTTCACATACTATTATCTAACAAAATGTAATCTATAGTTTGCACGTTGCCTCTTCCCCCTCCATCCACAAAACAACAAAAATAGACATCTACACAAGTGATTTTCTTCACAATTATTGAGTTAGCTTTTAATTGCTGGAATGAAAGGGGAAAAAAAGTCACTAGAAGCAGGAGAAATTCCACAAGGAGCAGCAATGTAGGCAAGCAAGGCAACATTTCAGAGGATGGAAGTGTAAAGAATTAAATGGCAATTTGATGCATTCTGCTTCCCCATATGCTCTCTCCCACCCAGCCAGATCGTTGCTATTTATAATGCTTAGATTTGAAAGGTCTGTCCATCATCCACTCAAAAACTCAACTCCTGTCCCCCCAAAAGCCTCATGTTGAACAATAAAACCCCAGAGGAGCTTTGGGATTCAGATCCCAAGGACTCCATTGCAGTCCCATCAGAAGGTTTAGGGAACAACAGGGGTTTAAGAAGAGGCCACAGAAAATAATTACAGAGATAAAACACTGAAATCACAGAACCCCAAAATGGTTTGGGTTGGAAGGGACCTCAAAGCCCATCCAGTGTCACCCCTGCCATGGGCAGGGACACCTTCTGCTATCCCAGGCTGCTCCAATCCCTGTCCAACCTGGCCTTGGACAGGGGCTTCCACAAGCCCTCATTAAAATAAACCAAAAACACAATTAAAACCCTATGATCTTACTGTATATCCAAGCTATGTTTCTTTAGCTTTTCCTCCAGATCTGATGAGAAACGGAGGTCTGCTCCTACTATGGAATATCGACTGGAGTCCAGGCTGTGGGAATCTGCAAAGCAAAAATTTGGAGAGACTAACGTTACAAATGAGAGGGATGCTGGAGTTATGAATTAAAAACTCTACACAGGAACACATGAATTGGGAGCCAAAGTTTGGTCTGTTATACCAAACTATGAGCAGCAAACTCTTCTTTTTCAAACATTAATTCCCTTCCTACTCGTGTTTTACAGTGCTCTATCACCATCAGACCCTGCACCAAGCCTCCTCTCTCCCTCTGCAGCCATGCTGAAGCAGAGAGGTTATCCCAGCCGTTACCATGGTTCCCAGGAATGCAGAGAGAAGAAAAATGTGAAGATTAAAGGCAGGATTTTTGTTTTGTTTGGAGAGTCTTCTTAGATGGCCCAATGTATGTACATAGGAACTACATAAAAGTAGATCAATTTCTGAAAAACTAAGCTGAGAGTGACAGTATTTCAAATACTAACAACAGATATAGCTATATAAATTAACTATACTTATAGTTATATAATAAATATGGGGAGCAGACACACTTGGGGCCAAAAAAAAGTTATCATTTAGCCTTTTGGTGGGATTTAGTGGTGGTATTTAAGGAAAGAGTCAAATTAGAGAAGGTATTCTATTCTGAGCAACAGATATTCCCCTGAGATGTAACAGGCAGCAAATTCCTGTGGATGCTTCCCAGCAAGAAAGAAGGACAAAACCCAGAGTCCAAGGAGCCCCTGCCATCCTGGCACAGCTGTGAGGAAGCAGCAGCAGCAGAGCCTCTTGCCATCAATAATTCTGACACCAAGCACCAATGAATGCACCCAGAGGAGTCCAGGGCCCACAGGAGGCACTTCCCAAGTGCCCCATCCAAGCCCCCGAGAGCCAAAGCCCTGCAGGAATACAAGGATGGCTCTGGAATGCTTCAGCTTTTCTGGAGCAAAGGCATTAGGACAGAGGAGCCCAGCACTTCCCTGTGTACCACAGGAGTGAGACAGACCAAGCAGTAAAACAATAAACCAGTGAAAAAGTACCCAGAGCTGGAAGTGGCTCTGGAAGGGGTGGTCAGTGTGTGACTGCAGGAGCAGGTCTGGCACAGCTCCCTGTGGGATTTGCTGCAGGCACAGCTCCTCAGTGTCACATGGGAGCAGATGGCACAGAATCCCAGAGGCTGGAAAATGACTCAAGACCACCAAGCCCAGCTGTGCCCAATGCCCATCTCATCCCCAGCCTGGAGCACTGAGTGCCACATCCAGGCCTTCCTTGGACACCTCCAGGGATGGGGACTCCAAACCTCCCTGGGCAGCCCCTTCCAGTGCCTGACCACCCTTTCCATGGAGAAATTCCTCCTGATGTCCAACCCCAGCCTCCCCTGGCACAGCCTGAGTGAGGAGAGAAGCCAAGTGGCTGAAGAGGCAGGATGAAAGGGGTTTCCATTCCAGGAGAGGGGAACAAAAAAATTGGGGACGAGTGTGGGTTTTCCCAATTATTACGTCAAGCAGTGATCAAACATTCCAGAGGATGCACCTCCATTTAGTTTTCAAATTACCAACTCCCTGAAAGTGGCACTAGCAAGTGACAATAGCTGCCATTCCAGCAACACTTGGGAGCAGATCCAGGAATCAGAACAGTTCAGAAAGAGAGTTACAAGGGAAGAAAAGAGAAAAAAAAGTTGTGCAGCAAATGATTCAACATTTTGAGTCAAGGCTTTTTCCATGTGCATGTTCTGTAATAGCTTTACTACTTCCCACACCCTTCTATTTAAGTGATTACATCAAGGCCATGATAATGGCATCAAAAAAAGCCACCCAAAAACCCCACCACACACAGGGAAGTATTTAAATTGGGATTGGTTTCTGTCCATGGATACGGCACAGCGAGCGTCAGCCACCACAATTAGTAGAGAATTAATGCCAGCTCCCTGTCCAGCTTCAGAGGCTTGGACACATAAGTACATGAATAAAGAACAGAAATAAAAGCCAGAAATAAACCACAAAACGTTTTAAGTGATCCAGGAGAGAAGGAGCACAAACACTCCAAGGTGGAAGTAAACGTGCCTTGCTCACACCACACTGATCCAAGCATTTTTATCACAGAATTAGGGAACAGTTTGGGTGGGAAGGGACCAGAGAGACCATCCAGTGCCACGCCCTGCCAAGGGCAGGGACACCTTCCATTATCCCAGGCTGCTCCAAGCCCCGTCCAACCTGGCCTTGGACACTTCCAGGGATCCAGGGGCAACCACAGTCTCTCTGGGTACCCTGTGCCAGGGCCTCCCCACCCTCACAGGGAAGGAATTCTCCTCAATACCTAACCTAAATTTCCCCCTTTTCAGTCTGATAATACTTAGCTAGGTAAACTTCAACCATTCCATCACCTGCCACTTAGGGAGCAAACACTCACTGACTACAGGGCAATGGCAGCTGGGGACAGCTGGAACTGCCACTGTCCCCAGCCTGGAGGCCAGAAATGCATCCACAAACATCTGAAAAACTGCTGTACTGCTGGTATCTGGTCTGGCACCAACTCCTACTTTATTGCAGAGCTGGAGATTCTTGTGGCTGCGCTGTGCAGGGCCAGGGCTGGACTGGATGTTCCCTGTGGGTCCCTTCCCACTCAGGATATTCTGTGAAGTATCAAAGTGAGCAACCTGCTGCCCAGGACTGAGCAGCCTTGCTGCAAATGGATTTTACAATTCCTGCCCATCCATAGGGCAGCTGGAAAAGAAAAACCAAGTTCCAGCTTGGCAGCACAGTCACGTGGTCCTCATTGATTTCTTCTGAGGAACAAGAGTTTGTTTTAACTGAATTGATTTTGTGTGTGTGTGTTAAAACCCCTCTGTTCATTCTTACTGCAATGCTGTGACTCAGGCCAGCTGCCCTAATGCTGGCACAGCCAGTGACATTTGGTGGCTTAAACCACTGAAAATCCCATATTCCAGGCACTAATTCCTACCCAGGCACCAACACCTCGTGTTGTTTTTTAGTGAGGTCGTTTGGTTGGATGTTCTCCTCTAGAACTGCCCTGGGGATTTGTGTGATGCTCACACTCAGCACACTCAGCCATGCACAAAGATTCTCTCTGTACTTGGCTGAAATGAAGGTTTGAGAAACACCAAACTCAGATTTAATTTGAGAAATACAAGGGAGGGGAGAGAGAAGGGGAGAAAGACGAGCCCCACCACCCCAGCCCACCCCACCTACGCCCTCGTGGCCCAGGCACAGGATTCAGCTCTCCAGGGATAATCTACAGAGAATGCTTTGCTCTGGGCACACACTTGTATGTTTATCTTCCATGACTTCTGGCATAGAGGTAACAGCACAACTGGTTCGAATTTCACAGCCATAGAACAAGACATGCTTGTAGTAACTAAGTAGTAGCAGGAGCTGCTTATAGTCACCTTTTGACCTCACCACATTGAATTTTTTCTCCACAGAAATGTTAAGAGAAGTAACTGCTGTGTTGGAGGGTGGCCTCAGGCCCTCGCTGCTGCCCTGACCTGGCTGCCGGGGCAGCATTGCAGCCTCCAGGCACACCAAGCTCTTCCTCTGCCACAAGAATTCAGCTTTCCTCTCTTACTCTCTTCTCACATTAGTGCAACAATTTCCTGGAGGTTTTCCAAGAGACAGCATGCAGGATACTATTGACTCAAACTGATTTCATTAGGATTTTCATGCTAAGGTATCTTTGGCAGCTTTACAAAGCAGCAGCCCCTGCAGCCTGTTCTGCAGGAGAGCACGCTGCTCTCCCCCAGCTCAGGTTTCACTACACCAGCCCAGCAGGGCCCTGCCACACACTCAGCTTGTCCTGGAAGCACAGGGTCAGCCCCACACAAGGCCTGCAAGCCCCCCTGACACCTACACAGGGTCACAAGGAAGTCTGGGGATGGAGGGAAGCTGAAACAACCAAGTGCCCAAGCTGGCCTAGACAGGGCAGAAGGCGTGAGAGGCACACAAAGGGAACAGTTCACGAGGTGCAGCTTGCACTTGCCAAGGTAACAAAGGTGCAGCACTGACCTCCCAGCATGAGCAACATCCATCAGATAGTGCCACTGAACTTTGGAAACAACCTGCTGGGGTATGGTCACAGGAATGTCCCTGCTTTCCCTGGAGCTCCAGCATTCCCCAGGAAAGCACGGAGCTGCTCAGTGACAGGGGTCATGTCCCTGCATTCCTGGGCACCAGTTCTGTACCATGCACACCATGCTGCCCCTGCTTTGGCCACAGGCAGCCCAGCACATGCTGCCCTGAAGCCAATGAAGTTGTGTATTAGCAGCAGCTTCGTGGCATGAGAACATTCAGGGTGAGCAGAAAAGCAGTGAGAGAGCCTGAATCATGGCAATCCATATTAGCACAACCCAAAAACAGAATTCCAAACAATCTAAACAAATCATTCCTGGTATACCAGAGACAGGAGTGTGAACTGATGTGGGGAAGCAGGCACAGGGAGGGTCGACCTCCTCCCCAAGATTCTAAAATCCTGGTCCACATCCCCACAAAAACAAGCAGCATTTCCCCACCTGGCAGTGCTGCTCCCCTGTGCCCCCTATACCCCTGTGCCAGGTGGTATTCCCAGAATATTCCACAGTCTAACAGCTGTACCAGGTCAGACCTAAGGTCTCCCTAGGGTGATACTCAGCCTTCCAGAGGCCAACAGCACCTCCAAAGGGAAAAGTCAAAGAGAGTAAACACCTACCAACACTGGCACCTAAGTTGTTTTCTAGCTTGTTCTCAAAAATGCTTAAAATTGCTTTGTATTTCTGGACCATTACTGAGCTCATGCATTCATCCATCTAGTTATTCTAATATCCAGATCCTGCAGGAAGGCAGCAATAATCATTGACATGTGAAGCACAAACTGTTTTTCCCCCCATGTGCATCACTTTCTATTAATCCACATTGAAATCATCATCAAGTCACTAATTTCACAAGATACTTTTACAGTTCTTTACCACTCTTCAGAGTTTGGATTTGCCAACAAGCTGCCACTTACTAATCACTCTATTTTCCCAATTTTTTCTTAGTGTTGAACAACAACATACCCTTAAGCACAGATCTCCATCTCCTCCACAATGAAAATTAACAACATATGCTTGCCCTCCATCCCAGCTCCTCATCCATATGAGAACCATTCCTTCCCCATAACCACTGTGCCATTTCTTTGGCACACTTTGGCAAGGGACACAGTCAAAACACATTTCTGAAATCCAAGCACTATATTGATGTCCTTTTCCAACAAATATGTTGACTTAGAGAACTCCAACAGATTTGTGAAGCACAGCTTACCTTTCCAAAAGCCATGGTGACTCTTTCTCAACACCTCCTATGATCCCTGTGTTCCACTAAGTCTGTCTGTTAGAATTCCTATGATTTGTTCAGTAGAGACACCAGTCCTACTGGCATGGGGTTCCCTGGATTTCCCCTGGAGCCCATCCGAGTCACAGCCATAACCTTCCAGCTGGAGACAGTTGTAAATGAGAGGGCACAGATCAATCAGTAGCTGAGTAAATTGATTGTCAAGCTCTTTCAGATCTGTAAGAACTCTCTGCTCATCTGTTTGATTTATCTACTTATTCCAGCACCTCTTCTGGTGGCACTTCCCCAAGAAGCAGTTCCATTAATTGATCCTTAAACCAGAGTTCACAGGGATCTCACTGGATCTGACCTGTGGCTGGGGGTCAGCTCAAACTGGAGTTCCACAACACTTCCACCACCTCCACATGTTCTGGACACGCTGCTACATCCCAAAGATCTCGGCGCGACAGAGCCTACACCAGCCTGGGAACAGCAAAGTTGTTACTCTGAGGTTTTAACACCCAGCACTGAGAAGGAACCAGAGAAGCAGCTTCAGAGAAACCAGTCTCACCAGTACATCCCAGTGCTATGGGAGCTGGCTATTAATAGCCCTAGATTACAACAGTGCAGGCTGATAAGGCTGCAGGTGTTTTGCTGTTTGAGGCACACCGCAGCTCTTCAGGAACACAAACCCCACCCAGCCCTTGGGACAGGCCCAGTGGGTGCCTCTGGGACAGTGCTTGTGCAGCAGATCTTCCTGGGGTCAGATGTGCCCCAGGAGGGCCTGCCTGGAACCCCGGGGTCCCCAGGAGCCCTTTTTCTGAGCTGGGGCACTGGGCTTTCATCTTTGGAGGCCTGAGGGTACAAGGGAGAGCTCTGCCCTTCGAAGGGCATCTGCAGGGTTGGGAAGTCTCATGTGCAGCAATAAAATCTGCAGAATGTGCCCAGAGCCTGGGCTAGAACTGTGCTCATTTAAGGGGCCACGGGTGATCACAGCAGGGAGCACCAAGCACTGCAGGCTCTGTTTCAGGGTCACACCTGCTCACACACAGCAGTTGCTATGGTGGATGCAGGTAATTACTGCCCCTCCTAAATTGTCCAAAGCAGCTACTACAGCTCAGTATCTGCACTGAGAACATGAACTCAGAGGGACTCAGGGAATTTTCCACAAGTAAAAAAGGTTTTTAAGTGCAGTCCTGACACAAACATACAATTATAGAATGCCTTGGGTTGGGAGAGACCTTAGAGACCATTCAGTGCCATCCCCTGCCATGGGCAGGGACACCTTCCACTATCCCAGGGTACTCCAAGCCCCATCCAGCCTGGTCTTGGACACTGCCAGGGATGGGGTGTCCACAACCTTCTGCTCCATAATGAGGTTAGAAACCAAGAGAGTACATCCCCATTACACCACCTGAAATTAATACCCTTCTGATACTGAAACGTAACAAACAGCACTGGCTCCTGAGCCTGGACTGTGCAGGCTGTGTTTCTGCTGTGAAAACTCTGCTAAATGTAAAGACTTGTGCTCTTAATGAGACAGAAAGCAGATAAACACTCAACAGATATTTTAATCCAGTATCTATGCTCTCTGTAGCACTTTTTCCTTTCCTGTGACAGAAAACGAGCTACATATGAGAGAAAAAGAAAAAACCCAACAACTTTCTGCCAGAACAAAACCACTTAAAGAGAAGACATTTCTAACATGACACGGAACAAATGGGCAGGAGTCTGTAAGAGAAGAAAAAAACCTCTTTTCCCTCCCAATTCTCTGTCCAAACAGCATTTCAAACATTAAAAGCCTGCCCACATAGCAGAACAAAATGATCAGAAAAGTTTTAGAAGTGCTGCAGTACATCACTGACTGAGTTTGAGGATGACTCACCTATTAGAAGAGAGTCCCCTGAATGGGATTCCATAATTGGTTTTGACAGGGGAGGTTTTGATCTGTGGGAAGAAGGAAGAAGCATCTCAGAGCAGTTAAGCCTGTTTAACAGTGTGCTTACAGCTTTTTTCTTAAC
Organism: Ifrita kowaldi; assembly: GCA_013398055.1. Classification (NCBI taxonomy): domain Eukaryota; kingdom Metazoa; phylum Chordata; class Aves; order Passeriformes; family Cinclosomatidae; genus Ifrita; species Ifrita kowaldi. Next base: position 70,469 of record VZRS01005227.1, on the reverse strand, counting down.
ATACAGATATGTGTGTGTGTGAGTGTGTGTGTGTGTGTCTGAGAAAAGCAGCCAAGGGAATATCTCTGCCCTCTGCTGGAAAGGAAAACCTTTGCAAGTTGTAGAAGTTGGAGCTGAGTTTTATACCAAATTACTTGTAAGTTTCGAGGGAATCTTTCAAGAGAAATCCAGGTACTCTGTAATGTGTCCCCAATAAGCCTTAATGGATTTGTTCACACAGGATATTCCCCCACAGCAGCAGCTATCCTGCCTCCAACTGAACAGGCACATCTGGGAATCCAGTGCTGTCTTCAACAGTAAGAGAAGACTTAATCACCTCTAACGGGCAGGAGACTTTCCCTGCCACAGAGCAAGCTCTGCTTGGCTCCCTAAAGCTTTCACACATGACCTTGTCCAGCCTGGAACAGTGGCTGCACAGTCACATGTGGCACCTGCCTGTGTAATGAACTTTTATTCTACATAGAACCCTGGAACAGTTTGGGTTGGAAGAGACCTTAAAGCCCATTCAGTTCCACCCCCTGCCATGGGCAGGGACACCTTCCACTATCCCAGGCTGCTCCAAGCCCTGTCCACCCTGGCCTGGGACAATTCCAGGGATGCAGGGGCAGCCACAGCTTCTCTGGGCACCCTGTGCCAGGGCCTCACCTCCCTCACATCCCAGAACACGAAGAGTCTCTCAGGAGAGAGATGAAATAATGACACTGACTTACAGTCAGTCTCCCACAGCTGAACACGGGCCTCAGACTTACTTGATATTATGTATTTTTCTTGCAACGATCATTGGAAAATCCACTTCAAAATATTTTCTAGGGAGAAGATTTTCATCCTGGGAATTGGAGGAAGACACTAGAATTAGGGACACTCAAGTTTCACATGCACAGGACAAGACAGAACCTCAAAACCTGAACAGTTCTGGTTTGGCTTACATTGGCATTTGTAACAGTGGTACAATGATGTCCCACAGCTTAAAAACCCCTAAAATTCAACAAAAATCAGCTGAGAGTCATCAGAATGTCCTCCAAAAATTAAAGAAATTATTTACCATTTTATGTAATCACAGAATCCCAGGATAGCTGGGGTTGGAAGGGACCTCTGGTGGTCATCCAGTCCAACCCCTGCCCAGGCAGGATCACTCAGAGCAGGTGACACAGGAACGTGTCCAGGTGGGTTTGGGATGTCTCCAGAGAGAAGAAGGACTCTAATCCCAGACACCAGATCACTGAAACACACTCTCCAACCAAGGATCTGGGAGAGCACAGCAACCGGAAACTACCACAGCATTTACCACGATTTTCAGCACATCCTTCCAAGGAAAGAACCTGGAACGCTTTGCACAGGTTCACCCAGACAGTGACCACATTCCAGTTCTCCTCCAGCCCACAGCCAGAGCACAAGCACACCAGTCTGCCTGGACTACAAAAGAGGGGAAAAGCTCTTCATTCCATGCTGGCACCATTTCCCAGCCTGATGGAGAAGCTGTGCCAAGTCTCTCCCTGTGCAGCAATCCCTTTGTGATGGATGTTGCTGCTCTTTCTGGCTGTCAACCCATGGATTTCGAGATGAAACCAGCACTCAGAGCACTGAACACCCCAGTAACTGGCTCCCAGCTTCTGTACATTCATTACACCGCACCTGCTCTCCACAAGGACAGAGAACTGGAATTACAGGCCCCACTGCAGCTTTTAAAATCACTGTTACCAAAACATTGTATTGACAGAGCTTTTACAGGAATGCAGGTAAGAGAAAAGCTTCACATCTAAGAAAAAAAAATCAGTACTGTCTCCCTTCCACTGATGGAGTACAATGAATTGTGACCTAGCAAAATTCTCCTCAGGCTTCCCTCCAGAACCCGAATTTACCAACATAAATGCTAATGAGAAGACAATTCACTCAGAGGTGTGTTCACCCACAATGATACCATCACACAACACCTGAATAACCGAATTTCCATGAATTACACACACACACAAACACACCTACATATGGAACAAGCTGCCCAGAGAAGCTGTGGCTGCCCAATCCCTGGAAGTGTCCAAGGCCAGGTTGGACAGGGCTTGGAGCAGCCTGGGATAGTGGAAGGTGTCCCTGCCCATGGCAGGGGGTGGGACTGGATGATTTGCCATGTTCCTTCCAATCCAAACCACTCTGTGATTCCATGATTTGCATAAATAAACTCACAAATGGAATCCCAGGTGACGTGGGAAAAGCATGGCAACAGGTCAGGGAGTGATCCTGCCCCTGCACTCAGCCCTGGTGAGGCACAGCTGGAGGGTCCAGTTCTGATCTCCAAGAAAGACAAGGAGCTGCTGGAGAGAGTCCAGCAGAGGCCACAGAGATGATTCGGGGTCTGAAGCATCTCTGTGATGAGCAGAGACTGCAGGAGCTGGGCCTGGTCAGTCTGGAGAAGGGAAGGCTGAGGGGGATCCCATCAATCCATACAAATCTCTCCCAGGGCTGTCAGAGGATGGTGCCAGACTCTGTTCAGTGACAGGAAAAGGAGCAATGGCCAGAAACTAAAACACAACAAGTTCCACCTTGACATGAGGAAGAGCCTCTTTCCATGACAGTGGCAGAACACTGGAACAGCTGCCCAGGGAAGGTGTGGAGTCTCCCTCTCTGGAGACATCCCAAACCCACCTGGACACGTTCCTGTGTCACCACCTGCTCCAGGTGACCCTGCCTGGGCACGGGGTTGGAGTGGATGAGCTCCAAACGTCCCTTCCAACCCCAGATCTTTTGGGGTTCTGTGAGAGCTCCTGCTGTGCTGCCTCCCTGCACACCTGCCCTGTGTGCCAGAGCCAGCCTGGACGAGCACAGAGCAGCCCCTCACGGGTCCCCCACAGCCCTGTGTCCTCAGCCAGTCCTGTCCCCTGCAGCTCTTGTTACCTTCAGTCTCCAGAACAGGGTGTCCATGCCAGCCCCAAGATTAACAATCTGACAGTTGCATTCCGTCTTCTCTAGGAAAGCTTTGATCAGGTAACTGACTCCGTGCACACGAGCATAATAACCTGGAACACACACAAACCCTGGGTGAGTTGCTATTTCCATGTAAAACTCGATGTTTAGCACTCATGAAGGTCTTTAGGCAGTCTGTCGGAAGAATAATGCCCTCGTTTTGACACACCTAAGGGCCTTTGTTTTTCTTTTTTAATTACAAAGAAAATCTCATGCACTGATAAAACTCAACTCCTTGGGTAGATAGAAGTTTTAGTCAAGTTTCACCTCAAGCATAGCAGAGTAATTCTACGCTTGCAGAGACCCAGCTGTCCTGGGTCAATCCAACATTACTGATTGCTTTGAGGAGATCTCTGCACACTGAGACACACAGAACACAGAATGAGCCCATTCAGAACACAGAAAGCAAAGGAAGAGAGTTTTGATTTACAGATTGATATTTAAAAGATCAGATACAGCATGGAATTATTGCTGTGAAGAAACCTTGTCTCATTCTTTCACATATTTCCTCCCCTCCCTAAAACCCAGTGTACAGAGGTTTTGTCAGGACCAGTTAGGTGCTCCCATTCCCATTCCCATTCCAACTTGCCTCTGTTGATCTCAGGTGCTTTCCTTTCTTTGGCTTGTCTCACAAAATACTGGATGTAAGGGTCCTCCCAGTAGCCAACACTTACAGCAAACCTGTCCAGCAGCAGGGTAAAGAGAGAATTATGAAATAAGGCCACCAAAATTTACCCTAAAAGATACACAGGCTGAAAAGGTCCCTCTGGCCTGGGTGTGCACATGCAGACATGGTTTAAAAATCTGTTCCGTGTGTGGAACTATTTAAGAGATTATATAAAGTTTAGTTAGAAATTTTAGCTGTTGCCATATTCAACAAGCATCTTTTTAATGGACTCTGCACTATTGGATGAAATTTTGTGAGCAAAGACCCAAATCTCCAATACTCCCTCCTGGAGGACCCAGAAGATGAACTGTCTGTCTCCAGCTCCTCAGACACACAATCAGGCTTTACTTCTACACACTGCTACATGACAAGGTGTTTGCACTTATTCCAGAGCTTCTCCACATCAGTTTAGCACAATGTTACTCTGTCCTAACAGAACTTACGAGTTTTAGAACTGATTCCAAAAGGAAAACTCTCCAACCAAACTCAACCACCCAACGATCTGCTGCTACAAAACCCAAAAGGGTTTTGCAGTAACAGAGGTTAAATTCACACCAGCAATAATAGAGGTTAAATTCACACCAAGACACAACACGGCAACGAAACACATCCCCCTCCCAGTGCCCGGCCTAGAGGGGGAAAAGGAAAGAAACCTGAAAAATATCAAGATGGTTCTTCCCTGAGATATCAAAAACGACCAGACGTTATTAGATACTGGCTACCACTGTACGCTGGTCTATAAACAAACCCTGCGCTGCCCCGCGGGCAGGGGTTTAGCAGCAGGAAGGGAGGTTTGGGGCACCGTGCGGGTCCCTGGAGCCGGTGCTCGGAGCACCCCCTGTCCCGACCCGGGGGACTCGGGGGGCGCACACCCGGTGCTTACACCGGGATCAGCTCCGAGCGCGCCCCCCCAGCCGGGCCCTGCGGCCGCTCGGGCCCGGGGCACACACACAGAGCCTCAGCACCGGGAGAGGCCGGGGCTGCTCCCGCTCTGCTCCAGCGCCGCTCCCCGGGAGCCGCCCGCTCTTCGCCCCCCCACTCCCCAGCCTCGCCGCGGGGCCGTGGCCGGTGCGGAGGGACACCGGCGGGCGCCACCCGGGCCGGCCGGACCGCTGCCCCGGTTCTGGTACCGTTTGCAGACGGACGCGTCCTCGCAGGTTCCCCGCACCGCCTCGTCCGCCTCGTCGGGGCCGGCGG
>VZRS01005227.1:49147-65322 GCA_013398055.1 Ifrita kowaldi | reverse complement strand
GGCGGCCGTGGGCGCTCGGGGTTAAAGGCGTTCGGGAGGCTCGGTCCGCGTCGGTCCCAGGGCTCCGCCTCGCCTGCCCGCGGGGCTCAGCCTCGCTGGGCTCCCGGGGTTCAGCGGAGCCCTCGGGGGTGCCGAGCCCCCCTTCCCGAGCCCCGCAGGGCTATTTGCATCGGGCGCTTCCTGTCTGCGCTTTGACGACTTTCGTTTCCTTTCTCCCGGTGTTAATATTGAGGTGTTTGCTCTATTTCTCGCTTTTTCTCACATCTAAGAAGACTTCAGAGAGTGCCCTCTCCAGGACTTCATTTACCTCCCCAGGATTTAATTTTAACAAAACTAACAGGAGCCCTGTAGGTACAATTACCGCCAGTTTCCAGCTGTCAGAGTCTGGGAAGGTTTTTAACTCGGGTCTGTGGCAAGAAATCTGTGCCCAGACAAGGAAGTGTCCTGCAGCAGCAGCTGTCCCTGAGCTAAACATGCAAATGTCACCACATCGCTTTTCTAGCAGAAGTCAATACTTTTCCGCAGAAACTTCCTTCTGTTTTTAGTAAAGAGTTAATCTGAAAATCAGTTCCTGTATGGAGAGTATAAATTGAAAGTCTATTCTGATACTGAAAGTATAAATTTATTATCTGAGTTTATGTTTTGGTGACCTCATTTCCAATAACTCCCTTAACGGGGTGTTTCTTTTTCTTGGAGCCCACACAACCCAGGGCAAGTGTGTCAGCTAATAAAGCCCAAGGAGGAGATTTTTAATAGGCTTGTTTTGCTATTAAAGAGGGAACAACTGTCCAACCAACTTCGTCCTCTCATTCCCATTTCATATGAATTAATGGAGTTTTAGAGGGATTATTGGCATTCCCTGTTTGCATGTGTCAGCCCCTCAGCTCCAAATCCCAAGTGGAATTTTGAGTAATCCGGGTTGTACTGAGTAGAATAAACAGCTTGGGGTTCTTTGTGCTTCCAGGGGCAAATCCGAGTGGAGTGTGGAGCAGTGTTTGGAGGTGTGGGTGGGGAGGTTGGCAGTGACCTTTGGCCGTGCAGGTGAGGGCTGCAGGGTGCTCGGGCGTGGTGTCTGGGCAGCTTCTTGTTACACACCCGTCCCGTGGAGTCTGGGGTGCCCTGGCAGCCTGGGCATGCACGGGGTGGGGGGATCTGGTGTCACTAAAATGCAAACACTGCTGTCACTGGTTTTCATTAAAAACTATATAAATGGCACCGAGTCATTTGTTTTTATACGTTTGATATTCGTTAATTGTGGCTGTTTCATATTGCTCACCTGCTCACATTTCATGTGCTAGTCAAGCATTCCTGTAGTCACCAAGGCCTTATTTCATTTCCCAAAGTAAAATCCCGTAGTAGGGACAGATCTTAACGGGTTTCGCTTTTAGGTATCAGGGCTGAGGCTTTCAAAGTTGGTTTGAGAAGCACTGCAGGATTCATGGAAGTCATGGCAGATATTCAGCAGGATCTTACAGGCAATATTATATGTTCTCTTGGGTTGTATTATGTTATATTGAGTTGGTGAACTCATTTATTAGTTTATTGTGCTGGGACAGAATGAGGAGAGACAAGTCCTGCATCAAGAGGATCCCTCTGGTTGTGTAAATGCTTGAAGAGGTGATGGCTCAGAGTTTCAAGGCCCTGGACCGTGAGGCACCCTGCAGGAGAATGAGATGCTCCACAGGAGAAGCAGCATTGGGAGGAGTTTGGGGTCTGTGTCGAGGGGTCACATCCTCCCGAGGCTGATCCCTGACTGGCTGTTGTGTTTCCTGGTGCTGTTTTTGGAAGGGATGTCTCCTGCTGCTCTGCTTTTCCCTCCCTCAGAGGTTTGTCCATGGTCCCTGGGGTGTGGGAGAGCAGCCACGTTACCCTGAGGTCAGCAGGGCTGGGCCTGCGTCAGCCACGCGTTGGCACCGTGGGTTGTTGCTTTAATGAAGGGCTGTTTGATTGAAGGTGGGAATGACACTGCCCTTCTTCCGGCCAGCTTCCAGGGGTGGTATCCTTGGCCTTGGACCCCAAATATCAGAGTTGGCGTCAGGGAAGTAACACCTTAATAGGGGAAATAAGAAAAGATGGGCAAGAGCTCCATCAAAGCTGAGGAATGGCATTTATGAGGAGCCTGTGAGTCCATGGATAGAATTATATGGAGTTATGAAATACATGTAGGAAACTAATTAAAGAGGGGATTAGCTCAGTGGAACAGGATTCCACAATAATTAATAGATGTGTTAAATATTTTGCAGCAATTATCTCATAGATATTCTTGGCTGCCTTAAGTGTTCAATCTGCTGCTGAGGACTTTATATTTCATATATTGGACGGATTTGTTGTCAGTGCGGCTGAGGGAAGCAACACAAGCTCTGGGAAACCTAAAAAGTGAAATACCGGAGCCTGGGTCAGGTGAGTGAGACACAACCTGTCACTGGAGATGGCATCACAACGTTCTCAGAGCAGTCTTAGCTGGAGGAGTGAACTGTGAGTCCCAGTGTGTATTGGGGCTCTTGGCATCCTGAAATCTTTCACATCCAGCCAGGATAATTCCCAAAAAGCAGGGCTGGGACCTGCAGGTGAGCAGAGGCAGGGCTTGCCAGGAAATCATTAGTTCCACATGAGCTGAAGTAATGCATTGCCATAAAGTGGCATCTTGCCCACAACAGGCACAGGGCTGATAACCCAGAGAAGCGAGCTCAGCGCTAACTTTATCTTGAGCTACATCCTGAATCCAGCTGCAAACAGCTGGAAAGTTGTAGTTAGGCTTAAAAAAATTAGTGGGGGAGGAAGTGGAGAAGAAAGGAATAACTTTAATTCTCAACTTCATGAATTTCAGGTGGTCTGTGATTCCTTAGAGGCTGTGTGCTGGGATTGCTTTTAATGGGATTTCTGTCCTAATTCCTCTAAACCTTCATCTCTTCAGAAGCCCAAGGCTTGTATCCACTGGGAACAGTTGTGTGTGTGTGTTTGGTCTGGGCAGAGCCCTGGAAAACAGCAGTTGTGGACTGGTTTAGGATGTGCTGTCTCTCAGATTTGGGGAGGTGAGGTTGTACCTTCCCTTGGGATGCTTCCTGAACAGATCCTCACTCCAGCAGAGCACCTGAGTGTTAGGCTTAGAAATTTAAAAGTTACTGTGTTTGATGTCAGCAAGGTAATTCTTCACGTATCTACAAGTGCTTGTCTCAGTTTCCATGCCCTTTTATAAATTACAAAGGAGACAGATTTGATTAGAAGCTTGGGAATATTCTCCTTTATAGCTGCAGTCATCCCTAATGAAAATAAATGTTCAGAGCTATTGTCATCAAAGCTTTGCACCGATACACTAATAAGCATTTGAACTACATAGCTGAGTAATTTCCATGAGGAATGAGCCCATGGAGAGGTTTGGATCGTGCTGTTTGCTTACAGAACTCAGGTTGGTAATTAATGACATTTCAGGCTGTGACAATCTCCACGAGTTGGGCTTCCGGCCTCTGGGGACCAGCTGCTGCTGTTGTTGTTGCCATCAGGTTCTTTCTTCATCCTTTAGGTGCAATCCCTGAGTATCATTCTGATTAAAAATGATTCCAGACGACTGCTGGGGAGGTTTGGGTCTGGTGAAGTCACCCAAGATCAGACAGGTGGATTTTCTTACTGCCTTTGCTGGGAGAGATACTCGATCTGCCCTGAGGCTCTTGCAGTAATTTAAGCCAGGGACAGGCAGCTCTGACTAATTAGAAATCTGGAAGAGCCCACAAAGTGCCTCAGAATGAGGCTCTGGTTTTATGCAAGAGGCTGACTTACTGTAGCTTCTGTGCTCATTTCCCACTGCTCAAATACAACTCCTTGTGTACAAATAGGTTTTTCCAGGCCCTGTACTCATGGCATTGCTGTGACTCACCGAGAGTTTTGGAACATGGCTTTTAATAGCTCATGTCCTGCATAAAAGTTACTGTGCTGAACTATATTTAGTGTTTCTTCAAGCCATTTGGCAATGTGCAAGTCTTGAGTTGGAACTGGAGTTGTAACATAATTATTGCATTAAAGCAAGTTATGTTAAAATGCCTGTTATCGAAATATTGTACAAGGAGGTGCTGGCTATATTTATCTGTGCATGGAAAACCTGCTGGAAAGCAGTAATTTCTAGTAATGCTTCATGGAAAATGTGGTCTAAATTATTCCTTTTTTTTTTTTCCTGCTGAAGCATTATCCATTGATTCTTGTCTTTCCCAGAATTGTTCTGTATATTATTACTTAAGGAAGGTTTTTCTGCTTCTTCATGTTGTGTTGATAGTACTTTGAAACTCGCTTATTCAGGTGTCCAGGGTGATAAAACAGGAGTGCATCCATCTCTCTTAATGCTTCCATCAATGTAACATTAACCCTACAGTGCCATTTAATCTCAAAGAATTTCTTCTTTAATGTTTTTCTGGTTCTTGTGTAGGGGAAAAAAATTGAATATGATTTCAGTACTTGAAAATCTCTGGCTCACCCAACAATCTTTTAATAGAATTTAAATCTTCTAAGTGTTATTTACTTGCGCTGCTTGTTGTGTTTGGCAGAGATACTTGGAAAAGTGGTAAACAGCATTGAAATATTTCATATTTACTGGGAGTTTGCAGGTTGGCATTTGTCTCCATCAGAGTGCTCATGTAAAGAAAAATCTCATTTCAGTGTTTATAATTGTTATCTTAAGCATTTCCTGTTTATCTCCAAATGAAGTTCCAGGTCTCTAATTAGGAAATTAGATCTTTCTGGATGGCAGCTGAATCCAATGACGGGTTTAAAGGAGTCTGAGTGGATTTAATTAGGGGGATGCGTGTTCCTGAGCAGGGGCAGGGTTTGGGGCTGCAGGTCAGGCACTGGTGGGAACAAAGTGTGTGTGATTGCCAAAGTGGTGGGGAATGACAGCCCAGGGAATAACAGCCTGGGGATCACTGTTGGAATAACCATCTGGGGAGTGGGGCTGTTGGACAGGGAGCACGGCAAGAGCTGCACGGGCTGAAGGGAGCTGGCACACACAGCTGCAAAATATTCCTTACCTGGCCACTTCCAGGGTCCTGGGGGCTCTGCACAGGCAGAAAACTTGGCAAAGTGGAGTTTCCATGCGGGGTGGGAGCAAGGAAAGAGCTCAGTTACCCTGGCAGCACTGCTCAGTCCCAGCAGGGTCAACAGAGTCTCTCGGTATCAGTGCATTTATCTGCTTCCTGCACCCTTTGGGGACCTCTGACACAATGTAATGGCTTGTGCAGCTTGGAAGTTGGATTTTTCTACCAGGACAAACTTCCAATTATAGAAAAACAGGCAGCTATTATGTGTTCAGTTTGGGGCGGCTGCTGGTGGCGAGACTTGGCACCGGTGGGGGGGTTTGGGACTGTATTACCACAGTCATAAACCACAGATTATAGACATAATTCCAGAAATGGATGGTTATAAATTGGGTCCAAGCTGTGGTCTGGATTGAATTTTGTGAGCATGTCTGTTAATCCCATTGATTAATGTCCCCTTCAAAGCAGATTGCTGAAGCCAAAGGAACAATCACCTGAATTTACTGAAGGTGAGGACTTTGTAGTGAGTTTCTTCCACTGTTCTGTCTCGTTGGAGAGCTTGGGAGCTAGGGAGACCTGTGAGGCTGACCTGCTACTCTGGTGAGCTGCTGGATTGCTGTGGTGGAACGCCTGGTAGGACCAGAGGTTCTGGCTGTGAACAGGAAGGAAAACAGTGTATTCTGGCCTCGTTTTGGTGTTTCCTTTAGGTTTTGTAAAGGCACTGAGTTTATCAGGATCTCTTAATTCCTCACGGGCCAAGATGATCTCATGTTTAAAGTCCAGGTCATTAAGAATCCTGAAGATTACACACTTAAGAAATTACGTTGTGTTTTTAAGAAACTTATCTCTCTTTCTCGTGCCCTTACAAGGGCAGCACCAGGTTTTAAATCAATGAGTAAATAGTTGCTCAGCCCTCAGTTTAAAAGCCTCATCGCTTGTGATCTGCTTCCAGACCACATGAAACCTGGGAATACCTTGCCTGGGCTGCCTTTGCCTTGCCCACGTCCAGAAGCGGTGACGTGGGCAGGGTGTGAGGCCCAGGGATCCCGTGGGTGGCGTTTCCCACGTGTGTCCTCCCAGCTCTGAGCCAGGGGTGGCTTCTGCGTGGTGGTGTCTGACAGAACCAGGTCTTCCCAGTATCCCACCTAACCTGCCCTCTGGCAGGGGGAAGCCATTCCCTTGGCCTGTCACTCCAGGCCCTTGTGAACAGTCTCTCCCCATCTTTCTTCAGCTCCTTCAGGTACTGGAAGGCCACAATTAGGTCACCCCAAGGCTTCTCTTTCCCAGAGGAATTTAAACAACAAACTCAATTTTGTTGACTTGAATAATAAATGTTGTGAATTCCAGTAGGAGCCAGCTAAAGCCTGTTGGTCAAAAGAGAAACGTAACTATATAACTTTGTGTCCGACTTGTGTGTCAGGTGCTGAGTGGGCAGTGGGTAAAATACTTGAGATTTTTGTTGCAGAAAAAGAAATGAAAAGATTCCAAACTGGGGGATTTGGGTAATATTAATTGCCTTCTTGCATGCGTGTCCTCTTCNAACAATCACCTGAATTTACTGAAGGTGAGGACTTTGTAGTGAGTTTCTTCCACTGTTCTGTCTCGTTGGAGAGCTTGGGAGCTAGGGAGACCTGTGAGGCTGACCTGCTGCTCTGGTGAGCTGCTGGATTGCTGTGGTGGAACGCCTGGTAGGACCAGAGGTTCTGGCTGTGAACAGGAAGGAAAACAGTGTATTCTGGCCTCGTTTTGGTGTTTCCTTTAGGTTTTGTAAAGGCACTGAGTTTATCAGGATCTCTTAATTCCTCACGGGCCAAGATGATCTCATGTTTAAAGTCCAGGTCATTAAGAATCCTGAAGATTACACACTTAAGAAATTACGTTGTGTTTTTAAGAAACTTATCTCTCTTTCTCGTGCCCTTACAAGGGCAGCACCAGGTTTTAAATCAATGAGTAAATAGTTGCTCAGCCCTCAGTTTAAAAGCCTCATCGCTTGTGATCTGCTTCCAGACCACATGAAACCTGGGAATACCTTGCCTGGGCTGCCTTTGCCTTGCCCACGTCCAGAAGCGGTGACGTGGGCAGGGTGTGAGGCCCAGGGATCCCGTGGGTGGCGTTTCCCACGTGTGTCCTCCCAGCTCTGAGCCAGGGGTGGCTTCTGCGTGGTGGTGTCTGACAGAACCAGGTCTTCCCAGTATCCCACCTAACCTGCCCTCTGGCAGGGGGAAGCCATTCCCTTGGCCTGTCACTCCAGGCCCTTGTGAACAGTCTCTCCCCATCTTTCTTCAGCTCCTTCAGGTACTGGAAGGCCACAATTAGGTCACCCCAAGGCTTCTCTTTCCCAGAGGAATTTAAACAACAAACTCAATTTTGTTGACTTGAATAATAAATGTTGTGAATTCCAGTAGGAGCCAGCTAAAGCCTGTTGGTCAAAAGAGAAACGTAACTATATAACTTTGTGTCCGACTTGTGTGTCAGGTGCTGAGTGGGCAGTGGGTAAAATACTTGAGATTTTTGTTGCAGAAAAAGAAATGAAAAGATTCCAAACTGGGGGATTTGGGTAATATTAATTGCCTTCTTGCATGCGTGTCCTCTTCTCCTTTGGCTCTGTTCGAGCTGCTGCTTGATGAAACAGATGAGAGGACTGATAAAATATTCACAATCCAGACAGACACCGTGGGATCTGCTCTGGCTGGATCAGCTTGGGCTCCCTATTCTGCCGGGGGTCAGGAGTGTGTGAGGATAAAGGGAGCCTCTGTCTCGAGAAAGCCTGGTCTTAGAGTGCCTTAAAATGAAGAATAAAGAGTCCTCTTTCTGTGCAGGTGATTCTCAGGTGGGTTCAGGAGGGTTTGAGGTGCAGGCCAGCTGGAAGGGTAGTGCCAAAGCTGGCACACGGCGCTCGTGTCACAGCACGTAACCTGAGTCACCATTGCTGGCCGGAGCTGCACCGCTGCCGGGGGAAAGCACTCAGGGAAGCAGAGCGAGCTGGAAGAGTAGGAAGGGATATTGTCCATAGGGGTTAGGTGCATCCAGGATGGAGGTTTTGGTATCTGACATAGCAGCAGAATAGGGAGGTAAAAATAAACCTGAACCTGCCTTAGTGGCAGCAGCTCAGCTGAAGGCACAGGAGGTGCCTTTTTTCGTCCTGATATTTGTTCATATAAACAAAGTAATCCCTATCTCTGGGCATGGATGATTCCTTGATTCTGAGTTGATCTGATAGGGGTTCTTCAGAGTGAATAATTTTAATATCAGGTTATGCCCAGAGTTAAAATCTTGAAATAGTAATGGTTTGATCTGCTAAAATAGCCAGAAGTGATGTAACAGTCTGTTTCAGCCTGATGCTGTAATGGGATACACTTGGAATTGATGAAAGCAAATGTATTTCTTAGACACTTGCGTGGTATTTTTAGGTTATGATAATGGATCTGTGGCCAGAGCTGCTTGTTAGAGGTCGTTGTACTAGCAATGATGAAATGCCAAATAACAGGATCTTTTTAGGATAGGGTTAAATGAAAAGTGTCTTCGTGTGTTAGAAATGTTTTCTAATATTCTGCACAGTTTCTACAAAGAAAAGAACTGTAACTTAAATGAAGTAGCTCCATTTTTTGACATTTTAGGAGAACCTCCACCACACGGTATTGGGCCTTGTCTAAGGCAGCAGTTGGCCGAGGCACAGCTCTGATCTGAAACTATGGGAGTTTGATTAAACACCAGTTAAACTGGGTAAGGAAGTCTGATTCTGGTAATTCAGGACCCAGTGCCTTCACAGCAGTTGGTGGTGACACATCAAGTGATTTTAACAGATTATTGTACGAAATTCCTCATTTTTCAGGCTGTTTGGCTGTTGTAGGTACCAGTCTTGATAGCTAAACTTGATCCTTGGTGTCTTCCAACCCAAACCGTTCCAGGATTCTGTGGTTTTGATCAAAATTTATTCCTTAGGACCCAAATAGCCTCAGAACCCTGGAGTTTGTAGTTGCTATTCCAGGGCTGATCCATAGGACAGTTGGGATACTTGTGCAACTTCTCCTTGGCTGGTGCTGCTTCTCACCAGGAAACAGCTCCTCAAACCCGGGCCAGCTGGGTGAGGTCACAAGTGCTCCTCTCACTGAGGTGGAGCCTTTTTTCCTGGACAGGGATTGTTGTCTGTTGGAGTTAATTGCACTGCAGAGTGACAGGGACATCCTGGAGTGACTGCAGGGGAGTGAATCAAAGAGCCAGCAGAGTGCACACACCGAGGTGCAGAATGGCCAAATGGCCTTTGGGTCAGACTGGTCAACTGAGGAGGAGTTTTTCCTTCTGTCTTGCAAGTTGTCCTGTGCTCCAGGCTCCTGCGCTGAAATTTTTTTATACATAACCTCACTGTTTTCTCAAGATTCCAGTGATGCTTCCAGAGTGAAATTTAAAATTAGTTAACGGATAAGTGGTAGCTTTTACAGCTGAGTTGGCACAGGCAAGGTAGATCACTGGTGAGAGCTGTTAATGCTGTTGGACACACAGGTAACACACATCCTGTGTGTTCAAAGCTAAGAAAGTTACTTTAGCCAGTGTCAGGAAAATTAATTTCAAAGATGAGCCAGTTTTTACAAGATAAATTGTCCTGCGGGCAGTTTGAAAAGTCACACCTGAGATATGGCTGTGGAAAGTACAGCAGTTATTCAAATGCAGACTCTTCACATGTAAATATCAATCAATTGTTAGGAAACATCAATCCCCAGATTAAAAATTCTATTTTCTGTAGGAAATGAAGCTAAAAAGCTGATATTCTCACACAGAGAAATCAACGTGTGAGCTGAGCTTGCAGCTTCTGTTTGGCTTGAGCGTTCAGCTTGTCTGCCCTGCTGCAAAGTGATTTCACATGCAGATTAAGTGTTCTGAGCTGCTATTTTTTGTAGGAACAGAACAGCAGGCTAAAGTAATCCTGGTTTTGTAACAGCAGGTCCAGGCGTGTGTTTAAGTGCAGGATCATGAACCTCGATTAGTGTGAGGTTCTCGTTTCCTTCTCAGCAATGCAGGGATTGAGTTAACTTTCAGTTTCGTGCTGGAAGAGCAGAGGAGCCTCGTGGCAGGGTGGGAATGGCCCAGCGCTGCTGTTGGACACACTCATGTGCTCTGTGTGTGCTGTGTCTAAGCAACAGGAAAACAGGAGCTGTGTCCAGCGCCGGGATCCCGGGGCTGGGCCGGGTCTGCTCGCGGCGGGGATGCCGGGCCTCGCCTGCTCTTGCTGAAACATAATCAAGGGCTCAGCCATTAATTGTTAATGACGGCCACGCTCAGGAAATCAGCGCAAAGGCTCCGTTGTGAAATCTTGGGCATAGGGAATAATCCCTGGTTTGTCACCAGCTGATTTTATATAAAAACTTCAGATCCCCGAATTCCCTCATAGCCTTTTTACTCTTATTTCAAAGCTTCCAGCCCCTTTATGCAGCCTGACTTTCTATTCCTGCTTCATTGTTCTGCCTTTTCTGCATTTCCTTGTTTTGCTTCTTGTGTTGATTCAGTTTGGTTCCTTCTTCAAGGCTTTCTCTTGCCAGTTCTGTGAATCCCTGAACTTAAAATAGATCGGGGTGGGCAATACATTAAAAAAGAGCAGCGTTACCTTTGGTGAAATGATTGTTTCTGGACTGGAATTTTTTGACCCTTATGCAAGGCTGAAATCTCTGGATCCTGGAATGGTCTAGGTTGGAAGGGACCTTAACGCTCCTCTTGTTCTACCCCCTGCC
The DNA here is from genome assembly GCA_013398055.1 of Ifrita kowaldi. Classification (NCBI taxonomy): domain Eukaryota; kingdom Metazoa; phylum Chordata; class Aves; order Passeriformes; family Cinclosomatidae; genus Ifrita; species Ifrita kowaldi. The sequence continues at coordinate 54,581 of VZRS01005227.1, read as the reverse complement.
ATGGACAGGGACACCTTCCACTCTCCCAAGTTTGTCCCATCCAGCCTGGCCTTTTACACTTCCAGGATGGGGCAGCCACAGCTTCTCTGGGCACCCTGTGCCAGGGCCTCACCCCCTTCACAGGGAAGAACTTCTTTTTAATTGAACTTTTAATAGAACTTTTAAAATATCTAATCTAAACCTACTCACTGTCTGTGTGAAGCCATCCCCCTTGTCTTGTCAAAACTGAAAAAAAAGCAACCAAATATGCAAAAAACGCCCAGGGTTTTTTCAGCTGTTCAGTGTATTTTGTTCATTCTTGTAGTGCATATTTTTCCTATTCAGACATGTCTGTCCTGTAAGAAGTTTGTCTGTGGAAAAGGCAGTGCTGCTTCTTGGAGTCCTTTCCAGCAATTGACAGTGCAAGACTTCTGGGAAAAGAAACCATAAAGCTTAAAAATGTCTTGAGTTGGTGGTAATCCACCTGTCTTGTGGCTAGAGTGGAAATCGAGGACCAGTTTGGAAGTTCAGGAGATGCTGAGGGGTGTTTTGGTAGGTTTTTTTTATTCCCTTTCACATGTGGAGGAGTGTTCATGTCAGCAGGTGGTTTGGCAAGGGGACTGCACTCGCTTAAATCTGAAAGCTGCCAAAGCCACATGTAGGGAATCCCTGAGCCCTCCTGTTATCCAGAGCTCTCAGCTGCTGCCTCGGCTCTGCTCAGACATTCAGCTGCTTCAGGCTGTGCAGCAGTGCCCAGAGTTCTGCCATCCCTGATTCCTGAGCTGCCCTTCCGTTTGTTCCCAGTCCTTTGTGCTCACACCTCTGGTCTCTGACTGGAAAATGCCTTTTCTCCCAGCCAGGTGGGTGCTGAGCCAGGCCAGTCCCTGGAGCTGCTGACAGTGGGGATGCTCCTGCGGGGCCAGGGAGATGGAGCGGGAGGAGGGAGGACACAGGAGGGAGGACACTTCTGTCAGCAGCTCTGCCAGCTGATGTCACCTCGTGGGAGTGAAATGTTGGCCCCAGGGTGCAGTTTCATGATCAGTTTAAGCTGATCTTAAGTAGCTGCTGTTGCTGAAAGGGACAGATTTCCCTGTCCCTATCCAGCCTGTGCTGGTGCCACCTCCCCAGCCCGTGGGGTGGCCAAGGAGAGGCCCAAGGCAACTGGGAACCAGTTTCTTTTATTGAATGTGATTCCAGTCTGAGCTGCTGCTGATGCAGGGAGGGCTGTAAGGACCTACACCTGACATTTGGGAAGGGGATGTGTTTCAGGCAGGGCCCCTGGAAGGAGAGAGGTTTTAGGGAATTGAGTGAGGGGGAAGGAATCAAGCGCTTGCTCCGTGCCGTGGGTTTGGCATGAGGGTGACTGGAGCTGGCACAGACCTGGGTGCCCTGGAGGGCCCAGGTGAGCAGCCCTGGCTGTGGAGGGCCCAGGTGAGCAGCCCTGGCCAGATGGTGGTCCCGAGGTGCTGCAGGGTCATTTCTTACTCCTGGTGCCCAGGTTAAATTTCACCTGGAGCTGCTGCTGTGGCCCAAGCGCTGCCAGGGCACAAAGCACAGGAATCCCTGTTCTGGCAGCACCTACTGTTGTGTTGGCACACAGGGGTTGTAAAATTACACCTGACATTCTGGAATAACAATTCAGGAATTATTTAGGTTGCTTTCTGCTCGACTGTGTCTTATAGCAGAACTGTACCCAGCTAGTTTTACATAAATGATTCTGCATAAGTAAGAGGTTGTTGCTTGGGAGGGAGGGAAAGACCTTGTGTGAGAATAAACTTTTAAATGTAAGTAAATACCTGGCAGTTAAATATTAAAAACAGTTACCAAGACATGGTGGGGAGGGTGTTTGTGTACTTTTTTTTTAATAAATTATGTTAATAAACTGACATGTTGGGAAAGCTCAAGTTCTGTTGTAAAGTGTAGCATGAGAAATGTAGATTGTAGTACTTGAGGGGGAAAAAGCAAAGCATAGGAAATACATTGTGATTTGATAAGCTACACCAGAAACTTTTAAAAGTTTGTCTAGGTTCTTTGGGGTTTTTTGATCACTAATTTATGACAGCTCGTCATAGGACTTTTTTCTTTGGCGAGCAAAACATGAGACCACGGCTGGATTTCACCTTGCCTGGATTTCAGCAGTTAGAATGTTAATCCCCTGCAGCAGGACTTGTCTTTTCCTTCAGAGGCTGTTAATGGTTTCACAAATCAAATGCACTTTTTAAAAGAAGCCACATTGTTATTTGCCTGACAGAGGTCTGGGGTATTTCAAAGTCAAAAAGAATATGGGAGAGAGCTTTAATAGCTGTGACTTGGTCCCTGGTATGAAACAGCAGGTCAGCAGTCAGTATTTGATTTGCTGGGATAGTAGTTAATTGGAAGCACTGAATTGTAAACTTTTGTTTGTACCCAGAAGTTTACAAGCTGTTGGACTCATCAGCCTGCTCACTGAAACATCGCTTCCTCCCTCAAACAAAACTGCTCTAAATGGGCTTCTACTTGTAGACCACGATTGTATTTTTGCCTGTAGAAAATTCAGCTTAAATTCATCTCAGATTTGCTGTGCTGTGGCTCAAAATGATCTGCCCAACTTTGTTAGACTAAAGCCAACAGTGCTTTTGTTGAACTGCACCATATTTGGTGGAATTCTCAAGGTATAGTATTAAAACCACTCAATGTGTGTTTTACAAGGAGGAGCTGTGCAGGGCCTTGCTGCAGTGCCTGTCCCTCCAAGAGTGGCCCAAAAATAGGATTTGGCTTGAGCTGTGGTTGTTCTCCAGAGCTAAATTTACTGCCTTGCTCTGGAGACCGGCCTTGGATCCATTTCACCGACGCAGGAATTTCAGTCCCCTCCTGTGAAGAGTCTGTCATGGGTTTCCCTGCTCTGCACAGGAGCACTCTGCTCTCCTTCCAAGATGATTATCTCCCTGAAGCCTGCTCTGCCTCTCATTAGAGCAGGCAGCTCCCTGCTTCTACATCCATGGCTGAGGTGGAAGATCAAAGCTGAGCTTTGAGAGTGAGTGACCAAGCGCAGTTTGATGGGGGAACTCAGTGGAGATAATGGAGAAGGAAGGCAAAGCAGCAGCAATCTTTCTTTATCCACTCATTGAGACCAGAATGGTAATTTTGCACCTCTGAAGTGTTCGGATCACTGAAATATTTTGGAGGTGATGCACCAATTTTAAAGCTCTTCTAAAAGACTGGAAGCACAGGCATTGCAGCTGGTGGGTGAGTTCCAAAACAGCAGCCTTTGGTGGGATTTCTGAGTTACTGAAACATCCGTGGTCACCAGATTTACAATTAAATCAATTTTAATACTTGTACAAAAGCTTACACTGTTAATTTGGGTGAAAAATGAGGATAGGAGGCAAACTAAAAGTCATGCTGATGGCTGGTTGTGTGTGGTGTTCCCTAAATACTAATACTGAAAGTGAGTGGTGACTATCACCTGACAGTGTTCTCTGAGTTAATTTTGAACATTTGAAACCCACTTCAGAATATTGATGCTTCTCTTGGGTCATGCTGGTTTCCTTTCAAAAATTAGCCTAAGGTCAGACAGGGAGGAGTGAGCTGGTGGTCCTGAAACACCTTGGAGTTGTATTTTCTGTGAAGTTTGTCTTGGTGATTGTTAGAAAAGCAAACCTTTCTGAAGGGAAATTGTCATCTAGTTCTGGATTCCTTGTTTTGGAACAGAGCTGCTGATTCTTTCATTTTTCCTGGCAGCAAGTGCTGCCTATTGTATGTGGAAAGCAGGCAGGATGTGCTGCCAGCCCACCAAGGTGCTCAGTGTTACCTCACCAGCGAGCTGAGCTGGTTACTCCTGGTAACAAACACAGCCTTTGTTTGAGGAAAAACCACCCAGCAGGGAAGGCTGGCTTTGATTCTGTCTCCAGTTTGGGGAGGATGTCTCCTTGCTTCCACTGAAAAACCTTTCCAGGGTTGTGGACTTGTCACTGCCCTCCCATGGCATCACCTCTGCCAGGGCCCCCGCCCAGTGCTGGGTGAGTCAGGGGTTTGTTTCCACAGTGACATTTCAACTGAGTCACTTGTTCTGCTGGGAATGGCCAGGTTTTTATGGCTCTTGTGTCAGGTTTGCTCTCGTTCCTTCCTGGTAAGCCTTTCAGGAGTGTGGATTTCAAAGAATCATGGAATGGTTTGGGTTGGAAGGGAGCTTAAAGCCCTCCCAGTGGGCACCCCGCTGCCATGGGCAGGGACACCTTCCACTATCCCAGGCTGCTCCAAGCCCCGTCCAGCCTGGCCTTGGACACTTCCAGGGATGGGGCAGCCACAGCTTCTCTGGGCATCCCATGCCAGGGCCTCACCACCCTCACAGGGAAGAATTCCTTCCCAATATCTCATCTATCCCTGCCCTCTGGCAGTGGAAAACCATTCTCCCTTGGCCTGTCTCTGCAGGCCATTGAAAAAATCTCTTGCAGAGGTTCTGTAGCTTTGACCTGCTTTGGAGATCAGCCCTGCTTCAGGAGTGATGCCCCAGTCATGGGCAGGACCAGGAAGATCTCAGATACTGTTTAGATGAAGCTTTATTTATTTTAAATTCACAGTGGCAGGTTTAATAGACCGTCTTCATTTTATATGTGTAAATGTAAATTCTTTCCCAATGGAAGATAAACACTTTTATCTCAGCAATTCCCATCTGCTGTTTCCAGATGTACAGAGAAGACTTCTGGCCTGGAAGTATGAAGGAGCTGTGAAATGACCAAGTGAGAGGATCAGTTTTTAACCTGTGGGGTGGGAGCTGTTCTGCCCACCCTGCTCTGAGCTGCAGCAGAGCCCCGGGGCGGGGCTGGGCTTCAGGCTAAGTCAGAAAGAAGGGAAAAAGTAAAAGGAATTAAAAGGAATTATACCATAAAACACTCTGAGAGGCGTTCAGTTGGGGGCACATAGAATGCATTTTTAAAATGTCACAGCAAGCTAAAGTATTGTATTAACATGTCTAGAATAAAAAAACACAGTCTTTCCCTGTAAAACCAATAGGGTTTTTCTTGGAGTGAATTAAGGCCATGCTGTCCCCAAGTAGGAAATGGCACCAGCATTTCTATGCCGTATCCTGTCATGCTAAATACTGTATTTGTCATGCTAAATACTGTATTTGTCATGCTAAATACTGTATTTGCTGTCTTGAAAAGAAAATTTGCTTGAAGAAACAACAGTTTTGTTAAAAATGAGAGTTTCTCTGTGTCCTGGGATCACGGAGGGCAAGGCTGGCTCTGCTCAGGGTTTTGGCTGAACCTGCCAGCTGAGCTGAGCTCGGAGCCTGCCCTGCCCTTTGCTGCTGCCTGTTCCCACCCTGGAGCTGTGTCAAGGAGGCTGTTTGTCCAAAGGGTGAACTGGGGGAGCTGATTTGGCTGAAGAGCAACTGTTTCTGTCAAATTATTCCAGTTGTTATATCCCAGCTGAACCAGGGGTTGTACCCATGCAGGAGAGGGGCAGTGCAGGT